>CM040241.1:296805593-297284185 GCA_022545495.1 Chrysanthemum lavandulifolium
GACATTTTTAGTACTTGTCTTGTTATTCTTTCTATTTTCACAATTTTGATGTCCTAAACTAAGTATACAATTTGTTTTGTTCCACATTTGGTTTTCATACACGTCAATGCAATCGGAGGTTTTTTGGTATTCATGGTCCTTCTGATAAAGGGATTTTGCATTAAGATCAATAATTAGTTTATTCAGTAATTGTTTTCAAAGACGGTACTTTGATGGTCCACTTCAACCTGATCCTGTTTCATACACGAAGCTTGCTCTAAATTCTAGTCTCATTTTCTTACAAGATTTCAGGATATCAGGTCACCTGCATTTGTTTGATGACTGATAGATCAAACACCCATAGTCCCACCCAGACGTGACACTGCTACAACCGCCATCAATAAATACGTGGATGTGGTCTTGTTTCTAACCCATATCGACACTGCTACAAATGAAGAGGCAAGTCCACTACACATATAACTTTAGCTAGCATATCAGCAACATCTTTAGCAAGAATAGCCGTAGATTACCTGTGACCAGATTAATCAAGATTCTGTTCAAAGTGTTGACATTCGTGACTCCATAAAAGGGTACAGAAATGTAGTCGAGATACCAATGATGGTGCCTATTCCTCGGCCTGTTCCAATTATCTGCGCTGGCATTCCATCCCATTGCAATGTTGCGGTCATCAAAGTCCCAAAACTATCACAAAAACAATACTAAATAAACAAACAGTTATTCTTTGAAAAACACAATGTTGATGTCGTACTTCTCTAATCTAGGTTGCTAGTATGGCACCACCTAAGGACTGTAAAAAAGAGTAAAGCTAGAGATAGTCCAGCTACAACCACATCTTGTTAAAGGTACACATGGCAAGCACGAACAAACATACTGTCATACACCCTTTTGACCACTTGTCTAACCATCAAGCTACCTTCAAAATTTTGTAATAATTTTGGTTTGGATGGGACTTAAAGTTTTGTACAAATTTTAAATCTTAGTAGAACTATTGATTTATCGTCTTTGATTCTGTGTATAATTATCCCTACGGCACATAAAGTTTTTGGTCCAGTGTTGTACTAAATAAAAGGTATTCGTCTATAATAATGTTTGATAGTGCTTCAAGAGTGTTCATGGAATAATGGAACATCCAATTTTTGATAATTTAGATATGTTATCATTAAAATGAATTTTAATAAGGTTGTATCGTATATATCTTTAAATTGTAAATAAAGTTTCTTAGGGGTGACTAAAAAAATGAATTTTAATAAGGTTGTATCATATTTGAAATTTTTGGTTAACATTGATGATTGAATATGTAATCAACCAATTAATGAAGTCACTGCTTTAATTTAGGAAAATCATTAATAAGAATCAACTAATTCTCTTTCTTTTCAAAACATAGATTTTATCATTGTCAAAATTAATTTTTTTAGGGTGGAACACAATATCAAAATTTCAAAATTAACTTTTATTTTTACGTCTAATTTTTGTTTTACGTAGTTTTTCATTTAATGTACTTTTTTAATTTCATGTTTTTTCTATCTTAACTACATTTAAAAGAAAAAAATGTCAAATGTGAAATGTTGAATGTCTTAAAATGGTCAATTGAGAGAGGAATGTGGACACCAACTTACACATGTTTATACATAGCCTAATCAACACACGTTCAATGCATGGAATGTATTAGAAGCAAGTAATAACTCTATATTCCATGGACTACTAAAGGAAGTTATTACAGAAACTTACAACTTACACATGTCTGATGCATGGAATGTATTAGAAGCAAGTAATGAACTTTATATTGCATGGACTACTAAAGGAAACTATATTGTGTGGACTATTGCTAAAGGAAACTATATTGCATAAACTCCACAGGAAACTACATTGCATAATCTTCGGTTACTTGGGTTGATTTTGGTTATTTTAAACGGGCAAAAGCCGTTTGGAAAACTAAATCATCTAAATGAAGTAATTTTTACCTAGATAAATAATTGTTTTTAAAATAAACTAACGTTGTGAGAAAATAGTTTTTTAACGGGTATCGAAGATTATTGAGTAATAATTTCCGGATTATTTTTAGATATATTTAGTTGATTGTTTTGACGGGCAAAAGCCGTTGGAACAATTGAGTATTCAAATATTATCACCAAGAGAAAATGAATTGTTTTCAATATAAGCAAATATTGTGAGAAAATAATTTTAATTCGACGGGCATTAATTTAACAGCTTAATAGATTATTCACACTTAATGACCTTTTCACCTCACTTGACAAGCATATCATCTACTATAATATTTTTGCTTATTTTATCGTCGTTAGTTGTAGTCTACTTTAAATTAGTTAAAGTATTTCCTATTAGTTAAAATAGTTTTAAATTCTTTTCAAATATCCAAAACCTAAAACACTCGATAATCAAGCATTAAACAAAAGACAATAACACAAATTTCAATTCATTTCTCACCGTAGAATACGAATCCGTAAGATTAATTATCATTTGTCCTCAAGAGATTATTACATCTTACGGGAAAACTTAAATATTAAAACTGCTATCGCTACAATCAGTTTTTGGTTTCGCTACCGGGGAGATTTGACCGACTTTTGCGATGTGTTTCGCGTTTGTGCCTTAAAGATCCTTTCTTTTGAAAGTTTATTTTCTTAAATTTTGAAAAAACCAAAAATATAAAATATAAAATATAAAAGCTAAAAATATTATAAATAAAAATCAAAAATATTTTCTTTTTTTATTTAATCTTTTACAAAAACTCAAAACATTTTCCTTTTTATCAAAAAAATTTCAAAAATCCAAAAATATTTTCCTTTTTGATTGATTTTATACCGAGAATCTTTTAAACACCGATCTAAAATATTGATATTTTTCTTTAATCTTTTCAAATATCTTTTATTATTCAAACACCAAAATAATAATAATAATAATAATAATAATAATAATAATAATAATAATAATAATAATAATAATAATAATAATAATAATAATAATAATAAAATAATAATAATAATAATAATAAAAGACTAAAAAATAAAAATTTAAATTAATTACAAAAATCTAGAAATAAATTAATGAATAAAAACTTTAAATATGTTTCTAGAAAATCTTATTTATTCACCTTTTATCCCCATGATCTTGAACATGAAGGAATTTTGTCGTCCTTCACTCATCGGTAGAGGAGGACCGATCACTCAAACAATCAATCAAGAAACCGATTTTGCTCTAAAAACCAAATGATTGAGCTTATTCAAAAATTGCCAATTCCATGGATGAAGATGCAAACTAGTACTTCAACAAATATCTATCGATCACTCAATTCATCAAGAAAAACTGAGTTTCTGAAGACATTTTCAATCTTAATACTTTTCCATTCTCTTTATCCCACGATGCTGAATCATGGTTTTATCGTCTCAAAACTCATTATATTCATACTTGGGCGAGTTGGTCTCCAAGTTTCTATCAAAATACTATCCTTATTCTAGAGCCTTGCGACTTAGAAAAGATATTTTGAATTCTAAGCAATTGCCTAGGAATCAATATTTGAAGCTTGGGAAAGATTCAAATCATTGTTCATGAAATGTCACGATCATAGAATTTTGCTTCTTGATCAAATCCTAACCTTTTATCATGGTATAACTACGATTGATCGAGAAAAAATCATGTTGGCTGCTGGAGGCAATCTCATGCGGAAGACTCCTCAAGAAGCATATAATTTAATTGAGGATATGACACATCATCATTATCAGTGGGACACCGAGGTCCATTATCATTCTACCACTGTTTTGAGTGATCATTATTTCGATTACAATTCCGCATTAAGTGCAAAAATTGAGATCATTGGTAAGCAAGAAAATATATAAGTCAAAGTTGTCAATCTCAGCCAGGACTAGGTCATCCAAACACCGTTCACTTTACATACTCCGATGAGAGTGATGAGGATGAACCTTTAGAAGAAAACGCTCGAGATCAATTCATCCTTTGAGGGCTATCCCACCCTCTTCTAATCCTGCTGACGCGTCTCTCCCCATCTCTTACCTCCTTCGGGATAGTGATTTTCTCTTGGAAGAGACGGACACCTTTCTTGCTCTTGATGATTCGATCTCTCACGAAATTGTGTAACACCCCATAAATGGCACAACGGAAGCACACACGTCATGGGTGCTACTAAATTGATATCACAACACAAGTATAGGATAATTGGTTTTCATTAAGAAAATTTTCATTCATTGTTGAAAACAAATTTACATCATTGTTTAGTGCAGAAAACAGGCTCATAATAAAGCAGTCTCCAATTAAGTTTATCAGAGAAATCTATGACCATGTCATGCCTTTGCCTTGTGCCTCCAAAGTTAAGCTATCTCCTTTAAACCTGAAAATACATGCTAAAAAGTGTCAACACGAGGTTGGTGAGTTAATAGGTTTATTCAAATACATTTATAAGTTCAAGAGTGGTGAAGTAACTCATGGTTTTTTTGACCATGGTGTCATCGTGTTTACCTTGAAATAAAGGCCTTGCAAGTGTTGAATCCCAAAATACTTGAATCTCGACATGATATACGTCCGGTTGCCTATTCGGCCAACCCGAACTGGGTGTCACCCCCAACAAATCTGTTTATAGTATTCGCGCTTCCCAGCAGGAATTGACGGTTCATGAGTTCGGCCAAAAATTTGGGATTTAGGGCTTAGGCTACTCTGCGTACATTGTTTAATCAATAAAACATTTTGTGTGGTCCAGAAAACATTTTGCGAGATTCTCACGTATGCAACTTTAAATAGTTAAGTTTGCTAGAAAACAATCAATAGTGTGGTAGGTAAACACATCAGGCATTTAAATAATTATTCATTTTAGTCAAACAGCACAATTTGAGTAATACACATTTTCAGTAAACGAACATTTGTGTTTAAGTAAAACGAGCATGTATCTTCCCCAAAACAGTTATAAAACAAGTAAAAGTTGGGGCTATGAACTCACCTCAGCAATTAGTCGTCTGAAGTGGAATAAATCATTTAGTGGTTGTGAGCGGCACTGACACGCTACCTAGATTAGTATGTGAAACGCCAAGATTTATTTAATATAAAAATCCATAAACTGTACACATTGATAAAACTAGCGGAAGCGTATTTTCTACATCATACGGGCTTATTCCAGACGTCCCGTTAAAATACTAAACTTTACAAAATACATAACGGTGACTCTTTAAACTTGGTAAAGAAGCTGGTTATTGATTTAGGGGCATTCCAAACTGATAACAAATGAAATGAGAAGCTCGTTACCTAACCCGCGAGCTACACCATTTTAACCTATTACGCCCCATTTAGCATGTACATGGTCTCATCTTGCATACCTACAAAAATATAAATTGAGAACGGTAAGTCTATAAGATTTAGTGAGATAACGGAATTGTATTAAATCATAAAGCGAACATAAGCATGTCTGTGAATAAGTATATATAGTACTATTCGACTACATGAATCATAATATTAAGTAATTGCATAAGCACGACATTGATGATTAAATACATGATACACCATGTTCTTGACCGAGTACATAAGCATCACCGAGTGCATAGGTGATCGCATAACTAAGCACATTATTAGTGCATAACTCATCGAGTACATAAGCACATAGTGAGTACGTAAAGCATCTTGTTGAGTGAATAAGCACATAATGACCGAGTACTTATAGTACTATATTGGTGAGTGCATAAGCACATATCTTGACCGAGTGCATGAGCACATACCGACCGAGTACGTATAGTAATATATTGATGAATACATAACCGACGAGCCATATAAGCATGTTAATCATCCATATAGGAAGTCCGAGTTCCAATTTTGGAACATTCACTATTCTAAGGCTCGATTCTCCACTAAAGAGGTCTAAGTTCCAACTTTGTCGGAACACATGTGTGATCACATAACTAACTACATCTTGATAGTACTAAATACATTAAGTAATGCATAAAGTACCATTCGACTAATTAAGTGCATAAAGCACTAGCGCGCTATAAAACGCATAAGCATATACCTAATAGAATTTGACATGCATATATATAAACGCATCGCATGCCGAAGTGCATAAAGCATTTTGCACACATTACTAAACACATATAACATTCATATATAATTTAAGGTTAAGCTAAATACTTACGCTTGACTATAACATGATACTAAGTGGGCTAGAACCGAGACTAAATTTGAATATAGAAACCGAGCAATAATATTGTTACAAGGTTAAACCAAGACATGATACTAAAATTGAACTAATTACAAAAATTGTACTATAACATAAACCAATGATGAGCTATAACTTGATGATATAGCTGAACTATAATATAAAGCTGAACTACTATAAACAAAATGCTGAGACCGCTATGACATATAGCTAAGTTTTCGCTATAAATAATATTGAGGTTGGGCCACAACATACTATTGAGTAAATCGGGTCTATTTAATACTAAATATCGCCAAAACGGTCAACATGATAATTAATATGACCAAACGGGTCAACTTGGGTCAACTTGATGCTTAATATGACCAACGGGTCATCTTGATACTTAATATCACCAAACGGGTCAACTGGGGTCAACTTAATGCTTAATATGACCAACGGGTCAACTTGATACTTAATATGACCAAACGAGTCAAGTGGGTCAAATTGATACTTTATATGACCAAAAAGGTCAACATGATACTTAATATGACCAAACATGTCAACATGATACTTAATATGGCCCAACGGGTCAAATTGATACTTTATATGACCAAAGAGGTCAACATGATACTTAATATGACCAAACATGTCAACATAATACTTAATATGACCCAACGGGTCAACATGATACTAATATGACCACACGGGTCAACATGATACTTATATGACCACACGGGTCAACATGATACATAACTTGCATAGAAATTTAGATATAGCAAGGCATATATATACTAAACACGCTTAATCTACTAAACATGTTAACTGAAAATCCGTTACTCACCTGGGCCGTATAATGCAAGATGAATGATTACGAATATACCTCGAACACCTATATCATGATAGATGTACGATAATGTTAACACATAACAACTAAGCATGAATATAACATGATAATGCAACTATAAGCGCAACTAAGCACACATAAACTAACTATAATGCATAAACTCATAAACTAGTTATGGCATAAATCTCGCCAAACATGCACTACTATTCTCGCGAACTCGAGCTAAGCTAACCAAGTATTGTCACTTGGTTCTATACTTTCATAACATGAATTATAACCATATGGTCTGAGAACATAAGCTATCATAGCATATAATCACCCGGACTTGCAAAACAACATATCATGTCAAAATCATCAAACACTTAACAACGCATTTCTTTGATTTTAGAGTAGCCTGCAAATGCCTCATTTTGACTCACTTAACTACTTAAACAGGTCATGAGGCTATTTTTCCATGAAATTATACTATTTTCCTTTTTCGAAAAGGTATGGAACGCTCTAAACGGAGCTACGGTCTATCCGGTATGAATTTTTAAAGTTCGGTTTGCTGCACATTTCAAGATCAGCCCTTGATGTACCAAATCACGTTTTAGACCAACTTAACTTCTAAATGATCAAAAACTTTATAAATAACAGCTGAAGTAGACACCTTAGGCTTTCCGAAAGTCCGTTCATGATTCAATCCGAGCTTCTATAAATTTTATATGATTTTTCAAACATGACTAATTTTTCTTTGAAAATTTCAAAGAACTTGTTTAACATCGTAGATCACATAATGGGGTGTTTGGTTCAACTCAATAATCAACATAAACACCTCCTAAAGATCATAAATTCATCATTAACATAATCCCATCATACCCTAATAATCATATGCATAACCCTTGAATCATAAACCATGCATTCATCACATAATCATGTAAAACACTTATTAATCATAACCTCATAGCTTATATTCATGTTTAACATATAATTCACTACTTACCTTGAATTGGGGAAGAACATGAAATCCTTGAAGCTCCTTAATCATTCATACCATGTTAATCCTTATAACCCTTGCTTAATCCATGATAGAAATTGATAAAGATCATGATATGTAAAGAATTCTTCAAGGTGAAGAAATTATCTCCTCTCTTCTCTTTTTGTATTACGTGAGTGAGAGAGGAAGTATATCTCGTGAACCGACTTCCATTAAGTATAAAATATATCCGAACATTTTCAATAGTTTGGCTATTTGTCACATTTAGCCCTCGTAGTAAAATCGTGTTGCAAACCGAATCCGAACTATATATCTCATACAAGTTGCTAAGTCCCGACTACTTATATTATTAATTCATCCAATAGTAGGACTATTCTATTTATTCCTCTAATTTACTTGGCATGACCAGTAGGATTTTAGATAAATCCGCTAATATTTTCTATAAAAAATCAGGATGTTACAACTCTCCCCCGCTTGGACAGTTCGTGTCCTCACGAACTACTGTTGTTGTAACTAAGTTGTCCTATAAATTACTTAAGATCATATGTAAGTACTCCCTCACTTGGGTTTGTATCATGTCTGTATTTTAGCATAAAACTGATAATCTACTAATAAGGATCTCACCAGAGTTCATTTCCTCTATACATGTATGAGTTTATCCACAGGTTTAATAGATGGTACCTGTTATCCATAATGAAATCCTTTATTACGATCATATGAACTCGAGATGTTCTTGATTATCCTCTAAAAATAATGGGTTCATAATCATCTCGTATTCTTGATGTTCATCTCGACTATTTTCGAAAATATCTCAAAATTTCATAAGCTGGCATTAAAAGAAAGGATTTATTTACCTGAATTCGCATAATCGCTAAAATGTCACATCCTGAAATTCTGTTTCAAAATTTCTGGAATTCCTTTTGTTCCGCAAAAAGAAAAGTCAAAGTTTTCCATCACACCAAGTGTTTCAAACAAAGAGTCAACACCAGTTTCAAAACCAGTTGTTGTCTCAAAATCTCTTTCGAACATTGAACAAATGTCTTCAAACAATCCTTTTAACACAAGTGATGCTAGAAGCATTTTAGATGATGTAAAAACTAGAAATTGGGGACTTCAAGAGACTGTCAAAACTAAAACCAATATTACAACAAACATCTGGTTTTCTAGTTTTGATGATGAAATGAAAAGGTTTTTTGAAACTAAAATTTCCCCTCAGCTGAATAACATCAGTTCAAGGGTAATTCATTTTGAACAAGCATTTTTGAAAGAAACAGCTGACTTTGTCAAGGACCATAAATCCCTGGTAAAGAAAGCTAATGAAAGTGTTGACCACATCAAAGTTTTGAAAAATTTAAATGATTCTCTCGTTGAAGATATTCTGACTACTGATATTATGTCCATTGTTTTACAAACATATTCTGTTGAAGATCATGAAAGAATCCAGTCTGAGACCTCCGCAATTGTTTCAAAATATGAAAAAGCTCTTGAAAAACTTGAAAAAGAAAATGTCTCATATTTTAAACAACTTGATCGAAAATCTGAGGAATGCAAGTATGACAAATTGTCATATGAGCGTGCCTACAAGGACATGAAAGAGCCAAATGATCTTTTGAGGCTCATTGGAATGTCAAAAAGGAAAGGTTGTGGATACTAAATTTGCAAAACCATTGGTGAGGAGAAGGAAAATGCTCCAAAGGTTTTAAACCAAAATGTCTATTTCTATGCCTCCTCCAAAAGTCAATGAGAAAAAGATTTGTCAAAACCAATACTCCACCACCTTGCCTAAGCAAAAAGAAATAATTGTTGAAAATGAAAAAGCGGTCATCGAGAAACCAAAAGTTTTAGCACTGGCCTTTTAAGATTATTACCACTAATCGTGCGCCTCCACATCAAAACCATATGGAACAAACGACATAAGTTTAGAAAAGCACTCTAGAGACTAGGAAAGCTGAAACCACTTCTTGATAAAAAGTAAATCCTAATGTGTGCCTTACCTTCTACAGACAAGAAAGCACCTCTAGGAGCAAGATACTAAAGCCTAAGAGCAATACAAGGAACAATAGAGTCTCGCATGCCTCTAAGAGTAGTAGATTGAATAAAGAGAAGAAAGTAGAAGAACACCCTAGGAATTTACCGCTTTGTAATAAGAAAGACATTTCATCTGAATGTAATGAACCTATGACATCTGCTAAGTTTAACGAATGTGTTGAATCTGTTTGTGTAACTTGCAAGAAATCTTTAATCAATGTTCAAGATGATTGTGTTTCTAAAAATGTGAATGATAAGCCTGTTCAGAAGAACGTCCCAAAAAGAACTTATGCTAAACCAATAAGACGCCTAGTTGCAATACTTAGGTTATACACTACTGATAAGAAGCATAGTCTTTACTATAGGGGTGATATTTGGAAACCAACGGGTAAAATTTTCACACTCCAGAATGGTAGAATGAGTGATACTTCAGTATACCCAGTTGAAAACTTCTTTGAGTGTGATCAGGATTTTACCTCTAACCCAAAGGAACCAAAATCAAAACGGTTTCCAAACAAATCTTCTTTTGTTCTTGGTAGGTTAACGAAATATGTCTTTGGATCGTTGACTCGGGTTGCTCCAAGCACATGATCGGAAATCTGAAGCTGCTGATCAATTTCGTCTAGAAATTCATGGGAACCGTACGTTTTGGAAATGATCATGTAGCAGCTATCATGGGTTATGGAGATCTACCTTTTGGAAATTATTTGATCACTCGGGTTTACTATGTTGAAGGTTTGGGACACAATTTGTTTCGGTCGAGGCGGTTACGTGATGCGATTTAGAGGTTGCTTTTAGGAAAAACGCTTGCTTCGTTAGACACTTGAATGGCACTAATCTCTTAACTGGGAATCGTGATACAAACTTGTATGCTATCGACATTAACCAAATGGCCTCTTCATCACCAATATGTCTTATGACACGAGCATCTGGAACAAAGTCCTGGTTGTGGCATAGAAGATTATCACATCTCAATTTCGACACTATCAACAAACTTGCCAAAGACAACATCGCAACGGACTTCCAAAGTTCAAATACACCAAGGATCACCTATGTCCATCATGCGAACAAGGAAAAGTGAAGAGCATCATATAAACCCAAATCCGTACCTAGTTCGGAAGCAAGGTTGCATATGTTGCACATGGACTTATGTGGCCCAATGAGAGTTGAAAGCATTAATGGGAAAAAGTATATTCTTGTTATCGTCGATGATTATTCAAGATATACATGTGTTAGGTTTTTGAGATCAAAAGACGAAGCCCCAGGCATCATCATCACCTTTCTAAAGCGAATTCAAGTACTTCTTCAAGCTCTAGTAAGGGTTGTAAGAACATACAACGGCACAAAATTTACTAATCAGGAGTTAAGAGCTTATTTTGAAGATGTTGGAATCACACATCACACATCAGTTGTTAGAACTCCACATAAGAATGGGGTAGTTGAAAGAAGAAACCGTACTCTTGTTGAAGCTTTCACACAATGCTAATCTATTCTAGTGCAGATTATTTCTATGGGTGATGTTGTTGCCTTTGCTTGTTTTACTCGTAATCGATCCCTAATCCATCCAAGATTCAATAAAACCCCATATGAACAAGTGAACAACGAAAACCCGATATCTCTTACCTTCACGTGTTTGGCGCTTTGTGTTATCCGACGAGCGACGAGAAGATCTAGGAAAACCGAAAGCTAAAGGTGATATTGGAATCTTCATTGGATACTCGAGAAAACTCGAGGGCATTCGTGGTGTATAACGGAAGAACTAGGAAGATAATGGAGATGATGAATGTGAATTTTACGAACTTTCACAAATGGCTTCGAGAGACTCGCTCTAGAACCCGCGCTTATTCCGATTGCTTCGAGAGACTCGCTCTAGAACCAGCGCTTATTCCGATGGCTTCTAAGAGACTCGCTCTAGAACCCGCGCTTAATCCGATGGCTTTAATCAAAGCAGATTAGAACCCGCACCAAACCCGCGACTTCGGACACATCGGTTCGATGACTGTACAACAAAGAGCTACATCAACTTTTTGACACACATCATGAAAAGAATGGGAGAATTTCTTTGAGTTAATTTTCGATGAATACTATGGTGGAACTTGACAAATGCATCAAACCATCATTCCACGCACCCGCTCAAAATCATCCACCACCACCAACGTAAGATGCATCTACAACGGTCGAAACCAATGCACCAACTCCATCAACATCATCTACATCTACTCCAAGAACTCCAATTCTAGAAACAGTTATACCAAAGAATTGATGAGCAAAACCAAAACATATCATTTCAAGAAGAACCTACCAAAACCGAATGATGCAACGTTAGATGAAGACTTATTTGAAAACCCGTTTGCTACGGAATCACCGAATCATCTTCAAGCTTACGAGAACCATCTAACTCGCTTTCGTATAATCTACGGTATCCTTCTACTCGAAGTGGACAAAAGACCATCCGATTGAACAATTTATTGGTGAACCTTCATGGCCATTCGGACGAGGCGCCAACTTGCCACCGATCGCGACTTATGCATTTACCTTTGCTCAATTAGCAATATAGAGCCAAAGAACATTCGCGAGGCAATGGCGTAACCCGCATGGATAGAAGCAATGCAGAGGAACTTCTCCAATACCGCCTACATGACTCTTGGGATCGGTTCCAAGACCAATTGACATTCGAGTCATTGATCTCAAATGGTTATGGAAGAACTAAAGGGATGAAGAAATGACGTAATCCACAACAAAGCTCATCTCGTGGCCAAAGGATACATACAGGAAGAAGGATAGACTTTGAAGAGTCATTCGCGGGTAGCTAGACTTGAAGCGGTCAGGATATTCTTAGCCTATCACTCACAAAACATCACGGTTTATGAGATGGACATTAAGACCGCGTTCTTGAATGGAACTCGAAAGAAGAAGTGTCGTAAGTCGACCCGTAAGGCTTCATAGACATGGAACATCTAGACTACGTCTACAAACTCAAAAGGCAATCTATGGTTTGAAACAAGCTCATGAGCATGGTATGATGAACTGCCTTCTTTCCTTATCCAAAAAATTTCACCAAAGGAATTGTTGATCCTACCTTGTTTACACAAAATGCAAAATGACATTTTGATTGTTCAGATTTACGTGGACGACATCATTTTTGGGTCCACTAATCCGAATCTTTCAAAACATTTTGAAAATCTCATGAAAAGCAAATTTGAAATGTCCATGATGGGGGAACTAAAGTTTTTTCTTGGTTTACAAATTTATCAATCCCCACGTGGAATTTTTATTAATCAAGCTAAATATACAACTGAGATTTTGAAAAATCATGATATGGATAATTGTAACTCTGTTGGTACACCAATGGTAACTTCACCAAAAATTAGAGCCGATTTATTTGGGAAACCTATTGATCCGAAGAAATATCGGAGCATGATTGGTTCTCTCATGTACCTCACTGCTAGTCGACGAGATATTCATTTTGTTGTTTGCTTATTAGCACGGTTTCGTGCAAAGCCTCACCGAACCGCACCTCAAAGAGGTTAAAAGGATCTTCGGTGCATCAAGACATCCATTCACAAGGTTCTTTGGTATCGAAGGAATCCGGTTTGATCTTATTGCCTTTTCGGATGCGGACCACGCGGTGATCAAGTTCTGACAAAAGTACATCCGGAGGAGCACAATTTTGGGTGAAAAGTTAGTAAGTGGTTTTCAAAGAAACAAGATTGCACCGCACTTTCAACTTGAAGCGAGTATGTGTCTCTATCTGCGTGTTGTGCTCAAGTTCTATGGATGAGAACACAACTCACAGATTATGGCTTTACTTTAGATAAAATACCTATGTATTGTGACTCGAAAAGTGCCATAGCCATATCATGCAATCCTGTTCATCACTCAAAGACTAAGCACATTCGTGTCCGCTATCACTTCATAAAAGAACATGTGGAAGAAGGTATTGTTGAATTATTTTTCGTGAAGACAGATTACCAACTCGCCGATCTATTTACTAAAGCCCTTCCAAAAGAAAGGTTTAACGATTTAGTTCGACGAATTGGAATGCGAAGCCTAACCCCTGAGGAGTTAGAACGTCTTCTCGAATCTTCTTAAAATGATTTTCCAAAAAGCTTTGCTGTAAATATTTTTGAAAAAAAAATACAAAATTTGAAAAACCCACAAAAGCAAAATATAAAAATATAAAACTTTCAAAAAATTCAAAACAATATAAAATCAAAAATCCAAAATATTCTTCTCAAGACATGTCTCTCGTATAATCGATATTACATGCGTTTCTAGAAATTCCATTCAACAATGATACGGACATGTACAGATGCTTGAGCGAGAGTTCTTTAAATGTTTTCCAAAACATGTCGTTTCTCTAAAATTTCTTCAAAATGGCTTCAGATACTTGATGACGAAACCCGTACCATAAATGATGACTTTTGATTATTTCAAATCAAAACTCGTGCTTTAAAGAAAAAATCTTGTATGCGCTTGAAGACACTACATTTAAAACGGTGAGAAATCATCATCATCTTGAGCACCATTTCAAGATTGTTCAAAAGATTTTTCAAAATCTTTCAAAATGTTTTGTGCTCAAGATAACTCCTCTAAAACCCTTTAATTGATTATGCTTTATTAAAGGGGAGTATAAAACCAAAATGTTCCAAATTCATGCTTAAATCAAATCCGTTTGTCTCCCCAAAAGATTCTAAAATGTTGTTTAATCGTTGATGAAAAAATATCACGAATATGCTATTTTGAGGGGAGAAGACATGATTAAAATGTAATCAAAAATGTTTAATGGTCGGTGTTTGAATCTCAAAAGAGCTCGACTCGCTTGAAACCATTGAATTGACGAGGAATCAATGTCGTAATGTACCATTTCAGAAACTTGTGATAGACATGAACTTACATGGGTCTAACCTTCTTTTCAAGAAGAGTTTACAACTTCAAGGTAGTTATTAGAGCTAATTGTCACCTAAAACCGACAATGGAACTCTTTAACTAAGCTACGTGTACCGTGTCTCGTGGGAATTGTTTATCATGAGCCGATCAATTCAAAAAGTGCGAACTCTAGCCTCACCGTGCGATTTCATCAAAAATTATAAGCACATGTGAAGGGGAGTGTTTATGAAAATATAAACTCTCGAGTGTTTCAAACATGTTTTCAATCATAAACACTCGAGAGACTTTCAAGAAAAATGGTTTTATGGCAACATGGGACGATCATGGAGTTATAAGGTGACTAAGGATAGAAATCCGTCCTATGATCCGCCAGAGCGGAGGATCTACCCAAATACAATACCCATAGTTAGTATTAGAAGTCCTTAGGTATGATTGAAAAATGAGTAATGTGACAAAGGAGAAAGAAGGGTTGAAGAATAAAAAGAAATGTAATGAAAAGGGTGAAAAGAAATAGCCTCCATAAGCAACCTTAGGGCGTAAACCGGGTTCAATTCATATGCTACTGGTTGTCACTAAGATGACACTGGTATTGAAGACAAAGACGTCATGGACCCAGTGACGCACTGCACCTAAACCTTCTAGCCACTTAATTCCTCTTAAAAGGGATTTGTTTCATTCTCACTGGGAACCCTACATAATCTATCGACTTTCTCTTAGAGATTGTTGGTATTGAAGAAGGAGACCCTCTCCCTAGTCTCCGCTTAGGAAAACCAAAATGCACTAATTGAGTCTAGAGCCACGAGATTCATTAAAAGATCTCATAGGAACACTTGACATTTCATCGCTTGTTGTTCATCAATAAGGACACAAGTGATACATTCTAGAGTCCTACACAAATCTTAGCAATTTGCCAGAACATTTATGAGAGGTTTCACAATTGTGATCCTCAGTGATTGAATGGAAACTCCGCCGGGGTCAACATCAGCGACCACGGCAGTCACTTGGTAATTCTTTATGGGTTACGCTTAGTGTGTCTCAAACGGTCTGATCGTGAAGTGATGCTTGGTGTACTTCAAATGACTCACCGAATCTGTAGATGTACTAAGGTATGTCGTGTTAGCCTTCTTGAGGGCCTCCAGTTTCATGAACAGCCTTTGCTAGAATTAGAGATGTATTTTCACACTATGCTGTTAACACCCTCGAAGTTCGAACTTGTAAGTGCTGGAAATCCCGCTAAGGATATTCCTTTCACGAATCGAATCCTGAAGACGTGGCTCGTTACTTGAATTTATTCAATGTAATGCCAACTGTCCCTTATGGGATTCGGACGGTTGATTCGCCCGACCAAGGTGAATGGAATCAAGACATTCATCATTAGAACAATTGTAGTAATCTATTCTTTAAGAAAATATTACAATGATCAATTGGTGTTCGTGACTGTACCTGGGAAGCTGCTGCTGATGGATGCTCGTGGGAGGAAGAGATCGTGCAAATTCTCTACATGCTCATACCAACAACACATGAAAGTTCTCATCAAATTCAAAGGCTCACTAGTTAGGAGGGAGTAATAACCTAACTAGACCGTTACAGTTGAAGTTCAGAGCTACAAGAATTTGTGCCGTTAGCGCCAAAGATCAAATGCCGAGATCGTCGGAAGGGAGAACTTCAAGTTTGCCTCAGTATCTAGACTACAGAGACTCTGCGCTTCAACAAAGTCAACATTGTTCATTACTATAGTAATTTACTTTGTTTTATATTTATAGGTCTCATTGTAACCATTCACGTGTGACGATATCTTGGAGGGAGATTGTTAGCCTCGCTTTTTTATAAAGATAACGTCACTTACGTGAATTGGACTAGATGCATAGTATACTTTGCCCATAAGGACTAGTATTGTTTAAGTGGAAAAGTAGTGGTTTGTTGTGATATTGGTTTTAGTTTTAACAGTCTCTTGAAGTCCCCCAATTCTAGTTTTCACATCATCTAAAATGCTTCTAGCATCACTTGTGTTAAAAGGATTGTTTGAAGATATTTGTTCAATGTTCGAAAGAGATTTTGAGACAACTCACCGGTTTTGAAAGCAGATTTGAAACTGGTGTTGACTCTTTGTTTGAAACACTTGGTGTGATGGAAAACTTTTACTTTTCTTTTTGCGGAACAAAAGGAATTCCAGAAATTTTGTTCCATTTGTTGTAGTCAATTGGTTTGATTTCTGTGTTATTTTGTTTCATTTTAGATCTACTCTCATCGGATAGTTCTAATGTTTCAAGAGAATCACGAACAATTATGGGTTAATGCAAAGCTTTTCCATTGTTCAACACATTTCGTTCTTTCCGAGCTTTCTTAAGGAAACAAGAAGGGTTGCTACCAGGGCCATTTTATGTTAATCATCCATATAAGCATGTTAATCATCCATATAGGATTTACGAGTTCCATTTTGGAACATTCACTATTCTAAGGCTTGATTCTCTACTAAGGAGGTCTAAGTTCCAACTTTGTCTAGAACACATGTGATCACATAACTAACTACATCTTGATAGTACTAAATACATTAAGTAATGCATAAAGTGCCATTCTGACTAATTAAGTGCATAAAGCACTAGGCGCGCCTTAAAAACTGCAAAAGCATATACCTAATAGAATTTGACATGCATATATATAAACGCATTGCATGCTAGAAGTGCATAAAGCATTTTGCACACATTACTAAACACATATAACATTCATATATAATTTAAGGTTAAGCTAAATACTTACGCTTGACTATAACATGATACTAAGCTAGGCTAGAACTGAGACTAAGCTGAATATAGAAACTGAGCAATAATATTGTTACAAGGTTAAACCAAGACATGATACTAAAATTGAATTAATTACTAAAATTGTACTATAACATAAACCATTGATGAGCTATAACTTGATGTTATAGCTGAACTATAATATAAAGCTGAACTACTATAAACAAAATGTTGAGACCGCTATGACATATAGCTAAGTTTTCGCTATAAATAATATTGAGGTTGGGCCACAACATACTACCAAGTAAATCGGGTCTATTTAATACTAAATATGGCGAAAAGGTCAACATGATAATTAATATGACCAAATGGGTCAACTTGGGTCAACTTGATGCTTAATATGACCAACGGGTCAACTTGATACTTAATATGACCAAACGGGTCAACGGGGTCAAGTTAATGCTTAATATGACCAACGGGTCAACTTGATACTTAATATGACCAAACGGGTCAAGTGGGGTCAACTTAATGCTTAATATGACCAACGGGTCAACTTGATACTTAATATGACCAAACGGGTCAACTAGGGTCAACTTAATGCTTAATATGACCAACGGGGTCAACTTGATACTTAATATGACCAAACGGGTCAACTTGGTAATGCTTAATATGACCAATGGGTCAACTTGATACTTAATATGACCAAACGGGTCAACTTGGGTTAACTTAATGCTTAATATGACCAACGGGTCAACTTGATACTTAATATGACCAAACATGTCAACATGATACTTAATATGACACGGGTCAAATTGATACTTTATATGACCAAAGAGGTCAACATGATACTTAATATGACCAAACATGTCAACATGATACTTAATATGACCTAACGGGTCAAATTGATACTTTATATGACCAAAAAGGTCAACATGATACTTAATATGACCAAACACGTCAACATAATACTTAATATGACCCAACAGGTCAACATGATACTAATATGACCACATGGGTCAACATGATACTAATATGACCAAACATGTCAACATACTACTTAATATGACCCAACGGGCCAACATGATACTAATATGACCACACGGGTCAACATGATACTAATATGACCTCAAGTGTCAACATGATATTAATATGACCACACGGGTCAACATGATACTAATATGACCACACGAGTCAACATAATACTTAATATGACCCAACAGGTCAACATGATACTAATATGACCACACGGGTCAACATTATACTAATGTGACCTCACGGGTCAACATGATACTTATAGGACCACACGGGTCAACATGATACATAACATGCATAGAACTTGAGATATAACAAGGCATATATATACTAAACACGCTTAATCTACTAAACATGTTAACTGAAAATCCGTTACTCACCTGGGCCGTATAATGCAAGATGAATGATTCTGAATATACCTCGAACACCTATATCATGATAGATGTGTGCGTATAATGTTAACAGATAACAACTAAGCATGAATATAACATGATAATGCAACTATAAGCGCAACTAAGCACACATAAACTAACTATAATGCATAAACTCATAAACTAGTTATGGCATAAATCTCGCCAAACATGTACTACTATTCTCGCGAACTCGAGCTAAGCTAACCAAGTATTGTCACTTGGTTCTATACTTTCATAACATGAATTATAACCATATGGGCTGAGAACATAAGTTATCATAGCATATAATCACCCGGGACTTGCAAAAACATCATATCATGTCATAATCATCAAAACACTTAACAACGCATTTGCTGATTTTCTGCAGCAGCCTGCAAATGCATCATTTTGACTCACTTAACTACTTAAACAGGTCATGAGGCTGTTTTTCCATGAAATTATACTATTTTCCCTTTCCGAAAAGGTATGGAACGCTCCAAACGGAGCTACGGTCTATCCGGTATGAATTGTTAAAGTTTGGTTTGCTGCACATTTCAGGATCAGCCCTTGATGTACCAAATCACGTTTTAGATCAAATTAACTACTAAATGAACGAAAACTTTATAAATAACAGCTGAAGTAGACACCTTAGGCTTTTCAGAAAGTCCGGCCATGATTCAATCCGAGCTTCTATAAATTTTATATGATTTTTCAAACATGACTAATCATTGCTGAAAATTTCAGCAACTTGTTTAACATCGTAGATCACATAAAGGGGTGTTTGGTTCAACTCAATAATCAACATAAACACCTTCTAAAGATCATAAATTAATCATTAACATAATCCCATCATGAAACATAATAATCATATGCATAACCCTTGAATCATAAACTATGCATTCATCACATAATCATGTAAAACACTTATTAATCATAACCTCATAGCTTATATTCATGTTTAACATATAATTCACTACTTACCTTGAATTTTGGACATTTCTAAAAAGGAAGGCTTAAAAAATTAATATTCAGCACTTACTAATAATGGCAAATTTTAATAAGTACATCTATAATAGCATTTGTTGCAACACTTTAAAGCACTTTTTTAGACATGTTTTTAAAAATGATAATAAAAAAATATAAAGTAATTTAATATACGAAAAAAGAAACGTCCATAACAATAAATACCAAATAAATGTTATTTTTAAAACACCCCTAATATGAAAAATACTTGTTATTATACATATTGTACAAACTAATAAAACACACAAATCTTCATGCAATTTATATGTAAACAAGTTCATGGTATATATGGTTTTATAAAACGGACCGGGCCAACGGGTTCAACCGGAAACCGGAGTCACCACCGGTTCGGCTAGCCCATAAAAGTCATCCGAAAACGATATTGTGAAATCAATAGAGTTTAAAAATGCGTACTAAAATACAATGTTCACAAAATATTATTAAATCGCAAGAGTGCCTCGATAATCAACATATGCGGCTTTTGGATTGTTTTTACTTACCGTAAAAACTAAAAACTTTGTTTTATAAAAATCGGACGATTTTTTCAAAGCAAATGATGCAAAGGTGTAAAGTCCTAATTATATGATTATACACATTTACACATATCTATACTACACTATAAAAGATTTGGGACATTCCTAAAAAGAAGACTTAAAAATTAAGATTTAACACTTGCTAATAATGGCAAATTTTAATAAGTACATCTATAATAGCATTTGTTGCAACATTTTAAAGCACTTTTTTTAGACATGTTTTTAAAAATAATAATAAAAAAATATAAAGTAATTTAGTATAAGAAAAAAAAAGTCCATAACAATAAATACCTAATAAATGTTATTTTTAAAACACCCCTACTATGAAAAATACTTGTTATTATACATATTGTATAAACTAATAAAAAACACAAATCTTCATGCAATTTATATGTAAACAAGTTCATGGTATAAATGGTTTTATAAAACGGACCGAGCCAACGGGTTCAACCGAACCGGATTCACCAATGGTTATTTAGCCCATAAAAGTCGTCAAAACGATATTGTGAAATCAATAGAGTTTAAAATGCGTCTTAAAATACAATGTTCACAAAATATTATTAAATTGCAAGATTGCCTCGATAATCAACATATGCGCCTTTTGAAATTTTTTTACTTACCGTAAAAACTAAAAACTTTGTTTCATAAAAATCGGACGATTTTTTCAAAGCAAATGATGCAAAGGTATTAAGTCCTAATTATATGATTATACACATTTACACATATCTATACTACATTATAAATCATTTGAGACATTCCTAAAAAGGAAGACTTACAAAATTAAGATTCAACACTTGCTAATAATGGCAAATTTTAATAAGTACATCTATAATAGCATTTGTTGCAACACTTTAAAGCACTTTTTTTAGACATGTTTTTAAAAATGAAAATAAAAAAATATAAAGTAATTTAATATAAGAAGAAAAAAACGTCCATATGAATATATATATTTGAATATTAATAATTATACTCTTTAAAATAACCCATGATTTATTGAATATTTATTTTGCTTTATCTTTATAAGTAATATTTTACTTGATCATCCATCTTTGTGGACAAATTTAACAAATATTATTTTGAGAACTAAATTTTCTTAGTATAATTTAAGTGTTTTTAAATTGCCATGGTGTTATTATTTAATGATAACTTATGAAGACGCAATTATTAACTACTTTTGTCTCATACCTTTACAATATACCAACTACCAACTCATTATTGTCACCACATCACGTGAATAATCTACAATTTTATATGAAAATTTTGGTATTGCATAACAAAGATTCAAAACTAAAATCGCCGTCGTCAGATATCTATTGTATTGTAAAATATATAACTAAAAATTTATTGAATATTTTAATTGTATAGTGTCTGTAGCTATATATATATATATATATATATATATATATATATATATATATATATATATATATATATATATATATATATATATATATATATATATAATATAATATATATTAACAGATAGATGTAACAGTAGAATATAATAATTGGATCAAGTATCATAAATAAGATTGTAATTTAATGAGATTAATGGCAGAATTGTAATAAAATAAAAAAAAAACAATGGCATTATATTAATGTCACCTTTGAAACCTATTGAAACCCATTTTGATGGAATCCTACCACGTACCTGACAACTTTTCCTTTAGACTTTTTGGCATTATGTTTTTATTTTTAAGCTTGGTTATACAAAATAATTTGGTGCAGACATTTTTTTTAACATCGATACATTGTTTTCGATTATGTGACTCATTATGCTAGTTTTCTAGTAAAAAGGGTGGTACATTAGTGACGCATATTTTTTAATGACACATTAATTTGTGACACACTAACTTTCACATTTGTCGTTACGTTATTTTTTTCCGTATACTGTTTGTGACACAATGAGTTGATTGATAAACATATAGTGACACATTTTTATGACACTTTTTTTGTTGCTTTTTAAAAAAAATACCTACTAACAAATAGTGACACACCAATATTTATCATACTAACTTTCTTGATACGTATATAGTGACACTATATTTTATAATACATTTCGTAAGACACATTAATTTTATTACACATTATTAGTGACAAACTAAACCTTTTGACACACTTAACTTTTTGACATATTTTATTTGACACACTTATTCTTTTGAAACATTTTAGTGACACGTTAATTTGTGACACATTTTTTTTGACACACTTATTTTTTGAAACATTTTGAAACAGTGGCACATTATTTTGTGACACACTAATATACAATACTCATTGTTAAAACTTAGAAATACACAAAATGGAAAACACACAAACCAGAAAACACTACTACACTTTTGAAACCACTCATACACGAGTGTCTTTTACTGCACAAAATATCCTAATAAAAAATTATATACAAGCCAATCAAAATATAAAAAACCATTTGAGATAGTAAGCAACAACTAACAATTTCATTCATATCTATTAACTGCTATATTATCTTAAAATCAATGTTCAAGATACTATTTTGCGCAATATATATCATAGTCGAGAAGACTAAACAAAAAATATTTCTAAATCGAAACTTGAACATCACTTATAAGAGGTGATTCATCTTTCAAATGACGAACTGATATGATACATTAAAAATAGAATTACAAAAACTTATACACGGCCTGTTATTGTGCACAACACACCAAAATGATATCGAACTTTAAGAAAGTGATATACAAGTCCGAACAACATCAATATTTTAGACAGAAAAAGTGATTTGCAGCCACTTATCATTAGTAGCTCTAAATGCTTGACAGGAATATTTCATTATTGTTGAATGTTGACTAAAATTGATACACACAACGAGTTGCTACACAAATGGCGGTAGTAGCGGCCAAAGATCCGAAAATTGTAGCGGTTGGTGGGGTTTCAAACCCAGATTCCGGCATGTACATCCGTCTTCGTCAACAAAGAGGTTGTGGATGTCTTTTCTCGATCCACCGTATTCGTCAAGGTTGATTGGTAGGATTTTGATTTGAAGAACTTTAGGGCCCGTTTGGTTTTAGGCGTTTGCTAGGGAATAGGACTCAAAGTCAAATAATTAGTTTGGTTGAGACGCGCTTTAAACTTTGACTCAATTTACGTGAATGTGGGATACACAAATCCTAACCACTGCCCTGTCTGAATACACCCGACACACCCACTTACTTTCATTTTTATTGTTTTTTATTATTCCTATTATTTTACGACGTGATTTAATGAGTAATATATATTTTATTCCGATACTATAGTTTATTAATTTAAAAGTAGGTTTTATTCATTATTTATTACTATATTTTATTAATACCAACTATTATAATTTTTATCCCCATATACAAAACAAACAACTTTTATATTTTCTCTCTACATCAAATCCAAATCCAAATCCTAATCCAAATTCAATCCAAATCCAAATCCAAATCCTAAACCCATCTACAAACCAAACGGACCCTTAACTCTTGTAGGGTTTGATTTTGTAGATTTTGTTTATTTGGGAGAGAATAGGAGATGGTGGTTTGGTGGTCCCTTATTTTATGATAAAAATGGAACGGCTGGTGTTAAGTTACGAAATAATGAGAAAACAAGGAATGAAGGAAACACAAAATCACCTAAATGCCCTTCTCTTTATTCACAGTTTTAGTTTTTATTTAAATTTGAAATCTACGTATTACCTTTCTCCGTTGGTGCTTATTGTTTTATAGTTTAAAGTGTTCACCACATTTAACATAAATCTATATATATATATATATATATATATATATATATATATATATATATATATATATATATATATATATATATATATATATATATATATATATATATATATATATATATATATATATATATATATATATTTTGATATCTTATTTATAATTTTTGTAGCTAATCTTCTACAATCCTTCATAAAAATAACATCTTAGATAATGATTCGCGGAAACAATCCTTCAGAAAAAACACTAGAATCGGGACATGCGAGTTAAAAAAAATAATCGGGACCCACATTTTTAGTGACAAAATTGTAGATTGGCTACTGATTAATTGTAATAATTGGCACATAATTAATCCTGTATTAATATATATATATATATATATATATATATATATATATATATATATATATATATATATATATATATATATATATATATATATATATATATATATATATATATATATATATATATATGAAATCTTACCGCTTTGTTGTGTAGGCAATTGCCTACTTTTTTTGACAAAAAAGAGCACCACTTATATAAACATTACAATTAGACCCTTTTCAAACACTTCCCATTTCCATCTTTTATCTCAACATAGCTTCTTCATTACTCTTTACCACCATCACCATCAGTCATTTTTTTAGCGCCAAAATCTCCCGCCAAAAAACTTACAAGAGCATATTATATGCCTGTATTGTTGTATGGTTCCAATTTCCAACTAATCCAAGGACTGATCCAAATCACTAACAAAAAATTAATGAGTTTTTCAAGGGTCGATTCATATCAAGAAGAGGAAATCATATCAGGTTTGTATATTATTCATCACATTCTTCCTTGTTGAATTCATTCTTTTTTTTTTCTATTTGAAATATTTTTAAGTAGATAAGTTATCTTATTTTTCTTAGTTTTTGTTCTGAATAGATGAAAATAATGATGAATTGGAACATACGTTAATCGATGATATCGACAACAATGGTTATCTCATTCAAGAAGATGTTACCCATATTTACAATCGATTTTTAAGGTATACTATACCAGGAAGAACATTTTCCACTTTTGATGATGCATATGATTTTTACAACCAGTATGGTCTATCCAAGGGTTTTGGTATTCGTAAGCGTCAGCTTTATAGATACAAAGACACAAACTAAGTTTATCGACGAATATTTTCATGTAACAAGGAAGGTTTTAAGGATATGAATGATAAGAGACAGTTGCGCGATGAATTAAAACGTCGTTGTATTACGCGAACCGGTTGTAAGGCTCTAATGCAAGTGACAATATCAAGTCAAGGTGTGTGGGTTGTAGACAAGTTTAGTGATGAGTACAATCCTTTTGATTCTCCATCAAAAGTAATCAAGCAAAGTCTCATAACATCTTTCATCATTCCAGTGAATGCAAAGATGTAGTAACATTATTGTCAAAAGCAGGGATGAAACCTTCTGAAATCACTAAAGTAGTTAATGCGTTTAGAGGTGGTGAAGAGGATCAACTCACTCGAATTCAATGTTCCGCTATTATTAGTGAAGAGAGAAAATGTAACTTAGGCAAAGAATGTCATGGAATTATTATGCATTTTAAAGAAAAGGCTGAGGTGGATAAAGATTTTTACTTTGCGATGGACATAAATGAAGATGGCGTACTACAAAATGTGTTTTGGGCAGATGGGAGATCAAGAACATCGTATTGCCAATTCGGTGACGTTGTTTTTTTTTATGTAACTTATAGGACAAATAAGTTTAGTTTTTCATTTGCACCATTTGTTAGAGTGAACCACCATGGCCAATCTATTCTACTAGGAGCCGCGTTGCTGGAAAATGAGACCGAAAAAACGTTTAAATTGTTATTTGAGCGCACTGAGTGCCCACCCATAGCTCGATTACGCACCAAGATTTGGCAATGGGTAAAGCAATTTCAAAAGTCTTTCCAAACACGAAACATCGTGCATGGCATATTCAAAGGCATGTTTTAGAGCATTTACAACCATTTCGATATCGATATGATGATTTTGAGGATACATACACTCAATGGGTTAAAAGCCAATATGTTGAAGAATTTGAATCGGGATGGGAGAAGTTGAAGGAGAAATATCACATAGAAGATGATAGTTGGTTGGGAAATATGTTCAAGTTGCGTCATCATTGGGTAAAAGCATATCTCAAAGATAGTTTTTTTGCTGGCATGACAACGAGTGGAAGGAGTGAAAGTATACATTCATTTTTTGATGGTTTTGTCAACGCTAAGACCATGCTAAATGAGTTTGTAGTCCAATATGACAAAGCCGTGAGTTCTCGAAGAAGTGCAGAAAAAGACCAAGATTTTAGAACTTTGAATTCAAAGCCCACATTATATAGTAATCATCCGATTGAAGAAATGGCAGCAACATGTTATACGCGAAATATCTATGCTATATGTCAGAAAGAGTGGAAGGCTAGTTTTGATTATGGTCATCAAATATTAAGCACAGATGGTGCTAAGGTTATATACCGTGTCGGGTTTTTGAAAGGTAATAAGGAAAATTGGAAAACCGTTGAATACAATGTTACTTCGGATATTTTTGTTACTTGTTCTTGTGCGAGGTTTGAGACTTTTGGAATCTTGTGCAAACATATCCTCTACATCATGAGACGAGAGTCTTTAACAACCATTCCAGACCATTACATAATACCAAGGTGGACTATGAAGGCAACATATAAGTTGGGAGGTATTGAAACACGATGGCGAGATATGGCTTCGAAAGAAGTTACTTTATTAACTATCTGGTCCATTCGAGAGAAATTCAACAAAATACTACAAGATGGACGAGATTCCCGCGATGAAATTAATAAAATTGATGATATTCTTGATGGTCTTTTGGAAGAACAAAGTAGAAGAAAGAAGACTACAGTCGAGTTAAACACAAATATTGATGATGATATACCATCTGCGCAACAAGAGAACATGTCACAACAACGCCTTTCAAAAAAAAGAAGGAACATGTCACAACCTTTATTAGTTTCTGATCCCATAGTTCGAGTGAAGACAAAAGGTCGCCCAAAAGCTGCTATAAGAGTAAAGCCTGGTTTGGAAGCTTCTTTGGACTTGAAAAAAAAAATTCTTGTGGTTATTGTGGAAAAAAAGGTCATAACAGGACTACATGTCCAAAGAAAAAGGTTTGTTTATGCTTCATACTCAACATTACATCTTTTGGGTTTTGATTCTCATTATTGTTTTACTATTTCAGAAGGATGATGCTGAAAAAAGAGCGATCGAACGAGGTGAAGTTGATAATTAAGTGAAGGGTATTTCGAGTAGGTTGCAAATCGAGTCTTTGGGGTCTAACGCATTCCGTTGTTGGGGTTGCTGGTTTTTCCTCCTTTTATATGATATGTTGGTTCTTTTTTTATTATGATGTTCGTTGCGGGTCAAAGTGGGTCAATATGGGTTGGGTTGAACCGCCTACAGTTTTGTGAAAAGATGATACATAACCCAAATCAATGATATGGTTGTTGTTTGTTTCATATGTCAATTGGTTCATTTCGTATATTTTTCATATGCAAAATCTGTTTTTGGTTATGCATCTGGTTTGTGTACTGCAATCTATTTGGTAGTTGTTGACGGTATCATTGCATTGGTCTTATTGTGGCTTAGTATCTTTGTTTTTTCTACTTATCTTTCCTGGTATTATGAAAGTGTGTCTTGGGAGTTGACAACATTGCATTAGATACGAATCGTAATTCATGTAGTTTGGGTTGCTGATGTGTTGGATGCTGGTTATATGATCAGTTGGTTGGTTTTAGTCTTTGTTTGTCAGTTGTATGCGCCATCTATGTGGCCATGGAAATTGTCCATGGTAAGGTGGACAAAACAAAATTCACACTAGACCCAAAAAAAATAATAAAAATAAAAAATGCAACATTTTCACATCCTTTATGCCATCACTATTATGGTCTTTGAGATCAACTTTGCAAGACTACATGACTCGGTGGACATTTGATCCCGTATAGATGCTGATTAGTAGTCACTTTTAGACTCATGTATATCTTATCCAAGACTAGTCATTTGGAAACTCATTTATAGAGTGTAATTGGATAATATCAATACGGGTTGAAGGAAATAAGTTAAACACACAGTTGAAGAAAAGCGACCACCACATTCAATCACGCATCATATGCTCCATAGTGATTATCGTAAAGCCAGTTTTATGACTTCATTATGTTTGGTTAATTTTTGTTTTTGGGAACTCCGTTAAGTTTGTTAGTTGAAATTAAGCTAAGTAGTCTTCATTATTGTTTTTAGATCCTTTTTGATCATCAGTTTCAATTTATTAATCAAGTTTTTAAGATTTAATCTGTTTTTCAAAACTGTCAAAGAGTCTTAAAACAGTTTTTGTCACTTTTCTTTAAGCTATTTTAGTCATTTTTTTTTTATTAAAATCATTAAAAATCAAAAATAGTATCTTCAATAAGTGGTTTCACTATTCCCAAAAGGAAAAAATCAAAAAAATCTCTTGGTTGGTCTGCTTGTTGCTCAAATTTGGCTGTCTGGCCTATTTATGCCCTGCGTCATTGATCAGATTATGTCCTAAGTAAGCCGTTTCCCAACTTCTTATCTTCTTATTTATTGAAGTTTTGTGTTTGCTTATTGCTTATTTAGGTAGATTATAGTATAAGCTTTACCTTTTTACCCTTTAGATCCATCTAGAAGCTAGTTTAGGTTGCTTATTTTCATCCTTAAAGTCCCTATCATGCCCCCATAGCTTTGTCATAAAACAATTAGGTTGAAGTGCTTAATTGCATGAGTTTTTTGTATTTTTTCTACTTTTGTACTAACCAATCAATGGTATAAACAATAAACCATACTCACTGTGATTACTTTATAACTAAAGACTATGTTATTGTTGTGCAAATGATTTAGTTAAGTCATTGTTGTGAAAAATGGTGGACAGGAGGTCACATTTTTATTAAATTAATGGACTTGTTTTAATATCCAAGGTTGTAATACAACATCTAATTGACATGTATAATATCCATGGACATGCTTTTTTGCCTTTCAAAAAAAAATTCATTGACGTGTTTTAATATTCATGGATTGAAATGATTATACGATGGAACTAAAAATATTCACGGACTTGTTTCAGATTGTTTGATACGGTTGAGTTAGTATATCAGATCACCAGCAGTTGAAGAATTCTTAGTGGCGTTATTGGTCTTGTCGTCTGCATAATTCTGGGATAGTGATCTGTTTATGCAATTCTTCTATTTGGTTCAGTGGTTGCAAGTGTGACAGTTGCATGCAATGTGGCTACCATTTGTCTTTAAACCAAATTGATCCAGTGGGTTCAAAGTCATAACTGGTAGTGATTGTATATTTAGACAGAAGGTTGGCTTTGGTGGTCAATATTCCATATGAAATATTTATATTCATGTGGTTATTGGCTGTCAATGCTGGTTTGCTTGTCCCATTTGAAGTGTTCATAATGTTTATCTCTCATATGAGGCTTATGTTGGTTTCGTGTTTGTTTTTGTTTTTTTTTTTTTTTTTTTGGATCCCGTCCCTTTTAAGTAAACATTTTAATTGGGGTGGGATCGCCTTATTTCAGATCTTGGTTTCGTTTTTTAGTTCTTAATATATGTTGCCTTTAAAAAAAAACATAACTATATGTTTGAGATAAAAGATGAAAATGGGGAGTGTTTGAAAGGGGTGTAATTGTAATGTTGAAAAGGTTATAATTGTAATGTTTATAGAAATGGTGTTCTTTTTTTGTCAAAAAAATGTAGGCAATTACCTACATTATAATGTAGGCAAGCTTTTCCCATGTTGTTACTATATATTACATACCGTAGTTTTTAAAAAGTTTATGACACTATGATGTCACTAAATATATCATTAACATTGTATAAAAATAGCAATAATTAGCTCACATTAGATTCAACAATATTCCTAATAAGTATTTTAATCTGTTACTTGAGTTTGAATAAGTAACACAAAACCGCATTTCTGTATGACAAACACTTAAAAATGACATATTATGCTAATAACTTCCACTGGTCAACTACCCATGTTCCAAAAATCAACAAAAACCAATCAAGCTTAAATATTGTGATTTTGATGATTCTCGTATGCTTCATTGACTCATTACTATGCTAATTTAGTTCCAAAAAATCAACAAAAACCAATCAAGCTCATTAATGATTCTCGTACAAAATAGTTGTACATTTTGATGTTTCCTGGAGCTTGATGAATTTTGACTACAGTCACTGAGGACACTGAGAATGAATATTTGTAGGTTAATGAAGACCATGGTACAACAGAACCTGATGTAGATTTAGTGCAACAGCAGAAATCTAATCAGTTGGCAAAAAGGGTTGTGTTTGGACTTGGAATAGGTATTTCTGCTGGTGGAGTGGTACTAGCTGGAGGATGAATATTTTCTCTGGCTTTAGCTGCTGCTGTTTTGCTGGCTCAAGAGAATACTTCAAATTGGTTAGAAGTAGTTGTTTTTAATGGGTAAGATTAAATAAGACCTATTGAAAAAATAAAAACCATAAAAATGGTTGGCCGGAGGTGGTGGCCGGAACTTGGAGATGGTGGTGGTCGAAATCTAGGTGAAGATGATGAACACTTGAAGATGGTGGTGGTAAAATAATTAAAGAGATGGTGGAGGTAGGTGGGGTACAAATATATTGAAAAAATAGTATTCATAAAGCATAAGGGTATTTATGTAATTCTCAATAAAAAATTAAATAATTTCACATAATTTTATACTTGCAAGTGACACATGTCAACGATTGGGTGGAGTCGAGTAGTTTAAGCGATCGGCGTAATAAAATGAGAAAAGACAAAAGATAGTAGTATAATGGAATTGACGTATGATACTTTTGAACTTTTTTTAAATTTTCTCTTATTTTATTTGGCAAATGCCAACATCTACTTCTCCGGTGAGGATTGACATTCTGACTTTTGTCAAACCCCACGGTGTTGACACCACTGCTGCCATCAGGCCCTCCTCCGCACCATGACAGCAACCGCCCCCACCTTCGTCATACTCATGGTAATAATGTCAGCTGCTAATAACAAATATATATATTTACTCTTTACACATGTTTCATTGATTTAATTTATTAACTAGACGATTACATGCGCAGAGCGACGGCGGTATATAGTAACAATAATCTGCATGTGTAATCTTTTTTATGTATATACGAGTGTGGAGGAAGTAAGAGTGAAAAAAGATAGTTATTTAAATTGTAACTAAGTATTTAAATATTTAATAGATTATATTTTCTTTTAGAACTTGCGGTATTTTAGTATAACAACATTATTTATTATTTAAGTTTTAAACAAATGCATTTTCTCTTTATATGTAGTATAAATAGTCATGTTTTTAATGTGCGAAAACTCTCTTAAAGAGATAACTAGTTAGTTGTATAACATAAGAGTGTGCTAAATAAACATTTTAATATCACTAAGCAAACCCATATTAATTATATAAGTAAAAAACTAATATTTTTTAAAATTATATGCATTATCTCATCTGTGATAAGTCAGCTAAAGGATGAACTCAAAAGTCTCCCATTGGATAAGATAGAGCTAATTATGTATTACCCTCAAATAAAGAGGATTTTTTCTACATCAAGAGGTAGTCAAAAAATTAGGTTATTTATTTTTGTTGGTTTATTCTCTCTCTTAACCATCTAGCTCAGTTTTATCTCACCACCCACCATCATAATTTTCATTTTGTTTCTCTCTATCACCAATATCATAATAATTTTATAAGATAGTAAGAAAATCCTATTAACACACAAAATTAAAAATACATAAATCCTACAGAAAATTCAAAGATCAACTCACCAAAAACCTTGAAAAAAAATATTCACAAAGACCAAAGAAGTGGAGAGAAGAGAAGATAGTTGGTCGACGATATAAGAATATAGATCTAAAGTGACTAGCGGTTACATGCAGTGGAACAACCGACGGTTGTCCCGACGATTAGTGGCCAAATTTTGTAGATAAAGAGAGTTGACGATTTTTTATAAAGTGAAAGTTGTTGAATTTGATTTGTTCTCTCGCTGGCACTAGTGGCTACGCGGTTGAGGTTGTATAATGGTGCTGGAATTTTTGTGTTGTGATGTAGGGTTTGGTGGGTTTTTAGTTGATGGTGGTATTGTGAAAGAGAAAATATGTGTGTAAAAAAAACTTTATATAAAATTTGTGTTCGTGTGATAGAATATAAACTATTGTTTTAATATTTTTATTTGGTTCAGGAGTCACGTAAGGAGCATTTAATGGGTAATAACAGATAAAATAAGTGATTTTAATGATAGGTGAGTTATTGTAGTTGACCAAAATACATGATATTGAAATGGAGGTGAAGTGAGAAATGAGAGAAAGAAAGAAAGCTGATGTAGGGCTGTCACCACTACTTTCAACCTAACACGTATTGACATTGTTGTGTGGAGCTAGTTTATAAAGTATTTGATATAAAACTGAACATTATATTCACCAATGTTAAAAAAATCGGCCAGGCGCGATCGATTAATCCGAATCGGCTTATATTTTGTTGATTTTTGAAAATTGGTAGAAAATCGTGTTGTGCAACGTATCCACTAATCACCAAAATCGACTAATCGCCAACTTTTTAAAAAATAATAATTTAGGGTTCTACTTAATTTGGGGATTGTTTATTTTACTTATAACGCGCAATAGGCCTCATAATCGTAATGCGACACTTTTATTGAGGTTTGAAAACTTAAGAGGCTTGGAATCAGCTAAGATCTTTGGTTGCGATCTTGTAAATACCCAAAACTCGCAGGAAATACCAATCCAATTAATCATCGATTAATCCCGCCTTAACCGATTAATCGTTACAAGGTGATCGATCGCCCGACTACCGATTCACGATTTTTACAACATTGATATTCACCATTCTTTTTTTGAGCTCAACTTTTAGTGTCTCCTAAAGCCTCCAAGTTTTCGAAAGTGTGTAGTATTATGTATCTTATTTAACACTAGTTTTACAAATGTTACTTGCAAAAACATTATGACACAAACGGAGTGTGTAGTATCATGTATCTTATTTAACACTAGTTTTACAAATGTTACCTGTAAAAACATTATGATACAAACGGTATTTATTCATGCTGCTACTTCCTGCTACTACTAGTTTTTTGCAAATGTCACTTCCCAATGTTACATACTTATACACTAGTTTTGCAAATGCTAGCGTAAGAGGCATTAAAATATAAACATTATTGATTCCAAATTAACGCTACTTAGGCAGATACGGCAACTACGCCAAGTAGCTTTTTCATGCGTACCTCCCACCAATAATATCCCTTCATCTCATCTCATACCAATCTCATACCTAAGCAATGTAGATTTTTAGCCAAGAACCATACCTAACTCATATTTTTTTTTTTAAAACAATTTAATAAAAACATAACATTTTATTAATCTTAAAAGAAATTACATAAACTAAATAGCATTAATAAAAACAACTAACTAAAACATATATCTAAAATCGATGTCCATCCATATTTTGCAGCGACCTCACGTTTTTTGCCAAGAGTGAACGCTAATATATTTATTTCGGTTATGTGATCGTCTGTTCATTATAGAACTTCGCCGCCTTACATATGCTTTCTTCCATTAAAGCGATTTTTTTATGCGCCAAGAACTTTTCACCATTTGATTCTTTTGCAACTTTGTAGCCACCGCCTCCCAGCAATAGTTGTGTTTTATTTATTGTGTATGTCAAGGCGATCGCAGCTACACTATTTATCGTAGAGCGACTCGGTTTCGACCTTTTGCCTTTTCTTTTCCGGTGAGCAGGAGTGTTGTCGACATCTCTAGCAGGAAGCACAGTGTTGTTGTCATTGCTTCCGACTCAGTAGGACTGGATTCAAACGACTTTTTCGCTCGCTCGGAACGGTAGTAGATCCTTATGCTAAATCAGGTTGTTCCAACCATTTGTCTTCTTGCTTAACAACGTCCCAAGCATCAATATGAGTAAACGCCTTGCCGCAATGGTCTCAGAATCGCCATGGCATTTGTCATCACGTTAACATTGCTACACCCACTCACACTATCACGCTTTCTACAATTATAAAAGTAATAATTATAAATTCACATAAATATACAATTATAATAGTAAAAGTATAAATTAATAAAAGTAAAAGTTTAAAACTTACTTGTTGGATGTATAGCCCATTCAATATACCCATTTCATCGTTCATAGTTTTCCACTTTGTGTTCAAGGCATGAAAATATCTATTTGTGTCTTTCACGTTTTGCTTGAAATGTTCAAGAATCTCGTTTCAAAAACTATCTCTACTTTGTTCATTCCCTACGACTCTACATGTCGAGATATGAACCCAAGCTTTAGCTTAGCCGCCTCTTCGACCGGCTTTTAAGATTTTTTTTCCGCTTTATTCGGTTGTTTCTTTTTTTTCACTTCTTGGACTTCTTGAATTTCTTCATCATTTTCTAACATACACAACATTATAAAATAAAAATTAAAACATATAATAAAATTGAAACATACATTTCGAAAAAATAAAATAAAAATACGAAACATATATAATTCAAATAAAAATTTGGAAACACATACAATTCGGGAAAAAAAATCGGAAAACAAAAATAAAAATTCGAATAAGATCAAATAAAATTAGAAACATAAAATACCCATGGGAGTTGGTTGTTGCGGTTCGGGAACCACATCATCTTCATCATCATCCAAGTCATATAACTTGTAGTTCTCGCTCAACACTTGGTTCACGCGCCGAAAAGACCGTCACGCAGACTCGAGCGGGTCAAAGTCACATCAGAGACATCGTATCGAGTTGGAGTCAATGGTAGTGGTTGGTGAAAATATTGGGGTTGAAAGTCCAGGGGAGAATCATTTTGAGGATAATATTGAGGAGATTCATTTCGGGAATGTATGGGCGGGTTGTTATTGAATTTGTGGGCGAATGGAGCAGAACCTCGCCCACGGCCCTTGGATGATGAACCACCTTTAGATTTTCTTGATTCATGAGATTGTTTTTTAAAAGAGTAAAGAAATGAGATTTAATTTGTGTTAGAAAATAGGATTGATGTTGTTAATTTATAGAGGGGAGGTAAATTATTATTATTATTATTATTTTAAATAGCCAAACGGCTAGAAATTGAATGCTCCAACGGATAGTTTTTTGCTTCCAGCGTTCATGCCAAATCGGGGTCTTTTGCCGAATTGATGCTTGCTCCTTCCATGCCGCATGAAGCCGATTTGCATGCAATACCCACCCCGCTCGGTTTGAACCATGCCGAAGGGCATACCGAGACGGTTGCCAGTACCCTTAGAGCAATAGGTGTGGCATACCTTCATCTCCTCATTTGAGGCCTACGGGTGCCACATCACCATAACATAACCCCTTCAACAACCTCCATTTATCATAACACAACTAGGGGTGTTATCGGGTCGGGTTGTCGGGTTATCGGGTTTATCGGGTCGGGTTGATTCGGGTTTTGGTGTTCCAGATATTGACCCTAACCCGACCCTATAAAAAATCGGGTTATTAGGTTTCGGGTTGAAACGGGTCGGGTTGAATCGGGTTGGGTTGTCGGGTTGTTATCGGGTTGTGTCCAATTAATTGTCCTACTGATCATCCTCTTTATAGTCTCTACTTATTAAACAAGCTAAGTTATATTATGAATTTATGATATATCATCCATGTTTTAATTTGTCATCAACGTTGGTTTCTAGTCTCCCAACACAATACAACTTACTCATTTGGGTCCCACAAACACACTGACTCATTCACACACACACAACCATAAAAAAAAAAGAAAAAAAAAAAACCTTCTTCGGACAAACTCGCTTGTCGTCTGCACGACGAGAGGGAAAGTGGCGAAGGATGGCTAGATGGTGTGGTGGCTAGTTGTGGCTAAGAGCACCTGGCGTCGGCCTCGCCGTGCTTCGCCATAGAATGCCTCGCCACTTGCACGACGAGGTTTAAACGTTTACTTTTTCTGATTTTCGAACGTTACGCAATGTTTATAATTTTTTTTTCTTTTTTTTTAAACACACTAATTTAACACTATAAATACTACACATTTGAATCAAAATCTACACAACTTAAATTTCAAAACACTTACATATATAAACATGAGCGAATCATCTTTTCCAGTAAAAGTGACATCAAGAGATAATGAGCTAGAGATGATTCTTCAAGAGTTCGAGTTCGAGAAATCATTGCAACAACAACAATCCTACCTTTATTACACCGTAGATACATCCCGTGAACGTTAAATTGTCAAGACGTCTACTTGTCGACTATTTTGGTGACAACCCAAAATATACGGAAGAAAATTTTAGGCGTTGCTTTCGTATGAGCCATAAACTATTTTTAGAAATAGTACAAGGTATTGAAACATATATTCTAACTCATGATCCTCTTCCCAAGCATTTTGATTTCTTTAGAGTCCGACCCGATGGTAGGGGTGTAATGAGTTTTAGTGTGATTATGAAATGCACGTGTGCCTTACGACTATTGGCTTACGGGATATCAGCTGATGCATTAGATGGGTATTTAAAAATAGGTGAACATTGTGCACGCGATTTCCTAGATTTTTTTTACTATGTGCATAATCCATTTGTATGCGAAGGAGTTTTTAAGAAAACCATATGAGAATGACATTCGCAACTTATACAACGCACATAACATTGTTCATAAGATACCGGGAATGTTAGGAAGCATCGATTGTATGCACTGGGAATGGAAAAATTGTCCGAAATAATGGCAAGACCAATTTCACGGAGGTGATAAAAAGTAGCCGACTATAATGCTTGAAGCCGTTGCTTCATACGATTTGTGGATTTGGTATGCAATTTTTAGAGTAACGGGTGCGAATAACGATCTTACCGTTTTAAATAATTCTTCGTTATTCGACGACCTGCTAGATGACATCGCCCCTGAGGTTCAGTTTGAAGTATACGAGGGTAAATTTAACCATGGGTATTATCTAGCTGACGGAATTTAACCGGAGTTGGCATCTTTTGTCAAATCATTTACAGTTGCAAGTAACCCAAAAAATGTCGTATTTTCAAAGCGAAACAAGAAAGTGCTCGAAAGGATATCGAAAGAGCTTTTGGTGTCATCCAAAGACGTTGGCATATCATTGCCCAACCGGCGCGTGCATTTACTATTGGCAAGTTACGGAGAATCATATACTCGTGCATCATAATGCATAACATGATTTTGAAAGATCAACAATTTGCGATATCCGACGTTAGCGAACGATATTTCTCCAAGAACCAAATTTACAACAGACATGGATTGACCGCTTGCGCGTGTTAAGAAAAGCCAAAGAACTACATGATAAACGCAAACGCGCAAAGCTTCAACGATGTCTCATCGAGCATGCTTCGCAACAACATCAACGAACAATTTCAATAACATAATCCAAATAATTAGTTTCGTTATAATTTAATGTATTTCTTAAGTTGCGTATGTTTTTTACCGTATCTTTATTTTACGTTTCGTATGTTTTTATTGTGTTGTATTATATTTTATTTTAATGAATTGAATTGAATTTATTTGGAAATTTGAATAAAAAAAAAAACAGAAGTGGTGGGCTAAAACGAAGAGGGGGTTTGTTGTGAGTGAGTGGGGGTTAATTGTGGAGGTTTGTTATAGTGATGTGAAGGTTTGTTATAGTGATGTGGGATTCGTGGGCCCCGAATGAGTAAGTTAACCTTGTCATGGCACCTTGTACTTTAAGTATCCACGTAAGAATGGCCAAGGTGATCTGCCACCACACCTATTGCTCTTACTCTTACAACTAGTTTTACTTTTACACCTATCTAATAGTAACCAAGTTTCACCAGTATTCTAATCTAGTTGCTCAAACTTTATATCAATTATACAAAAACCATTCAAGTTTCAAATCTGTCCTATTCTTGTGAAATATCGATATTTAAAGTGTCCACATATGCATCATCATGTTGTGCCTTGGTAATAAATGTTCATCCTCTTAGTTTAACTACTCTCAACAAACTTTATATGTAATCAATTTATTTATGCAACTCTGAACAAAAAACATACTTACAAAATAATGATCAAGTCTGAGAAATGTTCTATTCAAGTCACTTTAACATAAAAATTCAACAACAATAGAGCATTATCGAGACTTTGAGTGATTTATTATAATTAAAATAAAATCTTAAACTTGGTTACTATTCAATGATTGCTTTTTATTAGGGTTGGCCATAGCCTGAAAACAGGACCAGACTGATCAAAAGCGGATCAGACCGAAAATCGATTTGACCCAAAACACCGGACTGAAACGTCCCATCCGTGTCCTGGTCGGTTCAGTGCCTGTTCGTCGGTTTGATCCGGCCCAACAAAGATAATAATTTTGCTTTACGTAAAGCGCCAAACCAGACCAAACCAAAAACCGAACAGGATAAAAAATATGAACGGGGGATCGGACCGAAATACGTTCAGTCCGGTTTCTCAGTTCGGTCCGGCCCTAGTTATTATAATCGAAACAAAGTTGGTTGAAATATGTTGCCGTTCCTTAAAGCTATGTCGTGCATGCAACAACTTTCTTTCTTTCTTTCTTTCTTTCTTTTTAAAACAAAACAAAACAAAACATGCTAAAGTGAGTATTAACTACTTTTTATAAAACCACTGTTAACTACCACCAACGGTCACTTTTCATTTCATCTTTTCATTACATACAAAGTAAGTTTCATTTCAATATGATTAGATCTAATTTAATTGAATTGGGATTAGGTTTTTTTTTTTTTTTTTTTTTTTTTTTTTTAATTTAGTTAAAGTTTGTTACTTTATTTAATTTGGGATTAGGGTTTTTTTCTTTTTGATGAATTTAGTTAAAGTTTATAAATTTTAAGATTTTGAGGTTGTTTTTTGTTTTTTTTAGTATTAAGATTAGTTAAGGTTTATAACTTTTATAAATTTGCCAACCTCGTGAAAAGGGAGGGCTTTACCTGGTTGGATTCTGTGTGGCGGTGGGTTCAAACCCTGTTAATTAGTCGGCCAAAAGGTCGGAAACCATGGTTACCCCAAAAAAAAAGTTTGTAACTTTTAGGTGAAATAGGTTATGGGTTTGATCCCAACTCCTCTAGTTTGTAGGAACATTGCCTGAAATTGCCCGTCGACCCAACCTGTTTGTGAAAGTTAATTTTAATGATGATTTTAGCGTGTTAACAACAATTGAGGTAAAATTAGTTAAATTTGATGAATTTGTGGTTGTATTTTGTTTATTTAGCGTTGAATTAGTTTAGGTTTATAACTTTTATAAATTTATGAAAGTTATATAAACTACGCCAGCCTCGTGAAAAGCGAGGGCTTTACCTGGTTTGATTCTGTGTGGCGGTGGGTTCAAACCCTGTGGATTAGTTGGCCAAAAGGTCGGAAACCATGGTTACCCAAAAAAAAGTTTATAGCTTTTAGGTGAAATAGGTCACGGGTTCTATCCCAACTCCTCTAGTTCGCAGGAACATTGCCTGAAATTACCCGTCGAACCAACCTGTTTGTGAAAGTTAATTTTAATGATGATTTTAGTGTGTTAACAACAATTGAGGTAAAATTAGTTAAATTTGATGAATTTGTGGTTGTATTTTGTTTATTTAGCGTTGAATTAGTTAAAGTTTATAACTTTTATTAATTTATTTATAAAAGTTATGAACTTCGCCAACCTTCTGAAAAGGGAGGGCTTTACCTGGTTTGATTCTGTGTGGCGGTGGGTTCAAACCCCGTGGATTAGTCGGCCAAAAGGTCGGAAACCATGGTTACCCGAAAAAAAGTTTATAGCTTTTAGGCGAAATAGGTTATGAGTTCTATGCCAACTCCTCTAGTTCGCAGGAAATACTTGAACATTGCCCGAAAGTTACAACAATTTAGAGTTGGTGTAATTAGTTATATTTGATGAATTTGTGGTTGTATTTTGTTTATTTAGCGTTGAATTAGGTAAGGTTTATGACTTTTAGTTGAACATTGCTTGAGGTGTGGTCTTTGGGAAGGTTTGTAGAGGGTCCGAAATGAATCCCGGGTTAGGGTCCTTGGGGAAGGGTAGCCTGTCGAACCAACCTTTTTGTGAAAAGTTAATTTTTATGATGGTTTTAGGTCAACTTAGTTGTTGTAATTAGTTGAAATAGGTGTTGGGTTTGCAAGAAACAGCCTGAACATTGCCTGAGATGCGGTCTTTGGGAAAGTGTTTTATTGGGTCCAAATTGGATCCCGTCGTAGGGTCCTTGGGCAAGGGTAGCCTGCCGAACCAACTTTTTTGTGAAAGTTTATAATTTTAGTGACATAGTATACGTATTTGATGATTTTGTGATTGTGTTTTGGTTATTTAGGGGTTGAAGTGATGGTTGGTGATGGATACGAGAAGATGTATGAATGAATTATGTGGAGCTTTATTAGCCGCAGATGATGATAATGATGATTACAAATCAGGTTGGCCTTTGAGATCATCCGTGATTTCGCAAAACTTTGTAATAAATGCGGTAATCTACACATCTTTATGGTTTTTGTTCTGTATTTTTTAGTGCTTTAATCTGTAATAGGATTCACTACTAGATTTCATTTCCTGTTTTAAAAACCCTTTTGCCACAATGTTATTTGCACGCTGTTAGATTAGTATATACTGATTGATACAGTTTCTTGAATATGGAACTGCCGATCTTCCCTTAAAGTAACGCTTTGCCTCCTGCACTTGCAGATGGTTTTAGTTGTTTAGCAGGGAATTATTTTCTTTGATCTTGTAATGTAAAACTACACGCTTAAAGAACCTTTTTTGTAATGACCTTCTATAGTTGTATCTTTAGGGATCAGGTATTAGCATCGAGTTATGACATGATATGTGTAAGGCTACAATAATTCTGATAGATGACGGGTTGGCATTATCTTAGGTGGGTTTGGACTTTGGAGGGTATATTATAATTAGTTATATAGCGAGACTTTTTGATATTTTCTAACCAATCATGTGGCTAGTTGTTACCATAATTCTCATTAAGATAATAACGCAAACAGAAAACTATCCTTCACATAGCCACACAGGTTTGATGGCTGTACCTAATATAGGACGTAAAGTTTGGAGGGTATATTGTAATTAATTATGTAGTGAAACATCTGCTATTAATTGCATATATATATTTTGCCGGAGATTTTTTAACTTCTTAACATGAAGTTCAATATTATCTCAGTACTGCTTATGAACAACTAGCATTCTGTGAATTGTTTCACCAAGCGGATACTGGTTGGAGGGACTGCAGTTCATGTGGCAAGGTACTACTAACTTACACAATTAGTTAAAGGATTCACAGATGCTGAATTTTCGATTGAATAACATGTTCTGCTAATGCAGAGACTTCATTGTGGGTGTATTGCTTCTAGTGCGTTCATTGAACTACTTAATAATGGCAGCGTAAGGTGTGTCAGCTGCATTAGTAACTCGAGACATGACCCAGTAAGATCAACTTACATTACTCTTATTTAACTTTATATGTACTATTAAGTTATAAATATTGATGTTTGTTGTAATACTTGCAGAGCACAAGTGACGATAAGCCAGAAGAATGTGGTGTTTCTGTAGAAAATAGCGTTGGTGAAATACGATCCTCTTCTATCAAAATGTTGAAACAATCATGTGATGTCACTGGTGATAACGACGATGCATCCACATCTCAAATGAAACAAGACGAAAGTTTGCATCCCAGAAGAGAAATTTCCGAATCTGCCACTGGAACCAAAGTTATTAAATATGGATCACTTGTTGCGACAGACTTAACTATCGGCTTAGCTCCTTCTTCGTCCTCTTCACAAAAGCCGGGATTTATTCCAATTGATGACAGGGAAATTAACAAACAATTTTCAGCCTTTCAGCAAGGGCCGTGGTCTCGTCAAATTTTGCCTAAAGTGCCCAAAACTATTATGGCCCAAGGATTCGATCCAAATGCAATGAATTCACAGATACGTGTTGCCCGGCCACCTGTTGAGGGGCGTATAAAAAATCAGTTACTTCCGCGTTACTGGCCCAGAATCACAGAACAAGAGTTGCAGCAGATATCTGGAGAGTATCCTTGTTTAGTGTTGCTTGCTTAATTTTGTATGTCAAAAATTTGAATGAAAATTCCATAAACGAACACCGTAGTTTTAATGTACCAACATGGTAATTAGAGTTTATTAATAACTTTAATTATCAAGCTAGGACATCAAAGAGTAGCATTACCTAAATGGACCATTTTGCGAAGTACATATGTATATTATTTTGCTCTATACTTTGCAATGTAATCATTTCCTTAATCATGATTCCTTAAGCTCAAATGCTACAATTGTTCCACTGTTTGAAAAGGTTTTGAGTGCCAGTGATGCTGGTCGAATTGGTCGTTTGGTTCTCCCGAAAGCATGTGCTGAAGTAAGTGTGTACATTGTTAGCTTGTTAGAACTTTAGCTGTTTATCTCTGTAAGTATCGTTTTATCTACTCCGCAGGCATATTTTCCGCCTATATCTCAACCTGAGGGACTCCCTTTAAGAATTCAAGATGTAAAAGGCAAAGAATGGCTGTTTCAGTTTAGATTTTGGCCGAATAATAACAGCCGGATGTATGTTCTAGAAGGTGTCACTCCATGCATACAGTCTATGCAGTTGAAAGCTGGTGATACTGGTATTGATCATATACCCGAATGACCTTTGTTTATTGTTTGTAGTTTTTTGTGTTACTTGCTCTGTTGCTCATCTTTCTTTCTTTTTTGACTTTTTCAGTGACATTCAGCCGTATGGAACCCGAAGGAAAGCTTCTTATGGGCTCCCGGAAAGCTGTCGTTACTGCTTCAGTGCAGGTAATTAACTTTCAGATGATACAGTAATTTTTTCTCTGTTTCACGTGTTACTTACAATTAATAGTCAGTACTGATATACAAACATCAACTAAACAGGACCCTCGTATAGCTGCAATGCATAGCGCTGTCTTTCCAAATGACCCTTCCTTAACCAGTGTCAATACTATCGACCATCTTTCAAATATGAATGATTACTCTGGCCTTCTTCACTCACTAAAGAGAAACACGGATTCACATCTAAATACACTATCTAGAAATATCAACTCGCCTATTGGAGATGCCAACTGGCATGCAAACGAGAGTAACAAGTCAAGGGCTGAACCAGAGAAAAAAAGAAGCCGAAATATTGGCTCTAAAAGTAAAAGGCTGTTAATTGAAAGTCAAGATGCTTTGGACTTGAAATACACATGGGATGAATTGCAAGATATGCTGTTCCCGCCTACTCAGCCAAGCACGGTTACTATTGACGACCAAGAATTTGAAGAATATGAAGTAATTAACCTTTACTTTCTATATCGGAAGTAAAATTCATATCAAGACGTACTTAACTTTGTTTTTATCATGTAGGAACCTCCTGTTTTCGGCAAGGGGAGTATATTCACTGTTCGGTTATCTGGGTAAGAATATGTTAATTTATCATAATGCACATAGGTCAGATGCAACCGAAAAATAGTTTTTGATTGAGGAAACCATCTTTTCGTTTTAATGTTTACCAGAGAGCAAGATCAGTGGGCGCAGTGTGATAACTGTTCAAAATGGCGAAGATTACCAGTTGATTTTCTTCTCCCGTCTAAATGGACATGCCAAGAAAATCTCTGGGATCAGAGCAGGTAAACAACACTTCACGGGAAACGAGTTTTCACTTATTGCATTAAATCCAATAATAAATAATAATTAAAAAATTGTACTAAAAAGCTGTGCTTAATTAGCCACCGGTGAATTGTTATTTGTAGGTCTGCCTGTCTTGCACCTGACGAACTAAATCCTAGAGAACTCGAGCACCTTCTTGGGATGGCTAAAGGTATGATGTTTGCATTATTCGTTAATCCCTTTATCCTATGAAAATTGCAAAATGTCAAATTATACAAGTTTATAGCAAATTAAGTGGATCATGTCGGTTTCGGGTCAAAACGAGTAAATTCTTTTTTGGGTCAGATTGGTTGAGCCGAACACTTTTATCTTGAAATTTTCAATAAATGTAACCTTTTGAATTAACTGGTCCAGGAGATTGTATTGACCTGTTTGACCCGTTTCCTTATTAGTTAAAAAAAAATGGAGATGATGCAATTTTTAAGGGACAATTGGGAAACTGCTGGTCCACCCTTGACCTTTACCCCTTGATCCAATGTATTTTTCTTTCTTATACGTAATCTAGAATTTCACAAGTGGAGGAACACCATGACCACTAGGCCAGACCAAGAACACGGAGCAAGTGGGCCCAATCAAACCGACCCTTCAATTGCCACCACCACCAAACACCCACGACACCGTCCCGGCTGCTCTTGCATAGTCTGCAGTCAACCTCCAAGTGGAAAAGGCAAACACAAACCGAACTGCACCTGCAATGTTTGCATGACTGTCAAACGCCGATTCAAAACCCTTATGTTGCGGAAGCAACAACGCCAATCAGAACGTGAAGCCGAAATTGCTGAGAAAAATCAACTCAAACTGGGTCCTAAAAATGATATCGAAGCTAACGAGTCAAGATCATTAGGCAAAGGACTAGACTTGAACATACATCCTCCTCATCGTGTACAAGACAATAATACATCAGGTACCGGTACTACTCATGTAAGCATGATGAGTCTTCTTCAAGCAGCAAATCAGCCACTTGAGACGTATATGAAACAGAATGGTCTTACAAGTTTAATATCGGAGCAACAAGCAAGCTCGGGTTCACAAGCGTTGGCTCAAGGTAGCTCGGGTTGTACACCAACTGTTCATGAGGATGAACCACAAGGAACAGACCATCACGATAACAGTTCATAAAATAACTGAAAACATAAATTATTTTTCGAGTTTTATGAGTGCGACACTTACGATAGAAATTACTTTATTTGAAAAGTTTTCATAGTTTTGGGATGAAAAATGTTCCTTTTTATCGTTATTTTCTTTTTTTGTGAAGTTGTGTTTAATTTTGTAGTACCGCTTGGGTGAGTTGTTATATGGTCATCATTGGACGGGATTCTATTTGAATGAATATATGTTGTGTAACACAAGGGGCTGAACCTTTGCATATTTTGATTCTGTTTGCAGTTTGGTTACTTGTACGTACTTACAACTCTTTTGCACTTAACCTTCGGAGTACTTAGTACTAAACTTCTGTACTTAAGGCAAAAACGCGTTGATTTCATTCCTTGTCACTTTTAGGAAGGCAAACACTCTTTCGCGCGTGCACACATGCACAAACAATACATTATCAGACGTACATAAACCACGAACATTTGTCCAAAACGGTCTTTGAACCCACAACCTGTTGATTGTTGATTTCATTACTAATGGTAATCTTCATTAATCATCACATTCGCCTAAAAGTGACAATTATCTCGCGCATATTTGAAAGTAAAAATGAAAGAACTGCAAGTGCTGATTTACCTTTGATGATACAGGGAAACTGATTCTAATATATAAAGAAACTTTCAGCATAATATGTCCAAAAACCAACCAAAACGCTTATATCTACAAAAAAAACACCTAACATCCAAAAAGAGAAATTCAACACCTCTAGGTTGAACATAGCATCCCATAAACAAAATAATCCAAAATAAAAAAATAAAAAAAATCTGTATATCAACATTCAAAACCCTTCTACGCTAGACCTTCGAGCTGAAGATGAAGACCTTCGGCTTTCATGACGGTCCACGACTCCATCCATCGTCAGATTAGAAGCACAGTTTCGTGGAGGCAAAGAAGGGGGCAGCACAGGCAACCGTAAAGGAGGTGGTGGTGGTGGTGAGTAACTCATTCTCGCAGCAGGGTATACAATCCCATTTAGACTCAAAGATTTCGCCATATGTTTCCTGTTGATCATCCCAGGTTCTTGTAAAGGAAACCGAGTCGAACATTTCATTTCTTGTATGATTTTTAGATGTTCGACGATTGTTCTCATTGTTGGTCTCTCTGAAGGTTCCTTTTGAAGGCATCTTTGAGCTATGTCTGCTATTGTCCTTGCGGCTTTTGATGGAAATCGTCCCTTTAGTTGAGGATCCATAATAAGTGACAACCTACTATCGTCGGCTAAAAATGGTTGACTCCATTTGATTAAGTTTCTTTCTTCCTTTGGGTGTCGGCTGTCAAGATTCTTTCTGCCCGTAAGCAATTCAAGAAGAACGATACCGAAACTCCATACATTGCTTTTGGGTGTTAAAAGTCCCCTCTCGAGTGTCTCCACTGATAGATTCGCCATTGCCTATATTATATAAAGTAGGTCAACAAAAACTCAAGCTAAAAAGTTCAAAAATTCAACAACTAATTTAGAATATAAGGAAAAAATGTGTTCCAGGATGGGTGGTCGGCTAACCCAACCAACCCATTTGACCCGTATAATCATTACTATTGACCCTTACCCAACCTTCTGTTTTTTACCTCTCGTTTGTAAGGAAATAAAGAAGTGTGATGGAAAGAAGTACTTACAGGTGAACTATTGGGAATATTGGTCTCGGGAATGTGACTTATGCAACCATATCCTGAAAGCTTGGCACTGAAATCTTTGTCGATTTGTATATTAGCAGTTGAAAATTCATGAAACATTGCCTGCAAAAAAGAAAATTTAGAATACGATACTTGACTTGACCATATATTTACGAGGAAAAAAAAGTAAAATCTTTGAATACCTGAAACGGGCCTTCTTCGTGCAAAAAGGTAAGTCCTTGAGCAGCACAGAGTGCAATTTTCATTCTCGCGTTCCAGTCAATAGGCGGGCCATCGCTTCTCCCATATAAAAGCCGGTCTAAACTTCCATGAAACAGCCTACCATATACCAGCATTCTTTTATCGGATCCCTCACGAGCATGAAAACCGATCAACTTACAAAGGTAAGGATGTTGCAATGATGCTAGTGTGTTCACTTCGCTAACGAATTCCTTCAAACCCTAAAATATAATAAATCAACTTAGAAAACCTAACATTTTCAAACATATAGATATATATTTAAAACTTTTATACATCAATTTAGCGTTTTTACACATAATATCAGCTTTGAAAAAACACATTTTTGGTTGAAAAAAATCCAAACGGGACACAAAACCTTTTTTCAAATAAAAACTTAGATGTACCCAGAGAAGTAGACTAGCTAAGACGGGACATATAAAAAACACATTGGTATTTCTTCAAATAATCCTTATACTAGATAATAATATAATCATAACCTGCTTTCTCGTCAAACAATCGAATTGTTATCACAACTTTGAATCTTAACTAACAATTAACGACCTACAACTTATAATTGTTAAAAAGTTACCTGAGATGAAGGACGAAGACTTGTAACAGTGGCTTGAAGATTCTTAACACTAGAAGAAGTATCTTCACCAAAAGACGCTCTATACATAACCGATGAAAGACCTTCAGACACACATCTCTCTGGGGAGAAGTTATGACAAGCAGCTGCAATTTCTTCGAACGAAAAATTCTTGAGTGTTCCTGATGCGGATGGAATCGTTGGGGGCAGATGTGCTGCCGTTGGTGGCAATGGAAGTGGACCGGAAAAATTGAGTTGCTGCAGAGGCCCACTTCCACTACCAACTTTAAAGCTTCCTGTTGTCTTTAAGTTGGCGGTATGGGGTGCAGGGAGAGGTAGAGGGTGAGGGATAAGTGGCAGCTGCCCACCACCACCGTTGCCTCGGGTTTCATGTTCTTCAAATTCGGCTGAGGAAAGTGGGTCTTGTTCTGGCGAGTCTAATGTTGAAGGGGCCGACAATGCTCGCATACGCGTTGTGATTGGTGGGTGAGTTGGTTGAACAGGTTTTACCCGGGTTCTGAAGCTTGGTGGTGCCGACTGTAAGGCTCGGGATTGGGTAATTGGTATAGGTAATGCGGTTGGAGTTGGATCTTGTGGGTTGACTCGCTTAACGTGAATGCTCGGGCTTGACTTTTTTTTCTTGCCTTTTAGTACTGTTAAACACCCCATCGTCTCTTAATCCCTAAAATGCATCAAAAGCAATCAGATTTTTTACTTTAATAGTCAAATAAAGTATATTCAGCTTCAAATATGTACACAAAATGATCCGTTGTAAACTAAAATCTGGTTATCATAATGAAAAGGTAAGTAGGTAACACACCAAGAAGACATTAAATAACACCAATGCCTGTTATGAATTTATAAGGTAAGATATTTGGATTTCCGAAAGTCAAAACATGACTCATTTTCGGATGTATCGTGTACCAATAAATTTTTTGAAATGACATTGTTTGAAAGTCTACAATTGACCATTAGAGGGTCAAACAAGTTATATCGTAACATCAAAATTCGACACAAATTGCTTTGTGGTTGACGAGTAACCGACCACTATTTTGAATCATAACACTAGTCAAAAGCAGCTAAAACGTCCATATCGAATGTAAACTTAAATGTAACAACTCTAAGTTTTGAAAAGTCAATATTTGACTAAACCAAAATCATCAATTGGGTTAACAATAATATAAACTTACAAAATTTCCTTTGATAAATAAAATATGATTCCTTACATGAATTGGTAAAGTTTAAAACTTTACCAATACCCAAATTATCTCCTAAAAATTGTCTAACAATAAAATGTCCTTATGAATCATCATATCATATAACCAACAATAATTAAACAAAAAATAAAAAAAACACTATACACATATACTATTGTATTATGCTTTGTACTTATATAAAAACAAAAAAGTACTTAAACTTCATGGTGGAATATTTCATAACAATCACTATATGAAATTAAAAACTGATATCAAAATAAAAACATACAAACAAAAAAAGTTGAATTTTTTTACATATTTTTAACATATTAACTAGATAATCAAACAATTAGAGGATAAAGTTCCAAACTTTATCATATTCCCAGATTCAGAACACCATTTCAACTAAAAAACCAAACAAAAAATTAACAAAAATACACAAAAAAATTATAAATCAAGATCTAATAGAGTAAAAAACAAGAACTAACCTGGTAAAAAAAAGATCAAATTTTTTTCTATAAATTCTTCCAAATTTCTGCACTTTCTTGTTCTAAACACCTTCAATATCAAAACCCACAAATATTTTTAACCAATCTTCAATAAATTCAAAGAATTTATAATACTTGTGAAGTACAAACCCTAGAAAAGTTTTCTAAAAAAAGACTGGATTTTTACTATCAATTTTTCCAAATCTTTGCTTTTTCTGATAGGAAACAAGGTGAATTTCAAAACCCAGAAATCTTTTTTTCCAATTTATAGTGATTTGAAAGAATTTTATAGATTTGTGAAGAACAAACCCTAGAAAAAAAAGGGTTGGTTGGTTGGTGATAGATCTTTGAAGAGATGTAGTAAAGTACTATGGAAGTAGATGTGTGTTTTTGTGTTTGTGTGTATGTGTGTGTGAGAGAGATTAAAAGAGTTTCAGTAGTCAAACCAATCAAAAGAAAGATGTCATTATTGTTATCACTTTGTGCACAACATAAATGGATTTAGTTAAAGTTGTTTGACTACTTTGTCCTTTGAAAAAATCATGTTTATATAGAAAGAAAATCTTTTTGTTTAATGATATTTGACAACTTTGTCCTTACCTCCTTTTATTATTTTGGCAAAAATGTATATATGTCACTCTCAAAGTGAATAATTGCATATATATCTTTTGTATAATTTTTTACGCATGTAATATGGTTTTTTACGCATACTTTGGATATATACGCATTTTCGATTTTCGAAAACGTATACGCAAAGTTCTTATATTTTTACCAAACTAGTACTTAAGAATAGAATAGATCTCGGAGTTTCATATGGTCTAGACAAGTTCCGGACATCTAGGTTTATAAATGTAACTTTTAAAAAAGTAAGTACTATATTTTGTTTTACCAAATTAGTATTTGAGGATCGTATAGATCATCATATCCACATGGTCTCGACAAGTTTCGGACATCTTGGTATAAATGTGACTTTTAGAAAACTAAAATAGTATCTTTAGCTTTTCCAAATTAGTATTTAAGGATCGTATAGATCATCATCGTATCCACATGGTCTCGACAAGTTTCAGACATCTCGATATAAATGTGACGTTTAGAAAAGTAAAATAGTATATTTTTTTACCAAATTAGTATTTGAGGATCGTATAAATCATCATTGTATCCACATGGTCTCGACAAGTTCTGGACATCTCGGTTTATAAATGTGGCTTTTAGAAAAGTTAAGTAGTATCTTTAGTTTTACCAGATTAGTAGTTGAGGTTCGTATAGATCATCGTATCCACATGGTCTCGACAAGTTTCAAGCATCTTGTTTATAAATGTGACTTTCAGGAAAGTAAACTAATATCTTTAGTTTAGTACTCGAGGATTGTATAGATCATTGTATCCACATGGTTTCGGCAAGTTCAAAACATCTCGGTTTATAAATGTGACTTTTAGAAATGTAAAATAGTATCTTTAGTTTTACCAGATTAGTACTCGAGGATTGAATTAATCATCAAATCCACATGGTCTCGACAACTTCTAGACTTCCTAGTCTACAAATGTCACTTCTAGAAAAACAAAGGTTAGACAACTAATTAATCAAACAAGATCATTAAGTTTGTGAAAGCGACCTTGAAAAAAAAACAAAAACAAAAAACAACTTGACAACTAGTTAAATTAAAGGTGATTGTTAAAGTTAATCTTTTTTAAGAGCAAATAATTTTATTTACTCGAACAAAGTTACAAGTGTAAAGACAAAAATTCTTCTTGACTAAATATAACTTTAAACGTTTTGTTAAACATATTCCTTATGACTGTTTAAGAGTTAAAAACATGCAAATATATTGGTACATTAAGATGGTTATGAGCAGTTATTTGCAAGGGTCGGTGATTTGTTATTTTAGTTTGTATTAATTTCATATATCACCTTATTTTTAACATAAATTTCATATATACTCAAAGTCTAAAGATTGAACGATAACGTCTGATGTTTTTATGACGTGTTTGATATATGAAATTTTCAATAAAAATGAGCAAGATATGAATCGCCTTTTAGTTTTGGTTGTGAACAGTTATTTGCAAGGATTAGTGATTTGTTATTTTAGTACAAACTGAAAAATGCATGTCTTAACACTTTATACATTAATATTATGGTAAGAAACCAAAAAATACATGTCCTAAACACAACGCGAGATTATAAGTTGTTGAGAAGGTGGTTGTTGAAGGGTATTTTGGTCTATTAAATTATGAATAAAGAAATGAAAGTTGGAAAAACAGAAAGGGTAATATGGTAAATTACTCCAAGGGAACAAGTAGTATCTTGATATTCAACGAAGAGGGGCCTCGATTGAAGTGACATCTCAGTCAAACTTTGGACCATATAATAACTTGTGGGCCATGTCTTTGCTTATTATTTTAATTAATATTCTATAAATACTTCACATAAAATATTTGTAAATGAAAAGCATATGCTTGTTTCCCTTTTATCCAGATCTCTTTTCTAGATCCAAACCAAACAAATAAATTGCACGATATTATTCTTACATTCAAAGTTTTACTCTTCATGTTTATTCCTAATTTTCGGTTAATAGTAAGTTGGTAAATATGAGTGTTGAAAAAAAACCACAAAGGCAATTAATCGCGGCTTAAGTTTGCAAATCTTGTTGGAAATATCCAACACTCGTCAGAAACTCGCTTTAATCAATTATAAGAATTGCTTATATCTATTACAAGTTCGCTTTTTTAAGAAAATTTCACGAAAATACCTAAAATTACTTGAATACCCAAAATTTACCGAATTGCTAATTGATTAACGATCGATTAATCACACCTAAACCGATTAAAAGTTTTTAGAAGTATTAAAAATATAGAGAAACTAAAGCATATAGTACTATGTTACGAAAGTAAAATACAATGGCAATTAATTTCGTGTTTACAAACAGCCAACTAACTTGTTGTGAAATATCCAACACTCGTTGTAAAAATTGTTTTGAATCAATTATAGTAGTTGTTTATATCTATTATCTGTTTGTTTTTTAAGAAAAGTCTTGAAAATACCTAAATTTCTTTTTTTTTAAATACCCAAAATTTACCCAAAATTTACTCCGGAATTGCCAATTCGATTAATGATGATTAATCACACCTAAACCGATTAAAAGCTACAATGGATAACCGACCGACTACTAATTCACGGTGTTTTACAACCTTAATAAATATAGTAAGACATCTTCCTTTTGTATGGATCCAAAATCTCTTTTGTAAAGAAAAAAATTAACTTGGTAAATGGTGATGCATATGAGACAGTAATGATTTAGAAGTATTAAAAATATAGAGAAACTAAAGCATATAGTACTATGTTACGTAAGTAAAATACGATGATTGTTAAAGTTTCGGTGTTTACAAACAGCCAACTAACTATATATGTGAGTAAAAGATGATCATGCCCGACCAGGCGACCATAGTTAATAGTAAGTTGGTAAATATGAGTGTTGAAAAAAAACCACAAAGGCAATTAATCGCGGCTTAAGTTTGCAAATCTTGTTGGAAATATCCAACACTCGTTGTAAACTTGTTTTAATCAATTATAGTAGTTGTTTATATCTATTACAAGCTGTTTTTTTAAGAAAAATCTTGCCGAAAATACCTAAAATTTGCTGGAAATACCCAAAATTTACCCGGAATTGCCAATTCGATTAATGACTGATTAATCACACCTAAACCGATTAAAAGCTACAATGGATAACCGACCGACTACTAATTCACAGGTTTTACAACCTTAATAAATATAGTAAGACATCTTCCTTTTGTATGGATCCAAAATCTCTTTTGTAAAGAAAAAAATTAACTTGGTAAATGGTGATGCATATGAGACACTAATGATTTAGAAGTATTAAAAATATAGAGAAACTAAAGCATATAGTACTATGTTACGTAAGTAAAATACGATGATTGTTAAAGTTTCGGTGTTTACAAACGGCCAACTAACTATATATGTGAGTAAAAGATGATCATGCCCGACCAGGCGACCATAGTTAATAGTAAGTTGGTAAATATGAGTGTTGAAAAAAAACCACAAAGGCAATTAATCGCGGCTTAAGCTTGCAAATCTTGTCGGAAATATCCAACACTCGTTGTAAACTTGTTTTAATCAATTATAGTAGTTGTTTATATCTATTACAAGCTGTTTTTTTTAAGAAAAATCTTGCCAAAAATACCTAAAATTTGCTGAAAATACCCAAAATTTACCCGGAATTGCCAATTCGATTAATGACTGATTAATCACACCTAAACCGATTAAAAGCTACAATGGATAACCGACCGACTACTAATTCACAGGTTTTACAACCTTAATAAATATAGTAAGACATCTTCCTTTTGTATGGATCCAAAATCTCTTTTGTAAAGAAAAAAATTAACTTGGTAAATGGTGATGCATATGAGACACTAATGATTTAGAAGTATTAAAATATAGAGAAACTAAAGCATATAGTACTATGTTACGTAAGTAAAATACGATGATTGTTAAAGTTTCGTGTTTACAAACGCCAACTAACTATATATGTGAGTAAAGATGATCATGCCCGACTGTGCGACCATAGTTAATAGTAAGTTGGTAAATATGAGTGTTGAAAAAAACCACAAAGGCAATTAATCGTGACTTAAGCTTGCAAATCTTGTCGGAAATATCCAACACTCGTTGTAAACTTGTTTTAATCAATTATAGTAGTTGTTTATATCTATTACAAATTTGTTTTTTTAAGAAAATCTTCTTAGAAAATACCTAAAATTTCTTTGAAATACCCAAAATTTACCCGAATTGCCAATTCGATTAATGATGATTAATCACACCTAAACCGATTAAAAGCTACAATGGATAACCCACCGACTACTAATTCACGGGTTTTACAACCTTAATAAATATAGTAAGACATCTTCCTTTTGTATGGATCCAAAATCTCTTTTGTAAAGAAAAAAATTAACTTGGTAAATGGTGATGCATATGAGACACTAATGATTTAGAAGTATTAAAAATATAGAGAAACTAAAGCATATAGTACTATGTTACGTAAGTAAAATACGATGATTGTTAAAGTTTCGGTGTTTACAAACGGCCAACTAACTATATATGTGAGTAAAAGATGATCATGCCCGACCAGGCGACCATAAATGACTTGCATATACAACTAAAACATAATATGTAATGATAAAGAGCATCATGACCAACAAAGATGACGTCAACTAAAATCCAAAATATTATCGCCGTTAGAATATAATCATTCCATCAGGTAATGCTTAATATTACGTATAAAACTGAAATTCTTGACACGATATCGTGCAGTGAATTTGTTTGCCCGACAAATTTAATGCCAAATCATGCTTGCTTCTTAGACGTAAACATTCAATGGCATATCTTGGCCGAGTGTGTGATATTTTTTCTGTTATGAGGTTAATTATCGTTTTCCTTCTTAATTGACTGCTTTGTTTTATTTATGGTTATTTAGCTTGTTTTTATCGACTAACTTACCAAACCGATTATCTTATTAAGATCACAAAATATTATTGACGATTATACCTATTGTTAAATTGGGTGATATGGTCACTAAACCCATCACATCCACGTTAGTACCACATCATCATCCAAAATACTATCAAACTCATCGTTAAACAAATGTATGATCATCACCAAACCAAAAATATCGCATTTTACACAAAACAAACCCAATAATATATAGCAACAAAAAAAAAAATTAATCGATGGCGTGCATCACCAAACGAGTGCTGAGAAAAAGATCTTGACGCGTGATCTTGGGCCTTTGCTAGGATCTATACGCGTGGTGAGTATCATGATTGACCACCACCATCGTGTTCAGTCTTATAACCTATGCTCATCTACGATCATTTTCTATCAAATTTTTGTGGCTAATGACAACTCATTCAGTCAATCTGAATTTAGTAAAATGAAGTCTGGAAGTTGAGCCACTTTTATTTTATAGTACCGCCAGTCCACGACACTAATCTAAATCGACGTTGTACTAAAATCGCATCCGTGCGATAATGTGATTTGTCAGATTGATCCACGGTTGTTAACAAGGTTGTGTCACCAACCAATTGGGACCCAATGACATCAAGTCATCAACTATGTTTGAATAACAATAAAATTTAGAAAGTATATTAGCTTTATGTAGGATTGGGGTGTACTCACGCATCACAATATTTATGCATTATAAAATTATACGGTACAAACTATAATGCATAAATTGTGATGCGTCGTCAGATGTGATGTAGTGTCAATTCTCTTAGGATTGAGATCTTCTCATGTTTCATTTGAACATAAGAGGTTATGTTAAGATTTTTGTGAGTAGAAAGAAAAACATAAATTATTTATTGTGTGACATTTATTTTATAAATTAATCATTATGAAAAGAAAACTAACTAACATGACCTTTCATGTTCAAATAAAACATGAGAGAATCTAAACCACTTTATTTAAAAGGTTAAGTTAACGGATTGGCCATTAACTTTCTTAAATTTTCAATTGTAGGTAATTAATTTTGAAAAATCTTATTGTCACATTTGTAACATGTTTTTTTTTTAGTAAAGGGTTTTACCCCGGTAAGTATATTAACTCCAAAATATAACGTTAATGTACAAAGGAATATGGATGTGTACCATATTAAGCTAAACGCTCTAAACAAGCGTGAAAACTACACCAACTAGGTTTGACATGCCAAACCTTTAACAGCCTTATGTAATTTCTCCAACATAATATAGAACAAAGGAAAACCCATGCATGTATCCCTATACATGCACGTCCCAAACAGCCCTATTGAGTACCAAACATACAATTACCAGTGATGATGTTTATACGCCATCAGTCATAATATATTTTAGAATTTACCACTGGTCCAAGCAACGCATAACACTTGCAGAAAAATTTGAGACGAGGGACATTAACTTGAGCCTAACCATATATATTATAGCATCTCTTAACTTCTCTACCTTACGCGACCTTTTCTTGAAAATGCGATTATTTCGCTCTTGCCAAATAGATTAAGCCGACGCCGCAACAAGTCTAGCAATAATACTCTCAGCTGATCTCTTGTGAGAAACAGGAGTTAAAGCAACAACAATGCTCTCCATACGAGGACACATATTATCCATAAATGTAAAATTCCTCATAAACGACCACACCTGTGAAGAATAAGCACAATCGAAAAATAGGTGTTCATGAGAGTCCGGTTGAGTTTCACACAAGGGACATTGAAGCATGTTTAATCCAACGAACCCATAACGACCCTTTATTAGTAATAATGCTCCATATGTGTGTAGTCATTAATGAGATATTAAACGTATTGATGCGCGTACGAAGCGCGTTCGGGGTCAATGGAAACTTCCTTTTTTCGAGCAAGTTTTTCAACCACCTAGGCAGTGAACCTAATCGTTGTAGTGTAGTATTGGGTAAGCCTCGGGGATTTATATCGTTCTCTAGGGGAATAGGAATGTTAGTAAGAAGTGTACTACGCTAAGGTTGAGGTTGAGGAAGATTATTTTTTATCTTTTTATATATTTTTTTTAGAAAGCTAAGGGTAAAATCTCGGGGCTTGGATTTGGGGGGGTGGTACTTCTACCGATTACTTCTACTATTTTAATTATCTAATCTATGGGTAGTCTTATGTCTATTGATGTGTGCTCGTATGATGATTAAAAATGTGTTTACCTAGATACTATTACTCCCTAGTCATCTTTTATTGGTGGTTAAATTGCCACGTCCTTATTCTTAACGCGTTGTGTTTTCTAAGGTCATAGGGAATGCTTATGCCCTAACTCTTTGAGAATACCTGAAGGTTATTGCCTACGAAATTCGCTAGATGTTTCATAAACTAACCTAAATGTTATCTTTAGATATTTAGACTACGAAATCCTCTAAGTGATTCATAAACTAATGTTCACAAAGATTACTCAAGCATTTAAACACAACGATAGCCTAGTGCATTCCTAAGTCATTTACAATTAAGATAAGAGACAGCCAATCAATAGTTAACAATTAAGTTTCATAGATCTAAGCAAACACACAAGAAATTTAGCCGAACATGTTAAACAAGCAAGCATACACACAATCAATGGAAGACATAATGAAATTAATGAAGTAAAACACTTATCTTGATGAGTAAAATAGGGTTTGGGACCCTAAGATCATCAAGTCGACTACAAACATTTAGGGTTTTACTCACAAGTCTACCTCTTAAAATTAAAAATTTGATCTCATATATAAGTTTACACTTGCGTGGCGTCTCCTTAGGTGGGGCCCGTCAGATCATTGTCATTAGGGTTTTCGTCTTTGCCAAGTTATCGTTGGGACGACATCACGTTGTAGTTGTGGCGCGCGAAGCTTGGCGAGGGGGACGTCGTCGATTCGGATCTGGTGATCGAGATGAAAAGTCGGTGGCGCCTTCCTGGGCTTGGCGTCGTCGGTGTATTTTAACAAAAAGTCTCTTGAGCCGTCGGTGCATCTATTAATAAATCCGTGAGAGGGACGGCGTCGCCTTTAGTTGGGGCGTCGTCGGCTTATTCCAGCTGACTTGAGTGTCTCATTGAGCTTGACTTAGCCATTTTTTGCATATATTCACTCCTTTTCGTCGAATAAGCATCATTCCAACATTTTGCTTCCAAGAGACCTAAAAGTGAAAATGAACGAAATTAAGCGATGCGGATATAAAAGTGATAGATTAAGGCTTAAATGACCCCTTAAAAGTGTACGTTTTAAATCCTTATCACGTATCTAACCTTCTTATGCCAAGGCCACCCTCAGATTTAGGATAACAAATGGATTCCCATGCTACTTTTGCTTTACCTCTCTTCATTTCGTCTTGACACCATAGAAAGCCACACATAAGTTGCTCTAAATCCTGAATAATGCGAGTCGGTAGAATAATAACAGAAGCCCAATATAAATGCATAGACGACAAAACTGATTGAATCAACTGAAGCTTTCTCGCAAAGGATAAGGACTTGTTCTTCCAATCACCAATACAATTCTGGACTTTCTCGACAAGGACCTTATATAATTACAATCTTTATTGAGAAGTCTAGATGAAATAAGAGGCACTCCTAAGTACTTCACAGGAAGCACTCCTTCTTCAAATAGCATAATGTTAAGAATGGACAATTTAACATGGTTGAGGACATTACAAAAGTATGCCATGCTCTTTGGAATACTTGGAATTAGCCCACAAACCACCTAAAAGTCTTCCAACGCCTCCATTAGAACCATCACCGAAGCAAGATTACCATAAGCAAAGAGAAAAACATCATCATCGTGAATAAATAGGTAATATGACCGATTGTCAATCTTGTTATCTAACTTTGGTTATTGTTATTTAACTTTGATTATATATTTATAGGTCTATTGTAACCATTCACGTGTGACAATATCTTGGAGGGAGATTGTTAGCGTTGCTATTTTGTTAAGATAACGTCTTACACGTGAATTAGACTAGATATGTAAGATAGCAGTATGGACTAATAATGTACACGGGGCAAACTAATGTTGTAAAGGGCCTATATATACCCCTCATGACTCTCCATAAGGGGTGTGTGAAGATAGTATAGGTTATTTATTTGATTCATTTTAATAAAAAAAAAATTTCTTTCACCTTTATTTCTCTACTTTCTCTCTCTAGAACTAATCATGTATTTCGATCAACCTCGACCTCCCGAAGGTGTTTCTTGATGTTAACTAGCTTCCACGTCAGCATTTTAGGCCCACTTATAATCACGCATGTCCAGTTATATAAGTATTTGACCTTTGTTTGCGATAGTAAAATCCCCACTTGTTACCACACATCTCTTCTAACCTTATTTTGCAACGGTAAACTCCCCAAATCAAAACACAAAATTACTATGTCGAGTTCTTCCTCTACATCACATAGAATCCGTCATCGTGTGAATAATCAATTGTGTAGCTGTAACCTACCTGTTACGGTTTTGAGATCACGGACACTAGATAACCCCGTTAGGCGATTCCTTGTTTGTCCAAATCGCAATGTAAGTTACATTAATTGTTTGTTTAATTTATGTTACGTAATTGTTTTTTGAACGTTTGATTACACTTTCATTAGAGGCCATGTATGATCAAATGTGGGTTATGGGTGTTGTTTGATCTAGAAATTGAACATGATTGGCACCATTATCAGTTGTTCGAATCTTATCAGTGATATGCTATATACACTTCCATAATATCCTATTATGCATATAAACGCTAATAATATTTACTCTATAAGTATATTTTAGTAAGAAAAAAAATCACACTAGTAGTTTTGTACAGACAAAATAAAAAGAAACAATAATAGGAAGGTAAAATTTAGTAGCATGCAATATAATTAATGGACTAATAGTATGTTTACCGTTCATCTGATATCGGGTGTGATTGTAAAAACTAGTAAGCTTATAAAACTTTAGGGACATAATTTCAAGAAAATAAATCTCGAGGTCTTATCGAGTTGATCGATAACCCGATAGCATAAATAGTTTAACCCTAACCTGACCCGATAATTATGTCGGGTTATCGGGTTTGGGTCACACAACCCGATAATATTTTTTAACCCGATTTAACCCGACCCGATAAGCCTTATCGGTTTTGGGTTCGGGTCGGGTCAACCCGACCCTATTGACCCCTAGACCTAACATATACTTTCCATTTAAGCCTCACCTTTTTTGCAACTTTCTTAGCTTCTTTATAATCACCCTTTGTTGAAAATAACTTCTTTTGTGCCTTTTTTTCTTAGTATTATACTCAGCACATCTACCTGCTTCCACATCCCAACCACAATAAACTAACACTTGCCTCCAATCATTCCTCTTAAACCATAATTGATACCCATTGGTTATCCCATAATTGGCTAAGGAAAGTTTTAATTGTTCAGGTTGCTCAAATCTCATTCCTAATACAGGTTCCATTGTATTCCAACCACGTGAAGGATCATGTCTTTGATATATAACTCCATGCTTAACTTTAAACTTAGGATCTATATTATCTGGGTCTTCCAGCACTTCTATAGAATTGACATTGACATGTTCATCTATGAAACCTCTAAGGTGGCCACTATTAGAGCACAATTTAGTTAGAAAAGAGTCATTGGTAGTCACATTCTTAATTACTACATTTTCATCACCTTCAATATGAAAATCCACATAACTTAAATCTTCATCATCACTAGAACAATAACCATCACTAGACTCATTACCCACATCAACAACAATGGTTTCTGAATAGTCTCTATCATCTATAGCATCATAACCATGATGTTCTGCATCGAAATCAACTACCCATCTACTTTCATAACTAACTGTTAAAGATGCCTAAACATTAGCATCATTATTAATTTCTTTAATGTCTATTCTTAATGGGTTGCCTACTTGCAATAATACAACATGCACTAAATGGCTAATTACATTACGAAGATCAACATATGACATACCTTCAAAGTTAATATATGTGATTTGCTTTTCATCTCCTTGCAAATAACCGAAAGGATTCATTGTAAAAACACCATCGTGTTTTAGGTTAACAGTGAAAACACGATTCTTATCAGGTTTACCTTTAACCATGTCGATTGTTAATTAAAAGGATTACATAGACTTGAAAATTAGGGTTGTGGAATTGGGAATTAGGGTTGGGGAACAAATGATTTTGGTAAAGTTACCCTTGAATTTGAATAAAAACTGATCTACTATTTATTATTGTATTAATTAGTATATGATTAGTCGGTTGCAACCGGTCATTAGTTGCAAAAAGTGACAATATATGTGTTTTTAGAACAGATTTAAGAGTACAAGTGTGGTAGTAGGATTTTTCAAAGTTCATTACCTATAATTGAAATTTTGAGAAAGTTTATGGCCAATCAGTGGACTTAACCTTTTTTTGAAATATAAGTATATTAGCTTCAATGAACTTATAAGAGGAAATTAAACTGAGATCGAAGATAACATTTAACGTTACTTAAGTTTGTGTCATATTGTTTAAAATATGACTATTTGTTTTATATTTCAAGATTTTTTTTTTCTCACATACAACACAACTCTTACACGCACTTACACAATTATTTACCAATTTATATATTTTCCAGTTCAATGCTTTTAGTTTCGTATGCCTTGCAATTAAAATTTATTATGAAATGATTTTTATGAACTTTAAATTATAAGAATTGATATCTTTTTAAAAATTATAATGAAGCTAAATTGATCTCAAATGAAATAAGATTAAATTTTAAGATTTTGGATATACATTGTTTAATAATTTTAGATATTACCTTGTATATCTTTCTGCTACTTATAATGCATGCATATGTATTCCTTTAATTTAAAATGTTTAAAATTTGAGTAACGTTGATTGCCTATAACACCCTTAAATTTAATTGCTTAAATGACAAGTTTTAATATTTTAGTTTCCGTATGTTTGGGTTGACGATGGACCATGTTTGATGAACAGATTCCTTCGTCCTTTTGCGCTTGATCTTAATCATGATTGTTTTATTTGTGATCGTTGGTCCCTCGTTAATGGTGAGTGGGGGGGTGGTTGTACGGTTGACGAACTCAATGAATTTCTTAATATCATTAATGGTCTCTTCTTAATTCCTAGTGCAAAATATAGCTGGAGTTGGTCTTTAAATTCTAATGGGATTTTTTCGGTTAACTACCTTTCCAATCTAATAGATAATAAGCTTCTCTCAAATCGGTGTTTGGATCAATCTTTTGATTGGAATAGTTGGGTCCCAAGAAAAGTTAACATATTTAATTGGGGGGTTATCAATGATAAGATTCCTCATATGTCAAATCTTGATAAGAGAGGCATTGATGTCCATTTGCTCATTTCTTCGTTATGTGATTATTAGGTAGAAGGCATCTAAGATATTACGTTTAGTCGTCCCAAGGTAATGAATGTGTGGGTTAAGTGCTATAGTTGGTGGGTTATTCCAACTCCGGTGAATGTTGATGTTGGCACGAGGGCTTGTAATAATCATAATGATATGGAAGGGAATAACGAATTGGCAAAGGCCCTTCGTGGTGTTTGTCTCGTTACTCTATGGGAGATATGACAATAGAGAAACTGCGTTGTACATGCGTTAATTGATTGCAAGCAAGGCATTCAAAATTAAGACATAATCCATCAAATCTAAATTTTGTCGCTTCTATGGATCACAAATCGGTGTAAACGTGTTAATTTCTATGGCAGTAAATGGATTCGAAACTTGAAGGCAGTAGCGGATGGAATCATGTGAATGGCTCATGCCTGATGTTTGGCTTATGGTTTGTTTCCTTTACCTTGTTGCCTCTTGTATTTGGGGTTTATTTACTTCTCAGTTCATGCCTTGGGGACCTTATTTGTCCTTGGTTCTGAATCACACGGTTGCTCTGTTAATACCAATCTCTATTACTTTTAAAATGACAAGTTTTTAATATTGACCAATTTCTATGTGTTTACTAATTTAAAAATAATACACGGTTTCTATATCAATACCAATTTACATGGTTACTATAACATCAAATAGTCCTGACTTTTAAGTGTCAATTTCCCCCGATAATGCTCGTATTTTATATCATTTATATGGATTTACGTTTGTATTTCTTTATATTTCACTTTCAGGTAAATTACGAGCATTGGAGCTTATGAGACGCAGATTTGGAAATTTTTCTAACTATTTATGATAGTATGCCAACTGTGAAGAAGCTACGGCGTAACTCTATCTCTCACATTACACCGTAGCTAGTGCGTTGACTCAGAAGACCAACTTAACAGCAATTACGGCATAACTCCCAACTAAGGTTACGCCGTAATCAACTAGGTCAAGAAATGTTTTTGCGCCTCCATCAACTACGCCGTAACTCCTCACTAGGATTATGCCGTAGTCCTCGCAAAAGTAACCTGTATTGAAGATACAGCGTAACCTCTCCCAAGTGTTACGCCGTAACCTGCTTAACGAGAGCATTATTTGGGGAATTATTGAAGTTACAGCATAACTCTCAACTCAATTTACGCCGTAACTAGGATCGTGCCTATAAATACCAGCCCTAATTTCTGCATTTCACATCATTCACTCACAACTCAAAGGCAGAGAATGTGAAGAGGGGTCCAAAGGCAGATCATTCGAAGCATACGGAGCCATCTCCAAGGGAGGAATCACCGCATATCGATAAGCATTAGCGATTATTTTATCTTTTACTTTCGATTCATGTCTTTCATTATGTTAAACATCAAATCCTTTGTTTCTTTTAATATGATCGGCTAAGCACCTTTGGTGCTAGCCTAGTTATGATTCCTTGAATGTTTTGTTTATGCTTTCTTGCTTCCGTATAATTGTCTCTAGCGTATGCATAAATAGTTCGTTGGTAGTTACCCTAGCTTCGGTAGTTTTGAAATGCGGTCATATTTAGTTGCTTAAGAGAATTGACTAACTGACCCTAAGTAGTTAGGTAGATTTGGGGAGGGTAAGAATTGACCAAATGACGACCCTTCCTCGCTTTTGCGAACTGACCAAATAATCACAGGTCGTTTGGATGAACTTAAGAAGTTAGGGATGAGTGTCTAAGATGCTAGCGCCCAGGCACTCATTATTTCGAATATTGCATGTAGGGTACTTAATGACTTGGCTTAGGCGACTAGAAACCATTCGACTATCAAGGGTAGAATTTTGACCTCGGGTAGGAGCTTTTGTTGATAGGTTAGGACGAACTGATCAAATGTTGTCCTAGCGACTTAAACCCCCACTTGAATCAATTGAAAGTAATAAAACATGAACATTACACGATAGGATGAGTAATTAGGTTAGCTGAATTTCCCTCTATTGATCGCAACCTCTCTTTATTTTGCGCTTTTATTTCTTGTTTCTTAGTTTTATAATCATTTATGTTAATACAAATAAGCCGTAAAAACGTTTATTTATATTTTACGATCTTCTAATGTTTTGTCGATAACAAACGTAAAATCATTTTAACGAAACAAATAAAATACGTAAATGGTTTGAACTAATAGTTTCTAACATATTCACATTTTCACATAAAACACTAAAACAAGTATAAGTGATTTTATGATTTAATATTACATATGTACAACAAGCGGTGTTTACATATTTGGGTAAAATATACACATAACTAGTATGTAGTATCTTGGGTAATATAAATGGGTAGAAACTTAAGTATCATAACCCATTGGGCAAATACATTGAATGTAGTTGGAGTACAACCCAAAGCCCATGACCCATGGAGCCATAACCCATTGCATGACGTCATGCTTATATCATACATGGATAATATCCATAACCCATGGATCAACCCATACTCAAGTGACTAAGTGCGCTGCACTCAAGAGATACATTGTATCTAGCTAAAGATCCATGGACCAACCCATGACCCATAACCAAAATACCCATGGGTAAAGGGGAGCGTCCCACGGATCCTTAGCTTTACGCTAGACGGATCCTTTGTGGAAGGGATCCGTTTATAATCATTTATGTTAATACAAATAAGCCGTAAAAACGTTTATTTATATTTTACGATCTTCTAATGTTTTGTTGATAACAAACGTAAAATCATTTTAACGAAACAAATAAAATACGTAAATGGTTTGAACTAATAGTTTCTAACATATTCACATTTTCACATAAAACACTAAAACAAGTATAAGTGATTTTATGATTTAATATTACATATGTACAACAACTGGTGTTTACATATTTGGGTAAAATATACACATAACTAGTATGTAGTATACTGGGTAATATAAATGGGTAGAAACTTAAGTATCATAACCCATTGGGCAAATACATTGAATGTAGTTGGGTACAACCCAAAGCCCATGACCCATGGAGCCATAACCCATTGCATGACGTCATGCTTATATCATACATGGATAATATCCATAACCCATGGATCAACCCATACTCAAGTGACTAAGTGCGCTGCACTCAAGAGATACATTGTATCTAGCTAAAGATCCATGGACCAACCCATGACCCATAACCAAAATACCCATGGGTAAAGGGGAGCGTCCCACGGATCCTTAGCTTTACGCTAGACGGATCCTTTGTGGAAGGGATCCGTGGGATCCGGAGAACAGTAGATTTTTTCTTCTATAAATAGTGAGCCATTTCTTCATTGTTGCTCACCCCTTTCTAACACACTTTCTCCCTGAGTTAAAAAAACTCACTAACCTCAGATCCAAAAGATCTATTTTTTTTTTTTTTTTGTGATCTTCTAGGTTCCTCTTAAAGGCAAGATCACCACCTTTGAAATCGAGCAAGCTCAAGTCCATGAGTTGCCATGCTTCCTCATCATCAAGACTACTGAAGTCTTCTTGTTGATGATTGTTTTTCTTTTCTAAGAAGTGTTGAAGATATTAGTGAAAGGTGTCTCAAGTGTCAAAGACGAAGATATTAGTGAAGGGTATCTATCGTCCATATCATAAGCACTTGTGGTAGGTGCTTAGAAGTCAAGACTAGAAGCATTAGTGAAAGGTGCTTAGAAGTCAAGACACAAGACATTAGTGAAGGGTGTCTTGAAGATCTAGTCAAAGGCATTAGTGAAAGGTGCCTTAGATGTACATTCGATATGGTGTGTTTCAATGTACAAGATAGATTAGTACTAGATCCAAGGATATTGATATCCTTGATGATGTTGTAAAGGAGTAGATCTCGTTTGGGATTAGTCGTTGGTGTAGTGTTGGTTAGTAGTTCCTCCATAGCAATGGAACTAGGTGCTTAGCCTAGTACCTAATAAAGGGTAGGCGACGTTGTATAGGTGTGGTTCACCTTGGTGTGAAAGAACCCGGTGGTTAGCCTAGCACCGTATAAAGGGTAGGCGACGTTGTATAGGTGTGGTTCACCTTGGAGTGAAAGAACCCGTTGGTTAGCCTAGCATCGGAAAAAGGGTAGGCGACGTTGTGAAGGCTTCTCCGCCATAAGGAGATTGGTGTAGTGTTCTGAACTCTCGAGTAGGTGACTCGGGGGTGGAGTAGGCAAGGAAGTTTTCCTTGTATCCAACCACTATAAATACTCGCGTTGTGGTTTTGTGCTTACTCTTATCTTTTCATTACATACCTTTATATGCTTGTTTATCAACATCCAACACACACATCCAAATAGATTGACATAAGTCGATCTAAATAGATTAAAGGAAGTTTTAATTGGCAAAACTATTCAACCCCCTTCTAGTTTTCCACAATTGGTATCGAGCTTCGTTACCAAGTTTCTTGAAGTATATTGTACTTTAAAAACTTGATACGATCCATGGTTAATTGAAAACTACAAAGAAGGTTTTTCATAAAAACAAACACCATGTCTTTTAAAACCATATGTTTGGATGTTGATTTGATAACAACATTTTTCTTATTTACTTTTTTATTTAATTGCACTAATCTTCTTTATCATGTTGATTAGTCAAAGCTCATACCCACCAAGCTATAGGAATCGCTTGGTAATAAGAATACCTTCCTTAAGAAGGTATCTTAAACGCAAAGAAGCGGGAATCGTCTATGTTAATACAAATATCGTCATTAAACGCTATTTATATTTTTGATCTTTGCCTAAATTTTGTTAACGACAAAAGTAAATTTAATTTATAAAAGCTTAAAGCTTGTCAAGTTTAATAGATATTTAAACAAGCTTTTTCAAACAATATATTCATCATTCAAGCATTTACATTTATGATTAGTAACATCTTGATATGACTCTAATCATTATGTATGATAGTAGTTTTTAGAATGTGTTAGGTTCTTAAAACCAAACACTACTTAAGCATTGCATATTTCTAAAAATAGAAATACAACATATGACATCATGTATTACATCATGGAAATCATTGGAAGATTCCATTAGATATTTTGTGTAGATTTGTACTCTTCATATCTTGCACAATCTCACTTAGATAGAGTTGACTTTGGCAAGATTTGATATCTTGGTTTGTCGGACCAGCGGTACCAAAAATGGTACAGGCGGAACCCTTTTAAGGGGTCCGTCCGTCGACAGCTCTGTCCATTTGGCTATAAATAGCAATGCCAAGCCAAGTAGTTTTTCACCCTTTTCTAACATACTCTCATACATATCTTCTCTAACCTTTCTAACTCAGTTTCATATCATATTAGTGATCTTTTTGTAGCAGAAGATCAAGTCATATTCAAGCTTCAACGAAGTCGGAAGTCTTGTTTGTTTAGTGTTGTATGATCTAGTGTTGATCCATACTTCATTGTTGTATCAAACCATCATAATCTTGTGAGTGTGAGTGGTTAGTATTTTAGTCCTCAAAATACATTGTGTGTGGAGTAGTTGTACCCTTGGAAAGAACTCGACATCTAGCTTAGTGTCGAAATAGTGTAAGCGAAGTGTAAAGGTTTTCTCCGCGGTGAAAGGAGCTTGTTGACTAGTGAAGTTAAACTCTCGAGTGTGAGACTCGGGGAGTGGAGTAGGCAAGGAAAAAGAGTCCTTGTAGGCGAACCACTATAAACAACTTGTTGTGGTTTGATCATTTCTTTCCTTATTTACTTATTACACATTGCTTGCATATTTCATTAACATACTCAAGATCAATATCAATTGATCTTTCAATAAGTTCAAAACAAAGTTTTTAATTGGTAAACTATTCAACCCCCTTCAGTTTTCTACAATTGGTATCGAGCCTCGTTGCTCAAGAATTTCTAAAATAACTTGTATTTTATAAACTTGAAACAATCCATGGATTACGAAAACTTTAAAGAAGGGCAATCTATTCAAAGACCACCACTCTTTGAAAACAATGGATTTATCTATTGGAAAAACCGTTTTGAAACATATGTAAAATCAAAAGATATAGATCTTTGGTTTATTATTGTTAAAGGAGATTTTAGTTCTACAACAAAGGATATTTCCGTTGATGAACAAAAGAAATTAGTTGCTAAAAATAATGAAGCTAAAATGATGCTTTATAATGCTTTACCAAGAAAAGAATATGAAAGAATTTTTATGTGTGAAACCGCCAAAGATATTTGGGAATCTTTAATTGTTACACATCAAGGTAATTCACAAGTCAAGGATAACAAAATTGATCTTCTTGTTCAACAATATGAACAATTTGTTATCCCTGAAGATGAAACCATTGATTGTGGCTTTGCTCGTTTCAACACTATCATTACATCACTTAAAGCACTTGATGAATCTTTTTGTAGTATGAAGTTTGTCAGGAAATTTCTTAGAGCACTCCATCCCAAATGGAGAGCTAAAGTGACTGCCATTGAAGAATCAAAAGATCTCTCAATAATGTCACTAGACGAGCTAATTGGCAACCTTAAAGTTCACGAAATGGTAATGGAGAAAGATTCGGAGATCATCAAGGAAGAAAGGAGAAGATCAAATCCGTTGCTTCAAAAGCAAAGGCGGAATCAGCGATGATGATGAATCTTGTTCCGGTAGTGAAGATGAGGAGTATGCCATGGCGTTAGAGATTTCAAGAAGTTCTTTAGAAGAAGAGAAAGTTTGTAAGACAACCTCGAGAAAAAGAAGCCATTCGAAAAGATCGGGATGATAAGAAGAGTAAAGGTGAAAGAAAGTGTTTTAGATGTGGTGATGTAAGTCATCTCATGGAGAATGTCCCAAGCCACCTAAAAGCAAAACTCAACGAGCTTTTGTAAGTGGTGCTTGGAGTGATAGTGAAGACGATGAAGAATCAAGCAAGGAAAGATCGCTCTAATGGCACATAAGTCAAATGAGGTACTTTCCGACTCTTCTTATTCTTCATAGATGATGACACCTTGCAAAAACAATATAATCAATTGTGTGAGCTAGGTCTAAAAATCATAACTAAAAATAAATTTCTAAAAACCAAAAAGGAATTTTTGGAAAATGAAGTATATGAGTTGAAAGAAAAAGCAAAACGACTTGAAAAAGGAAAAGCAAATGACGATGATTGTAAATCAAGTCAAGAGCTTAATCTTGAAATAGAAAAACTAAAGCTCACACAAGAAGTTCTAATAGAAAATAATTCTAAGTTTAAAAGGTTTAACAAAAACATTGCTCTTGCCGATGAAATAGTTAAAATCCATAAAACACCGGGAGACATGAATGGGCTAGGTTTTAATGAAGTATTAATTCCAAAGAGTCAAAACAAAAGCGGCCGAAAAGGGCGAATATTCATCAAAATTAACTGCGATGCAGCCACGGACGAGACGGAACCAAAATAAGGGTTTCGTCCGTTGTGCAAAATGGTACCATGGTACTTCAAATGAAACGTAATGTTCGCAATACGGACCGTCTTGAATTTGTTAAAGTAACAAAGAAAACCAATGATAATGTTAAACTAAAACCGGCTATTACATCGTGAGTAGGACTTGTTAAAAATGAATTTAGATCAAAACTACTCAACAACGATATAAAACTTCTTTTGCCAAACGCCCTTTCCTAAGAGCAACCAAAGCGTTCAACCTAACTACCAACACAACGGTTGGAATCAAAGTTTTCCTAGACCATATCAAACTCAGTTACATGCCATGGAACTCTTACCCATCATTTCCATACATGAATCAAATAAATGGTATGTTTAACCCAAACGGACCCATGAGATATTGGGGACCAAATGCTTGAGTTATTTGCTTCTTAGGTATGCTTGAAAGTTGGATTGGAACCCGATGAATGGATAAAAGATAGTGGATGCTCACGACACATGACGGGCAACAAAAGTCTCTTCTCATCATACCAAGAGTATGACGGAGGTAATGTCACTTCGGTAGCAATCTCAAAAGCAAAATCATTGGCAAAGGTACGATTGCTCATAACTCCTAACTATTGAAAATGTTGCTCATGTGGATAGGTTAGGATTTAATCTACTTAGTATTAGCCAACTATGTGATAAAAGTATAAAGTACTATTTGATGAAAATGGTAGTAAAATACTAAAAGATGGTATCACCATAGCTAAAGGAGTTAGGAAAAATAACATATCGTCATGAAAATAGATAAAACATATAATGACAAATTTTGCTTAACAACATTAGCGATAGCTCATCTCTTTGGCATAGGCGCTTAGGTCACGCTAATATGAGACTTATACAAAACCTATCTTCAAAAGAGTTGGTTAGGAATTTACCAAAACTAAAATATGACCAACACTTTTATGACGCTTGCAAAATTGGTAAACAAACACATAGTAGTCACAAATCTAAAAATATGGTGTCCACATCTAAGTGTCTAGAATTATTATATATGGACTTGTTTGGACCATCCGCTATAAGAAGCTATGGAGGAAACTTATACACTTTAGTTATAGTAGATGATTACTCAAGGTTTACTTGGACGTTATTTTTGAAAACCAAAAATGAAGCTTTTGATAAATTTGAAATACTTAGCAAGAAAATTCAAAACCTTCTAGGTGTCAAAATTGTGTCGATCCGAACGGATCATGGTCGTGAATTTGACAACGAAACTCAATTTGGAAACTTTTGTGATACAAATGGTATAACACATAACTTTTCCGCTCACGAACACCTCAATCAAATGGAGTAGTAGAGCGTAAAAATAGAACAATTCAAGAAATGAGTAGAACAATGCTTAATGAACAAAACATTCCTCAAAAGTTTTGGTGTATGCCGATTGACACTTCTACATATATTTTAAATAGAGTCTTAATACGTCCTTTCCTAAACAAAACACCATATGAACTTTATAAAGGTAAAAAGCCAACGTTAGGATATTTTAGAGTCTTTGGTTGTAAATGCTTTATTCTTAATACTAAGGATTATCTCACCAAGTTTGACCCAAAGTCTTATGAAGGTGTATTTCTTGGTTACTCTCAAACTAGTAAAGCTTACATTGTCTTAAATAAAGAAACAAAGATAGTCGAGGAATCGTTGAACATAACATTTGACGAAAGTCCACCTCCCTCTAAGACATCATCTTTGGTAGATGATGACTTAGTTGAAAGTCAAATAATAGAAAGTCAAATTAATAATAACAAGGAAGATGAACAATTAAATAAGGAAATTATCAACATCAAATAATCTAAAAGTCATCCTTTAGAAAAGGTCATAGGACAACTTAATCAAAGAACCTTAAGGTCACAAGCCCAAAATCAAAGTAATCATTTTTGTTTTGTATCCACCATTGAACCGAAAACCATAAATGAAGCAATAAAAGATGAATCATGGGTAATGGCCATGCAAGAAGAATTAAACCAATTCGTTAGAAATGATGTTTGGAAACTAGTTCCAAAACCCAAAGATCAAACTATAATTGGAACAAAATGGGTCTTTCGAAATAAAATGGACGAAAATGGTGTAGTATCTAGAAACAAAGCTAGGCTTGTCGCACAAGGTTATAATCAACAAGAAGGAATTGACTATGATGAAACTTATGCTCCGGTAGCTAGACTTGAATCTATTAGAATATTACTTGCTTATGCATGTGCTTATGACTTTAAATTATTTCAAATGGATGTTAAAAGTGCTTTCCTTAATGGGTTTATTAACGAAGAAGTGTATGTTGCTCAACCTCCGGTTTACCGACTTTGAGAAACCACATCATGTCTTCAAACTCAAGAAAGCATTATACGACCTTAAACAAGCACCTAAAGCTTGAGTACGACCTTCTTAAGACTTTTCTTATTGATAACAAATATATTATGGGATTAGTAGATAATACTATTTTACCAAGAAAAAGGAATCACAAATTATTATTGTTCAAATATCGTTGATGACATTATATTCGGATCAACTTGTCAAGAACTATGTGATGATTTCTCTAAAATCATGCATGACGAGTTTGAAATGAGTATGATGGGTGAGTTAAACTTCTTTCTAGGACTTCAAATTAAACAACTAGAAGATGGTATTTTCTTTAACCAATCTAAATATATAAAAGACATGCTTAAGAAATTTGGTCTTGAAGATTCCAAACCAACTAAAACACCCATGTCCTCGGACACTAAACTCACCAAGGGCGAAGAAGGTGAATCCGTAGATAACACTAAATATAGAGGAATGATTGGTAGCCTACTCTATCTTACGGCTAGTAGACCCGACATTATGTTTAGTGTTTGTCTATGTGCTCGCTTTCAAACAAACCCAAAGGCATTACACTTAGAAGCATTAAAAGGATTTTAGATATATTAAGGGAACAACGTGTTTAGGATTATGGTATCCCAAAGGAACGGTATAGAAACCATAGTGTATGCCGACTCGGATCATGCGGTGATAATTGTCGATAGAAAAGTACAAGTGGTATTTGCACTTTTGTTGGACATTGTCTCACCTCATGGTTTGCAAAAAGCAAACGGCTTTAGCCATCTCTACTCTCTGAAGCCGAGTGCGTCTCGGTAGGAAAGCATGTCAACAAGCTCTTTGGATGAAGCAAGCTCTCGTAGACTACGAAATTCATCTCAACGACATTGTGATACTTTGCAACAACAAAGGAGCCATCGATCTCGACAAGAATCCCGTTCAACATGCTCGTACAAAGCACATTGAAATCCGTCATCACTTTCTTGCGACAATGTTCAAAAAGAAACATTTCAATCGAGAAAGTATCCTCAAGACAACATTGCCGACATCTTAACTAAACCTCTTAAGCGAGAACCTTTTAATCTTCTTAGACTTGGTTTAGGATTAATCGAACAAAACATGTAGGATAAACATAGCCCAAAACATTAGAATAATCAAAACAAAACAATTTTGTCTTGTACACCTTTCACATGTAGCCACGCGGCACCAACGACAACAAAGACGGAACCAAATTTTTGGTACCGTGGGGTCCATGGTGTCTCTGAAGCAAAAGCGCTATATACAAATCATCCTCTTCCTCAAAACCCACTTTACCAAAACGTGTAAAACTTAAACCAAGCTCATTATTGTCATCTTCCCACTCACTAATCACTGAAGATAACATCATTGTAAGTATCCTAACTACATTTCATCTCTTAATTACGAGTCTAGGATTCTTATTTATGCACAAAACTATCACAAATCATTACATGGGGTTTTATGTATGCTTATACCAAATATGAATTCAATTGGCAAATTGCATAACTAGTCATTGAAATTAGGTACTACATTATCATATTGCATAAATAATTCATGCTTCCCACTAATTGATAGATAGTAAATATAAGGCCTTATTCAAACAACCAAACACCCATGTCAAAAGTTTTGAAAGCTTCTCACTTGTAGAAAACAATTTTTTTCATTGCTAATACAAATAGAAACGTTAAAATTTTCATCACTTGCATGCTCTTGAATACTAAAGGTATTGCATAACTAATATGCACTCCGGGTATATTCAAATGTAGCCACATTGAATTAGGAGCATTTGGGTTATCTCATGGTATTTGCCAAACACCCCACTAAAACTAATTTTCTTTGTGCATAAAATGAGTCGAGATAACCGCAACTCCAAATTGTTTTCATATAGGCACACACTAGAACCAAAAGGCGTTAAAATTTATTTTCATGTTTAACATATTAATTCTTATCCTTAGGAATAACCATGGTAGCCATAAGATTCTATGATCGCAAAGACACCCTAACTACATTCCCAAACACCACAAAACCAAAGGACTTACCAAGGAACAAGTAGAAATATTTAGGGTCTAGAATCAAGGTACTTCCATGAGGTAAAACCATTCACTCATCATTCCTTCAACATACCAATCTTCATGAAGAACTAGCCGCCATTCAATTCGATTGTCTTCTTGACATCGATGAACCTATTTGTCCTAGGTTTGTGTTAGAATTCTATGCTAGTGTGACCGGCTTTAATGATGAAGACGATGATGAATTTTGTCTTAGCTTTAGAATCAACCAAAATGACTTCACCATCACCTTAACTGAATTTGCTAAAGTGCTAGGAATTCCCAACCGAGGAACTTGTGTCTACACGGACAAGTGGTCCCTCACCGCTCTTGATATAATCAATGACCGCACTTCTCGCTTCCTAACTCGTTTGGCCGATAAGGATACCATCCGTGAACACCTTTTTAACCCAAAAGTGATACAACCCGAGTTACCCGAAAGGGAAAAGAGGTAAACCGAGATCCATATGGAATGGAGCTAAATGAACTTAAGACAAAGTTTAAGAAATGGTAGGAGCTACTTAGAGCCAACGTCATTAGCACCGTAGGAAATAGGGATCACATAAACGCTTGTCTTTGTCACATGCTCTACAACTTGTCCACCCACCAACCATTCAATTTAGCCTACTACATTGCTAGGAGAATGATTGATATTCCAACTCAAGGATCGGTTGCTCTTCCATACGGGATGCTCCTTACCCGTCTCTATAGGAACTTTGCACCAATCCCACCAACTCCAAAAGGGATGCACCTTCACTATGAACTCATTCCTCACATCTTTGTACCTTTGAGTGATGAACGAGTTGCTAAGACTAAAGGCAAGAGAGCTAAACCTCCAACTCCTTCATCATTGTAACACCCCCAAAATTTTACAGCGGAAGCGTTCGGGTCATGGGGTGCTACTAAATCAATATACACAACACAAGGTAATAAAGAATGGAAATTCAATTCCATTTTCAAAATATAGATTAAATTTAAGAAATAGTTTTACACCATTGTTTCAAAGTGCGGAAGTAAAGCCCATAAAAATATATGTTGTCCCATTAAAAGTTGTATTAAAATGTTTGGAAACACTTCGAATGCCAGTCTTCAACGAATGCCTTTGCCATTGCCCACGCCAAGTAATAAACCTGAGAAAAACATGCTAAAATGTCAACACAAAGGTTGGTGAGTTCATAGGTTTAGTTTAAAGAAATCAAGTTGGACCACGATTGCACATATAGCATCTCCGTGAATGACACTATATGCAAAAAGGCTATTACGCTAGTACCAAGTTCATGCGACCGAAACTACGACGGTGTGCGTGCATCTAGAAGCATGATAAATAAAAGCCCAGCAAGTGTATTTCCAAGACACTCAATCAATACGATATGATATCGCCCGATGTTTGCCTATCCGGTCAAACTCGAGCAGAGTGTCATCCCCAATAGATCTATTCATAACAATCGCGCCTCCCAAAGGGAACTAACGGTAGCATAGTTGGGATTCAAGGTTGTTCCACGTAATAGTGTTTTCAGTTTCAGGTCCGAAAAGAGTTTTGCATGTTTCTCACCCCAAAGTTTATAAAGCAAGTAAATAAGAGTAAAAGTGGGGCTATAAACTCACCTTAGCAGTTCGATGAATAAAGCACAAAGAGATCGAGTGTGATGAGGCATTGACTCCTACCCGGAACCTAAGAACAAGATGACATGACTCAGAATAATGATAATCGTTTGGTTTACGATCAAAAAGATAGAGCATTGAATATATAATTCAATAGCGCGTTATTAACTTTGATTTATAAATATGACGATGTTACCGAGAGTTTTGTTTGCTTATTTTAAGATGTGTCGATAATTTATAACGGTTTCATATATTTATATACTTATAAATATATATAGGTCTAATTAGTTATCGACTTAATAATTTTCATATATGAACACTAGGTTGTCAAATAAAATATGTGTTAAACATATTTATTTGGACATAAAGTGGTAAAATATATATGTAAAATGTCAATGTGTTAATTAGAGGGGCTGAAGTGTAAGGTTTTATATTTGTTACAAGCTTATAACAAGTTTTAAGAGAATAAATCGTTAAGTGACTCAAAGTTGAGGGTTGGAAGTGTAAATATTTATATAAGTTTTAAACTTATAAAAGTTTTAAGGGAAGATGACAAGTTGTTCAAAGTTGAGGGGAAAAAGTTGTAAAAATCGCATCTTAGTAAAAATACAGGAAATTTTTTATAAACCTGCAATGGGCAAGGTTTGAACCTGGGTTGCTAGTGTAGCAGTTGAGTGACACAACCAACTGAGCTAAAGGCACTTTGGTGTTATGCTTTACAGATCGAGTATATTTAATAGTATTCGTAATTGGTTTATGTTAGTAAAAAGAATCTTTTGATCGTGTATTGCATATGTGGGTTTTGTGTTGTATCTTTTCTTCCTCAAAATAGTTTTCATCTCTTTTAAACATGTAAGCTATCAAGTTCAATAGTTGGCCTAACGTTTACAAGGTCGAGACCAAATAAGCTCAAATGAGTCTCGACTCATTTGAGTTTATTCTACTCAAACATCCGAGTGTGACCAAAAATATAAACTGATTTGTGTGACGTTTTAAAGGGTTACTTCACGTTTCAAATAAGCACAAGTTTATAGAGCTCAAAGTCTTTTAAGCAGCCACACACCCACATAAGCTTTATTTTTAAACACAAAACCCATTACACAAAGTTTGCATGAAGTTGAAAAGGTAAATGTATTTAGGTGTATGTTCAGGACAGTAGGTATATGTGCATGTAATAGCATGTTAGTTTTAAAAAAAATGAGTGTTAATGTTTTAAGTTAGTATATGACATTGTGAAACAAGTCAAGTTTAGTTGTTTTAGGCATTACGTATGAAATGATGGTTACAAGAAAGCTAGATAATAAACTATGGTACACTATGTAATGAAAGGGGTTCGAAGAACTTACTACACCAAAAGGTGGTGAAGAGTTACGTTGAAGATTAGGAGCGAGTATGAAAACGAACAAGGAAGACCCGTCCTTCACCCGAACTATTATCGATCTTATACTCGTAACAAGCTAAAACCCAAAAGACTCTTAGTGATGTAATTAACTTAATTACTTGAAGCTTGCTTTCCTCCCTTTTTCCTTATTTCATTTTCCACAGTGGACGAGTTGGTGAGAAGTGAGATGAGAGGAATGTTTAAGTGAGTTTAGTGTGAGTTCACCATATGTTTTGAAGGGGTGTTATATAGGGAAAACAAGTATGGCTATACTAATATTATATGCTCCTCTTACTAGTTCCAAGAAAAGAGAATAAGATGTTTTGATGTTTCTTGAGCGTGCATGTTCACAGCCAAGGCCGGTGCACGATTTGTCTAGTCTCAAGAATCAAAGAAATATTAGGACAAGTCTCTTCAAGATGAGACAAGGGAACATTAGGAACAAAGGGTATTGAGGTCAAGGGTAAGTCAATGTGTTAGGGTAGCTAGGTTAGCTCTTTTGGTCTCCCTTTCTTATACATGCATACAACATCTTCAAATTGTGATGGTTGCTATTGTAAAATAATAATAGGGTGGCTTGTTAGGTGTTTTGTCTCCTCTTACACATACATGTACATGGGATAATTTGACCAAGGATTGTGTTTTTGCTTGGGCTTTGCACGTTGGTCACCTTCTCTTATCATACACATGCATGATACATATATCTTGACAAAAGGTGTTTTAGTTTTGTGTTGCTTTGGTGCTAAGCATGAGTCATAGGGAACACTAGTCTCAATCTAGCTTGTACTCCATATATTATTAAAGGTGAGCTTGGTTTGTTTTTGTTTTTGGGTTTGCTAAAAGAAAAAGGATATAAAATGCGTTGCATGAATTTGGAATAAGTAGGAAAAATATATATAATATAGAACTTGTTTTATCATATAGAATTCTATTGTGCTTGGGTTTGTTTAGCGAGGCCCGAGAAAGGAATTAAGAGTTGGATCGGGTTTGCGAGACACTGAGGGACAAAAATATAGATCGGGTTGGGTTTGGCTTAGAGGACCGGTGAGATAAAAAAAAATAAAGTTTATTATATATATATTTTAAATAATCCTATTATCGAGGTCGAGGTAAGTTCAAAAAAAATACCCGTGACTTGTCGTGTTTAAAGTTCGAAACGAAAGAAAAAAAATATAGCCATGAAAAATCGGCAGGGAAATTTACGAGTTGTTATAATCATCATCATCAAATAGCTCCGAGGATGGTCTTCCAAGCTCTCGTCTTCCACCTCATGAGTATTACGCATCTCTTCCTGAGATCGAGAATGAATCAACAAAGTTCAAACAAACTAAGGGAATGTTCAAGTGCCTTGGTAGGATGATGAACAAGATTTACAAGAAGTTGGACAAATGAGGATACTTTAAGGAGTGTTTGGAACAATGCATTTTCTCTAATGTTTGATACTATTTTGTTGTTTTTATCTTGTAGGTTGATAATATAACTTCTAAAATTGTCGTTTGCTAACAATCTTATGCAGAGCATAAGCAAGTATGCTATCAAATTTTACCCATTTTCACTATTATGTGATAATCAAAAGTCTTTCTCAAAATCTATGCTCCACTATGTTTATACATGTGTTATTATTTACTTTTCCTAACTAGAAATGTTTAATATAACGACTTTTGAGAAAAATTTCGGGGTTTCGAAATGTCCCGACACCTAAAAGCGTACTCATCCATATTTACGCTCTCCGGATCGAGCGGCACCATAATTTTGGTACCGTCCTTTATGTATTTTATTGCCGTACACATGCGAGGCAGGACAGACGGCACCCTTTTAGGGTACCGTCCGTGTATGGTTTTGGTGCCGTGGATCCTCCGGTACTTTTAAATTTCGACTCTTTCGTGATTCCAAATTATCTTCCATCACTTATAAATCAATCTTAATTAGTTTATCTTTGTTATTAGAACTAGTATAATTCACTAAGGTATATAAAAATCCATTTCCACCAAAATTCAAAATTTTAAAAATCCACCCAAGGAGCCCTTTGGCATGAAGGAAGGAACCAAATTTTGGTACCTTCAAATCAGTGGGTAATTTGAATGTTAGGAAATTTCACTCACTAGAACACATTTATTGCAAATCTTTTCTTCTTCACTCCATCTCCCTTGTATGGATTGACTTGGGTGATATGACTAGCATTCAACCCACTTCCAAATCATTAGGAACCTCATCTCTTCAATGGTTCAACATCAAATCAAACACATTTCTTAACAAATTTTCACTCCTATAAATTGAGAGGTTTTACCATGATCATCCTCACACCTTCCTCATTTTCACCATTATCTAGCAAAGCAAAAACCAAAGTTAAAATGACTAAATCATCTCCAAAACCTTGCAAGAAGACCGCTAGAATGAGCGTGAGGCCTTGTTGCTTCGTTCATCTTAGCTCATCATCCGAGTCTTCTCCACTCACAATCTCATCTCCCATCCGAGATGATACAAATCTTACCTTAGCTACACCCAATACATCACACACTGTGATCACCACTCCACCACCAACAAAAACACCTACTTCACCTCCACCGGCACCCATCTAAACATTCAAAACACCCTCACCACCTTCACCACCAAGGTCTCCAACTCTCATTCCTATGGAGTTATTTTCAATGCCACCAACATCACCAAATTCTTTCCTAGAGGACTTGGAAGACTTGCCTCCTAGGCCAAGTCATCCACCACCATTGCCATCCTTTGGCACAATTGAGCGAATCGCTCATGAATCACCTCGGTCATCCTTTGACCCAAACGCCCCATTAGGGCCAAGACCTCTCCTTTTCCACCCCATTCATAAGGACATTCATGGTCCTTTATATGGGGATCATCCACTTCCATCATCAATGTCCCCTCATATTGAGGACATTCCGGAGTGCATGTGGAATGACAATCCCACTAGAGAGGAGATTCAAGCGGAACTCCAAAACCTCCACCAATTCAAAGGCATGGTGGATTCTCACTTAAGTGAGACAATGCAAATGAAAAATGCTTTGCTTGCATCCATCATGACCACTCCAAACATCCCCAACACCACCAACACATCCACCATTCCACCACCACAACCTCCCAAACATTTTACCCTCCAAGGCATGGTTGCTCAATTTGTGAGCAAGCGGGCCAAACCGTGAAACGGACCGGGTTATGGTCCATGACTTCCAAGAAGAAATGAGGTTCATCCTCAACCACATCCTGGCGTCTCAATGCTCTTTCCCATCCACCATCACTTTAGGATGGTTTTAGACTAGTCTTTCTTGTTTTTACTTTCTTAGAATAATTTTTATTTCTTGTACTAAAACACATCATTGTGTTCTCTTTCATGATCTCTACTCACGAAAAATTTTAACTAATGAATGTTGTTTATTATATTATTGGTGTCATTACATAGTGTTTGGAAATGCTTGAATGATCATTATTACTAACAATTTTTTTGTAGCTTTATTTTCACAATCCATGAATCTTCCCATTAAAGCACCCAATTTAGGTGGAGCTTTGAACAAGGGAGATAGTAGCTCAGCTCATTACATTCCATGTAGCCTCTTCTTTTGTTGAGACAAAGGGAGAAAATATATAACTTTGAAATTATTTGTATTTGACTTTTACGAAAAGTCAAATTGCATACATTGACTTTCTAAAGTCAAACAGAACCCTCATTGATAATACTTGACTTTTCTTAAAAGTCAAGCTGCATACTTTGACTTTCATAAAAGTCAAACATCATACACTGCATTATCATTTCCTTTTCAAGTTCTAAAACTAATATTTCTATAACTCTTGTACAAACTTTGTATCTTTTATAAAAATAAATTTATATTTTGTCCTCAACAAAAAGGGGGAGATTGTTAATACAAATATCGTCATTAAACGCTATTTATATTTTTGATCTTTGCCTAAGTTTGGTTAACGACAAAAGTAAATTTAATTTATAAAAGCTTAAAGCTTGTCAAGTTTAATAGATATTTAAACAAGCTTTTTCAAACAATATATTCATCATTCAAGCATTTACATTTATGATTAGTAACATCTTGATATGAGTCTAATCATTATGTATGATAGTAGTTTTTAGAATGTGTTAGGTTCTTAAAACAAAACACTACTTAAGCATTTGCATATTTCTAAAAATAGAAATACAACATATGACATGATGTATTACATCATGGAAATCATTAGGAGATTCCATTAGATATTTTGTGTAGATTTGTACTCTTCATATCTTGCACAATCTCACTTAGATAGAGTTGACTTTGGCAAGATTTGATATCTTGGTTTGTCGAGACCCGGCGGTACCAAAATGGTACAGGCGGAACCCTTTAAAGGGTCCGCAGTCAAGTGGGCAACTCTGTCCATTTGGCTATAAATAGCAATGCCAAGCCAAGTAGTTTTCATCCTTTTCTAACATACTCTCATACATATCTTCTCTCTAACCTTTCTAACTCGGTTTCATATCATATTAGTGATCTCTTTTGTAGCAAAGAAGATCAAGTCATATTCAAGCTTCAACGAAGTCGGAAGTCTTGTTTGTTTAGTGTTGTATGATCTAGTGTTGATCCATACTTCATTGTTGTATCAAACCATCATAATCTTGTGAGTGTGAGTGGTTAGTATTTTAGTCCTCAAAATACATTGTGTGTGGGAGTAGTTGTACCCTTGGAAAGAACTCGACATCTAGCTTAGTGTCGGAAATAGTGTGGCGAAGTGTAAAGGTTTTCTCCGCCCGGTGAAAGGAGCTTGTTGACTAGTGAAGTTAAACTCTCGAGTGTGAGACTCGGGGAGTGGAGTAGGGCAAGGAAAAAGAGTCCTTGTAGGCGAACCACTATAAACAACTTGTTGTGGTTTGATCATTTCTTTCCTTATTTACTTATTACACATTGCTTGCATATTTCATTAACATACTCAAGATCAATATCAATTGATCTTTCAATAAGTTTCAAAACAAAGTTTTTAATTGGTAAACTATTCAACCCCCCTTCTAGTTTTCTACAGTCTAAGTGACATTTGTTGTGTCATTTGTAAAGACATTCATAAGAGCGCTAGAGGTATGATTTTCTTTTTATTTTTGCTTGATAATTAAGTGTGCTTATTTAGGTATTTATATGATTATCTTTTGTGCATATACATGTTTTACATGAAGCTTCATTAGGAAGCCTTTTTCTCACATATGTGTTTTTTTTCTCGTCTAAAGTCGTGGTATATAAACTTATGTTTTATTCCTTTTAATTCAAAAATAAAACAAAACACAAATTTCGTAAAATTCTCCTTCCCCATAAATATGCCACTCGACGCCCACTTTATCAAATCCCCACTTTTTCAAATATTTCAATTTCAAAAATTCTCTCTCACTCAAAACTTCATCCTCCTCTCCATTTCATCTCAACCGAAACCAAGAAGAATCGTTTTCAACATGGTTTACATCGCCCTCGTGCTCATCGTCTTAACACTCATCGCACTTGTGTTCCCTATGATGAAGTTTACATACGGAGACATTTACTTTGTGTTGTTAATCTACATTGGGGTTAGATACCCAATCCTTTGTATCATCCTTAGCATTGAAATGAAATATTACTAATAATCTAAGTTAATCTAGGTTATTATCATAATGTGTTTATCATTTCTCTTTGTTTTATTTCTTTCTCTCGTTATACATTAGAAGTCATGTATGCATGATAAAAGAAAATGTAGGCTAAAACACATATCTTGATATAAAACTATGAGATCTAAAAATCTATGCTTTTCATAAAATGCATTTACGTAACTACGGATCTACGGATCCGGAAGTTATACTAGCGGATCCCTTTTGAAAAGGAACAGTGGGATCCGTCCTCTTGGAGAAACGAGTTTTTCATGCAAATTAAAAACCACTTTTCTTCTAAAAGTAATACTCGACTAGTATGTCAAAACCATAAGCGAGTTAAGTATCATTCTTGTTAAAAACCATTGTTAATAAAAATCTAATAATAAATAAAAAAAAACGTTAGATAATCATAGGTTGATCACAAACATAACTTTCTATTAACTCATCATTTCTATAGGTTCAACTATGACGCATGAATATGAGTTTGATTTTTCACTCACTAGCGTCCACACTCCGAACATCTCCTTGAACCCAACACACGGCATTCATGTCCTGTGGGTTTAATAACCTCGAAAACCGCACTTCCACGAAGGGCGTGTTGTGAACACCTCTCTAAAATTGAAGAAGGTATCAATACCTCCTTCCGAGCCATAGGACTAGAATGTCTTCTTGAAATCAGCGAGAAGATATGTCGAGGTTCATAATGGAATTCTTAGTCAAGTTGAACTCGTTCGTAAGGAGGATCGCTCTCTATCTCTTTGGTTTTATTTAAAAACCAAAGTTTACTTTAACCCTGGGCATTTACTCACATCCTCCGAATTCCAAATCATGGACAATGTGCCTTCACAGAAGATTGGTCTCTTGATTCTCTCTTCAACTTTGAAGAAAATAGTCCATATTGTTCACACATACCTCCCGGAAGATTTAAATCACATAATATGCAAAACTCGACCATATTACTCCGATCCAAACATTATCTTCACAAGGGACATCCGAGAAGAGTACAAGCCTCTTGCACTCATCCTGCGTGAGAATGTTTGGAGTCTTAGAAATCAAAATCCTTCCCGCTTGTTGTGCTCACATGTTGTCTTGTTTGCTAACACAACAACCATACAATCTCGCCTACTTCTTCAAGGCAAATTATAAATCTTCAAGGCTCCAAGAATAAACTCATCCCTTATGGAATGTTCTTGATGCGCCTCTATCATAACGTTATGCACTTTCATCCTCAATTTCAAAGTCCGTTGTATGTACTTGTGAACAAGATGATGGAACCGCTAAACATATCTACCATGAAGACTTTCTTCATTCTTGACTCCACCAACACTCATCAATCACGTAATGATCCTCCTAGCGAAAACACTCAAGGAACCTAGTAGTATTTCAAATAGGATCAATTCTCTTGTACTCGTGCTTTATCAATGTAATCCTATTTCCTTCATGAAATAAAACATCTTACATTTGATATCTTAGTGTTAGAACCAATTTAAAATAACCTTAAGAATATAATGCATTGTCAAGATCATTGCATACCTTTAGTAAAGGTTCTGCTAAGCAGATGGACGGATCCCAAAGTTTGTGCTAAACGGATCCCTACTTTTAGGGAACCGTGGGATCCGGCTAACAGAAAATGCAATTGCAAGCATTGTATTTCAAACATAGCCTTAGAACACCTCACACTAAGCTAGGCATAGTGTCTTAAGGCAAATTAAGTCCTTATCAAGATAAGTAGATCCTTCCTGCTCACACTCAACTCACCTAGATCATACTCAAGACGCTTGTAGATCTATCGTCTCACTTTAATCCATTACTCTTCCGCTCTCAAGATCACACTTCATTTTTCACATGATCCCTCATATCTAAACATTAGGAAATCTTTTATAGCAAAATTTATCATAATCATCCTTACGTCAAAGATTGGTCAAAATTGATCAAATCTTAGTTTTTCCATCTTAAGCCTCTAGGATATTTTCCAAAGGATTAATCTAAGTCACTATCTGATATATAGGATCATTTAGCTTCAATAGACACTCTCATCTTTAGTGTCATCCTTGTTCATTCATTGGTACTCATGAAAGTTCCAATTCCTTCCATAAAAGGCAATCATTAGCTACTTCACTCATTACCTTCAAGTACTTAAGCACCCTTCATTTAAAACACTTGGAAGGATTGAAACACTCAAGGTGATATAGATCTTAGATCTTAGAAACATCATTTCTACTCTCCCATAGGCGGGATCCCTATGATTAGCCTAGGCGATCCCCGAGGAGGCAGTGGGATCGGATGACGGTTTATGTCAAACCTTGCTAAAACAATCATTTCAACTCATATTTCTAACTCAAACACTCCATCTCATCTTAAATGAGTTCTGGATCGATATAAACTCTGAAGTTGACTCTTGTGCATGTTAATCATCACATTCCAATGAATCTTAGTGGCTTAAGGCTTAAATGCACTTGCCAAATCTCTTGCTTTATAAACCACATTGTTAGGACTTCCATAGTCATCACCTTCATCCCAACTTTCAGCACTTTAGAAACCCTTACAAATCCCTTGAAATCATCTCATCATGAGGAAAACTCCAAGTAGTAACTTATCCACCAAAGAACCACCCAATAAAAAGGCTCATGTTATACACGAAATCTCTTCAACCGAATCATCTCCGGTCAAACCAACAAATGCTAGGATCCTTCCTCAACCAATCAAACCAATTCCTAAAAGGATAGTACCCACAAAACTACCTATGCCAAACACCACCATACATCCTAGGCCAAACAATATCATCTCCACTAAACCATCACCATTGGTTCCTAGAGCTATCTCCTTTACATCTCCACTATCATCACCACACCTCTACAATTTAGAGGATTTACCTCCTAGGCCGTCTCATCCGCCTTCGCCGACAACATTCTCCTTATTAGGAGGAATAATGGTACAAAATCAAGGTGTTGAGTAACAACTAGCTTGACTTCCTTTTCGCCGTTTCCATCATATAATCCCATTTGGATTATGGAAATCATCAAAGTCGACTACTGACCATATGGAAGTTGACACTTCTCTACCACCATCATTCATGGTCGAGCCATTCTCAAATGCACCTCCACCAATCCCTCCATCGTTTGAAGCTCCACAAGTCGCTTCACTTGATCCTTCGCATCAAGCCATTTCATTTCTTCTACCACCACTACCTAGCCATGACAAAGATTGCTATCATTGTCAACATGTTGAAAGTTTGATACATGAAGTACGAGAAGACCAATGTTTCATGTTCTATCATCTCCTTAAATGTTTCGACGAGATTAAACCTAAACAAAACTTGAGCTAGAAGATTTTAGTGGTGTCCTAGCATCAAGCAATAGTTGGTCTAGAAATTCCTAGTTATGTATTTTCTATTTTCTTAGTTTTTAGAGTCATGTATATCATAACTCTAGTTTTATTAAATAAAATTACATGCTACTTGCTATATTTCTGAGTATATGATTACGTTGTATTCATATCTCACTTGTGTGATAACATTACTTGTTATATCACCATTTAAAATTGATCATCGCCTATCTGAGATCCTACGAATTGCCTGAGCGGATCCCTACTAGGAGGGAACCGTGGGATCTGTGAGACAGAAAACTATTTTCTACTAACTTGGACCACATTTGCAGGAAATTGTGAATTATACATGATTTCTAACCTTTGTTTTGTAGTTATTCAATTTACATATGAAGACTTTCACATCCTAAAGCTAGGGGGAGCTTTGTATCAAAGGAATACGTTGCAAATTACTTGCAATATTAGGATTATATTTCTTGACATCCCTTTGCAAAATTGCAATCATCAAGGGGGAGCACATTCGTCACTTAGGCGAAATCTTTTGCAAACTTACTTGCAAACAAACTAGATTAGTATTACTTTCTTGACGCCCTTACATATGAATGGACTCGTCAAGAGAGAGTAAAGACGAGATCCTTTCCCATTACTTGCTCCTTAATTCTTATTTTTTACTTTTCACACGTTTTTCTTAAAAACAATGTGTTGCTTTCTTTCGAAGCTCTTTTTGTTTCGACAAAAAAGGGGAGAAGAAAGTAAAAACTACAAATTCAAACTCTTACGAATTTTAGCTTTTCTTTAAACTAATTTTATGTTTTGTCATCAACAAAAAGGGGGAGTTTGTTAATACAAATAAGCCGTAAAAAGGTTTCTTTATATTTTACGATCTTCTAATGTTTTGTTGATAACAAACGTAAAATCATTTTAACGAAACAAATAAAATACGTAAATGGTTTGAACTAATAGTTTCTATCATATTCACATTTTCACATAAAACACTAGAACAAGTATAAGTGATTTTATGATTTAATATTACATATGTACAACAACTATTGTTTACATATTTGGGTAAAATATACACATAACTAGTATGTAGTATATTGGGTAATATAAATGGGTAGAAAATTAAGTATCATAACTCATTAGGCAAATACATTGAATGTAGTTGGGTACAACCCAAAGCCCATGACCCATGGAGCTTGAACCATAACTCATTGCATGACATCATGCTTATATCATACATGGATAGTATCCATAACCCATGGATCAACCCATACCCAAGTGACTAAGTGCATTGCACTCAAGAGATACATTGTATCTAGCTAAAGATCCATGGACCAACCCATGAACCATAACAAAAATACCCGTGGGTAGGGGCGTCCACGGATCCCTAGCTTTCGCTAGACGGATCCGCGTGGAAGGGATCCGTGGGATCGAGGAATAGTAGATTTTTCTTCTATAAATAGTGAGCCATTTCTTCATTGTTGCTCACCCTTTCTAACACACTTTCTCCACGAGTTAAAAAACTCACTAACCTCGGATCGAGATCTATGTTTTTAGTTTTGTTTTGTGCGATCTTCTAGGTTCCTCTTAAAGGCAAGATCACCACCTTTGAAGTCGAGCAAGCTCAAGTCCATGACTTGCCATGCTTCCTCATCATCAAGACTACTGAAGTCTTCTTGTTGATGATTGTTTTTCTTTTCTAAGAAGTGTTGAAGACATTAGTGAAAGGTGTCTCAAGTGTCAAGGCGAAGATATTAGTGAAGGGTATCTATCGTCCATATCATAAGCATTTGTGGTAGGTGCTTAGAAGTCAAGACTAGAAGCATTAGTGAAGGTGCTTAGAAGTCAAGACACAAGACATTAGTGAAGGGTGTCTTGAAGATCTAGTCAAAGGCATTAGTGAAAGGTGCCTTAGATGTACATTCGATATGGTGTATTTCGATGTACAAGATAGATTAGTACTAGATCAAGGATATTGATATCCTTGATGATGTTGTAAAGGTAGATCTCCTTTGGGATTAGTCATTTGGTGTAGTGTTGGGTAGTAGTTCCTCCATTGCAATGGAACTAGGTGCTTAGCCTAGTACCTAATAAAGGATAAGCGGCGTTACGTAGGTGTGGTTCACCTTGGTGTGATGAACCCGGTGGTTAGCATAGCACCGTATAAATGGTGAGCGACGTTGTGTAGGTGTGGTTCACCTTGGGTGAAAGAACCCGGTGGTTAGCCTAGCACCTAAAAAGGGTAAGCGACGTTGTGAAGGCTTCTCCGCCATAAGGAGATTGGTGTAGTGTTTACGAACTCTCAAGTAGGTGACTCGGGGAGTGGAGTAGGGCAAAGAAGGTGTCCTTGTAGTCGAACTACTATGACTACTCGCGTTGTGGTTTTGTGCTTTTTACTCTTATCTTTTCATTACATACCTTTATATGCTTGTTTATCAACATCCAACACACACATCCAAATAGATTGACATAAGTCGATCTAAATAGATTAAAAGGAAGTTTTAATTGGCAAAACCATTCAACCCCCTTTCTAGTTTTCCACAATTTCTACTTTAAACCAGTTAAAATTAGTGATATCTAGACTTAATTAAAATCCATTCACATAGCTCTTGGGACGACATCGGTTTTACCGATTACTACACTACACACGGCCTGGTACACTGCCCGTGAGTGCATAAGGTGGACCATAGGTAAACGAGACACTTTAAATATTAGAACCTGGTCATCAAGTTTTTGGCGTCACTGCCAGGGAGTTATATTAAGATTTTTATTAAGACTTTTATTTTTGTTAAAATTTTGTTTTCTCCCAATTTCTTTTAAGTTTCAGGTACCATGGAGGTTGTGGACATTGATAACCTCACTCTCGAGGAATATTTGGCTATGACTAGAGATGAATAAGGGCCAAGGATCGTTAGGCCAGCCATTGTTGACGACACTAAGTTCGAAATCAAGCCACAATTCATAAGGGAGCTTCGTGCGAATCCCTTCTCCGGAAGCATTACCGATGACGCTTACGAGCACGTGGATGAAGTGGAATACATTGTCAGCTTATTTAAAATTCCAAGAGTCTCTAAAGATGCTGTCATGTTACGTGTGTTCCCTATTTCACTCACTGGAGCTGCTAAAAGATGGGTCGATAGATTGCCCGCCAGGACTGTTGTCCTCCGTCTAGGACAGTAAAGCAACTCGAGGAGATCCATAATTTCAGCCAGGAAGGGGATGAGACGTTGTACCAGGCTTGAGAAAAATACAACAAACTCATGTAAAAGTGCCCTACTCATGACCTTAATAGCCAGCAAAAGGTAAATGTCTTCTACAAAGGTTTACACATCTCCTTAAGTCAAATGCTCGATTCATAGGGACCAATTCCTGGAATGACTCCTACAAGAGCTTTGGAGACTATTCAGAAGATGGCTGACCACTCTCATAAGTGGCACAATGGAGGAAGCAACAGAGTCATAAATGGGAGTACGGAAGGCCTTGCTGCAATAAATAATAAACTTGAGAGTCTTGGTAGGGACATGAAGAAACTGAAAGAAAATGTGCACTCTATACAAGTTGGTTGTAACAATTGAAATGGTACTCACCTTACCAAGGAATGCCCGTTTAAAGAAGAAGTCAAGAGGGTCGAAGAGGTGAAATATGGGAGTGGTAGGCCATTTAACAGATATAATGGTAACGGAGCTAAATACCATGAAGGACCACCGGGATATTATACGAGAATCAATAATCCCTCTAAACCCAGTCTTGATGAATTAGTGCATAAACACATCGAAGAATCCACGAGAAAAATGAAAGGTTCAAGGAATGGATGGTCAAAGTAAAAGAAGACATAGATATGAACTTACGAAACCAAGATGCGGCAATCAAAAACCTTGAGACCCAAATTGGACAACTGGCTAAGAATCTCAGGACTAGGAATGATGAAGCTATTGCATGTAAAGCCGTGTTTGCACAAGATAAATCGGAGGAAGAGCAGCGTACCCCTACTGTTATTAATGACCTTTGTGGGATTAATTACTTAAGAAAAGATGACAGATCTGAAGATATGATGAAGAAAACCTGCCATGCCAACTTCCTGAAAAGGAACTTTATCAAAAGAGTTTTCTGTTGCCTTGCACTATCGGTAACCTAAAAATTCTCGCTTTAGCTGATTTGGGAGCTGAGGTAAATCTTATTTCTACTTCATTGTTCGATACCTTAAAACTAACCAATTTAAAAGAAACAACAATGATGATTGAAATGGCTGATTCTTCTAAAGCTGTATCTCGGGGGGTTGTTGATAATGCTCTACTAAAAATTGGCAAATTCCCTTTTCCTACTGATTTTGTGGTAATTGACATGGGCAAACGGGAGCATTACAACTTAATTGTTGGAAGGCCCTTTCTAGCTACTTGTCGCGCTCATATAAAAGTTTTTGAAAAGAAAATTTCTTTAGGGACTGAGAGGGAACGAGTTACTTTCAACATGAATGAACAATTGAAACCTAGTTTGGAATTTTAAAAAATGGTTGACGTTGTCAATATACCATTACTTGACCAATCTTTATGAATTGAGCTCGGGACTAACAATTGTGTGCAAGATGTTGATAGTTGTAAACAGGAACAGGGAACAAGTGGTCAAATTAGGGACATCAACGAAGCTCCGGATCTTAACAAGCATTACTGAATTCCTATAGTAGCTGAGCACGACAGATCTATGAAAGCATGGCCCACGTGTAACCCTTTTTGCGAATATTGTAACGGGGATACAAATATAGAATAATGGGCGTGCCCACATGAGATTGAGAGACATGACATAAAGTTTGGGAATCTATCCTTTCAAGATTGGTGCAAAGTTATATTTGGGGACTTGAATATCAATACAGGTTTGATCAAACAGCTAAAGCTCGATTACAATGAATATCATCTTCAAGATACGAAGATCGCTGATCAAGGATCAACCATGAATGAAGCCCTCGATAATAATAATTCTATTATTGAAGACAACGACTACGGAAAGTCATGTTTATCATTCAACGAATGGCTATTGCAGAAGTTTGATACCTGCAGCGTCGACAACACAGTCAGAAAAAGAGTTTTTGCCGAATGGATGAGTGATTGCTGCCAAGAAACAGAAAAAGAGGGACAAGGTCTAAGGCCACCATAAAGCCCCATGGATTTGAGTCTAACTTAAAGACTCGGTAGTAAAGAAAACTACTCTTTCGGGAGAAAACCCGAATTATCCTTTTCATTTCTTTTATTTAATTTTTTTGTTGGGTTTTGTGTTTTTAACATTTTTTTGCAGGAATTAGAGATGAATTCACAAGTGACTAAAACGGGGACTTGTTCTGTCCAATAGTTATGGCGTAACTCATACTCATGGTTACGCCGTAACATATCCTCAGTAGCAATTCTCTCCAAGGCGTAAACCATTACGGCGTAATCCTATTCTATGGTTACGCTGTAGCTATTCTCCGTAGCCAATTGCCAGGTTTTACCACAATTACGGCGTAACTCCTCTTTTAGGTTACGTCGTAATTCTCCTACAGTATAAATTTTTCCAGTATTAACACAATAACCTTGTATTAGTTTTTAAATGAACTTTGTGGGTATGTTCTCTGTAAGCCCTCACGAGACTACACTCGTCCACTTGGGATTCCAAGTGGTTTAAAAGGCTTGTTGCATATGCTAAATGCAACTGTGAGTCCTACAGAAGTTAGTTAGATTTCTTTTTCTTTTTCTTTTTCATTTTCTTTTTAGAATTATGCTTGTTAGTTAGTGTGATTTCAGGGAATGAAGTTTGCTCGTGGATGCTTAAGCGAAGGCACGATTCTCTTCGTGGGCCTTCTTTTTTTTAGGAGCAAATTTCAGGGAAGTTCTCCCTCTAATTCTACTTTCTTTTCACCTTTATTTAACGTTTAGTACAAAAGGGACTTTGTACATCTCAAGTGCGGGGACGGGAGTAAGAATTATTACTTGAATTTAATCGCCCTCGTTTTTTTAGTTTATTTTGAAAAATTATGCAATTTTTAAAATTTTGACATATTTTTCTTAACCTAACTAGATTAGACCTTAGCCGAGCACATTATAACCCTTGATATTTCATGGTGAGATTAGCCTTATCTGTTTCCAATTATTTACCCAAATCCACCAAATTATGATTGTGCCGATAGCTTGTAAACTTTAGAACTTGGCCTTTACATCATTTCGAGAACATAAACGAGGTATGTTGAGTTCGCTTAATGTATATGGAATAATCAGTTTGAGATGGCAATATTTTAGGATGATCACCCAAATAGCCCTTCCTTGTGTGTCTATAGATTAGTCACCTCGACTTTTCGACCCCCATGTTAATCTCTTTTGTTACACTAACCATTAGTGTAAGATACCCCTAGATACACCCGTCTGAGCCATTCCTTTCATTTTCTTCACTCAATATATATTATTTCGTTACACTCATTCGCTTTAGCCAACCGTGTAGTCTTAATTTGTGATCGGGAAGTCATTGTTTGCCTAAGTTCAAGGTTCAAGTAGAGAGGTTCGAAAATCACACTTTCGTCAAAGACTTATATTTGAAGATCATTGAAGACCCCCCAGATTCTCATTATATGTTCATCTTAAGTGGGGGGATGATATGTTTAGTTATGATGTAATGATTCAAAAAAAATTAAAAAAATAAAATAATAGTTGTTTATTGATTATTGTAAAGTGCAATGTTATAAACATTATGATTAGATATCATCAAAGATTAAGCATCAAGGAGGCCACCTTGGTCACATTTGAAGAATTGAGTTGGTAATTACGCCAACAGTTGAAGAACAGGTAATGTGCCCATCATGACGTCCGCTAATGGCACATCTACTTGTCATATCATGATCCGGTTTCTTCACCTTAAAGCTTGAAATTTGGATGAACGGTAGGCGGTGAAAACTTGGTTATAGGTTAAGTCTATTTGATTTGTTACTTTACACCAACTATTTCCCATGTCTTATCCTACCCTTGAGTCATGAAGCGTGTCTAGGTGATGAAGCGAGCAATCTTTGGTGTCTTGACCATGGATTTGGTCATCTATCATTGATTTTGTCCACTTTGCCGTGACACGTTAGTAATGACATTACACCTTTAACCCATGTTGTGTCTACCCATATTGCCTTCAAGAATTGTTTAGTCCTTAACTCTAGTGGTGGAGATTTGTGTAACCGCCAAGCTTATGATATAATATATGCTATGACTATGCTTTGAGTGATCACCTCGAAATTGACACTTAGACTAGTTGAGAGAATTTGAGTGTTTTGTTCCCATTTCGTGAGGTGTTCGGCTTTGATTTATTCTAGCATAAGGGATTTTTAAACTCATATCTTCCAGGTAATGGGGGATCTCTTTTAAATTTTTTTCTAATAAGGTCAACTTGAGGGCAAGTAGAGTTTAAGTGGGGGATATTTGATAACATCAAATAGTCCTGACTTTTAATTGTCAATTTCCCACGATAATGCTCGTATTTTATATCATTTATATAGATTTACGCTTGTATTCCTTTATATTTCACTTTCAGGTAAATTACGAGCATTGGAGCTTATGAGACGCGGATTTGGAGACTTTCATAACAATTTATGATAGTATGCCAACTGTGAAGAAGCTACGACGTAACTCTATCTCTCACATTACACCGTAGCTAGTGCGTTGACTCAGAAGACCAACTTAACAACAATTACGGTGTAACTCCCAACTAAGGTTACGCCGTAATCAACTAGGTCAAGAAATGTTTTTGCGCCTCCATCAACTACGTCGTAACTCCTAACTAGGATTACGCCGTAGTCCTCGCAAAAGTAACCTGTATTGAAGATACGGCATAACCTCTCCCAAGTGTTACGCCGTAACCTGCTTAACGAGAGCATTATTTGAGGAATTATTGAAGTTACGACGTAACTCTCAACTCAAGTTACGCCATAACTATGATCGAGCCTATAAATACCAGCCCTAATTTCTGCATTTCACATCATTCACTCACAACTCAAAGGCAGAGAACGTGAAGAGGGGTCCAAAGGCAGATCATTCGGAGCCATCTCCAGGGGATGAATCACTCCATATCGATAAGCATTAGCCATTATGTTATCTTTTACTTTCGATTCATGTATTTCATTATGTTAAACATCTAATCCTTCGTTTCTTTTAATATGATCGGCTAAACACCTTTGGTGCTAGCCTAGTTATGATTCCTTGAATGTTTTGTTTATGCTTTCTTGCTTCCGTATAATTGTTTCTAGTGTATGCATGCATAGTTCGTTGGTAGTTACCCTATCTTCGGTAGTTTTGAAATGCAGTTGTATCTAGTTGCTTAGGAGACATGACCAACTGACCCTAAGTAGTTAGGTAGAGTTGGGGAGGGTAAGAATTGACCAACTGATGACCCTTCTTTGCTCGTGTGAACTGATCAAACGACCATCGGTCGTTTGGATGAACTTAAGAAGTTAGGGATGAGTGTCTAAGATGCTAGCGCCCGGGCACTCATTATTTCGAATCTTTCATGTAGGGTACTTAATGACTTGGCTTAGGCGACTAAAAACCACTCGACTATCAAGGGTAGAATCTTGACCTCGGGTTGGAGCCCTTGTTGATAGGTTAGGACGAACTGACCAAATGCTATCCTAGTGACTTAAACCCCCACTTGATATAATTGGAAGTAATAAAACATGAATATTACACGATAGGATGAGTAATTAGGTTAGCACAATTTCCCTCTATTGATCGCAATCTCTCTTTATTTTACACTTTTATTTCTTGTTTCTTAGTTTTATAATTATTTCTACTTCAAACCAGTTAAAATCAGTGACATCTAGACTTAATTAGAATTCGCTCACATAGTTCTTGGGACGACCTCGGTTTTACCGATTACTATACTACACACGACTGGGTACACTGCCCGTGAGTGCATAAGGTGGACCATAGGTAAACGAGACACTATAAATATTAAAATCTGATAAGAAAACCTGCATCAGTTACTCTTATAAAGAGAGAATGATATTTTTAAAACTTAAAAGCTTAAAATTGAGTAATGTTATTGGACTATTATACATTTGGTTAAAATGGTAACATAATCAACAACTAAATTAATATTTTAAATGTTTTTAATCTTTAAACTTATATCACTTTTTATTCCTAACCCATGAACTTTTTTTCTCATAATGACTACAAACTGAACTCGTAATTTTGTATCAAGAGTCAATCCAGATCACGATTTTACAAGTATAATTATTTTTCGCTATACACCGTCACTTTGCGCGAGTATTCGTCTAGTTTCATATAGCATGTAGATGTTTTTTTAAAAAGCATAAAAAATTAAAATTGTTTTTCTATAGTATACAGTGGATTACCTAATGTGAAAAGAGCTCTGAAATTAAGTTAAATTGGTTTCATATGATATACTAAGACTAATAGTAATGGGTGTGATGGCTCATTAAGTGAGTCTCACTTCACGAGTGAAACTTACGACACCCAAACAAGTTCACGCACGAAAGGTGAGTGGTTCACCTATGGTGAGGCTGGAAATTTGTAGGTTTCACTATTTGTTTTTATGTTTTTTATTTGGTTTTATGAGTGTGTGTGGGGTATTTAATGGGGTATATTTGTATAAAATAGGTATTTTAATGAAATGTAAAGGGAAGGTGACCAATACGAGTGAAAGGTGAGAGGAAATGAAAGGAAGTAAGAGGAGCGATATTGCTGAGGTGACGCTGATGTGTAAGGTGGGGGTAGTGGCCAAAGATGACCACTAACTTTAGTCTAATGCGAAATCATAGATGCATAAGTAGATGGATATACAACTAATCCCATAGTAAGCACAAAACGAGGTAACGATGTAAGTAGAGTTTGGATCAAGTATTCTACATCTATGCGTTTTAGTGACAAGCTTAACTAAACATGAATAAAGCAAATTTATGTAGGAAAATTATATCTGTAATAGTTTCTACTTTCATATTTATCTCGATTTAAACACTCTACTCTATTTTGCTATTAGTAGTCGCAATTCAAAAGGACACAAATAGGCTAATTGTAGAAAAAAAAGACTCTCTCCCCTACTAGGGGCGATTTTTCTGGCTGCCATGTCCCATACTATTTCCGATCAAATAATAGCCTGTACTTGCCTCTCTATCATGATGTTATGATATGCAATTGGGCATTTAGATTGTTAGTTTATGGGACGTGGTTTGCTATATCTATCGATTCATTATTGTTTATTAAAATCGCCCCTCCATTCGAAACCCTAAAAACCTATACTGTTCTGATCGGTTTCCTTCTAATCTTCCTTCAAGTCTATTTTTAGGATCTCGTTTTTTTAATTTGGGTTTCGTTTTTATTAGGGTTTGTTTGATGGTTGGTTGTTTGGTCATGATCGTATGGTGCTTAGCATGGAGATCTGTTGGATCTTTTCTGTTTGGAACGATCTGGAATGGTTATTTGGATCGACATGCGCGCACTGATTTGGTTCTAGTCGATTCTCTACTGGTGGCTATCATGGAAATCGATACCCTAATTTTTTAGGGTTCGGTTTAATCCGATCGTAACCCTTTTGTTTAGGGTTCTGATTTCTTGCAAGTCTACTGTGGTGTCGTTTTGGTTGAAATGCTAATTGGTTCGTGGGTGATGAGGAGATGATTGTCGATATGGTTTGTGGGAGTCATGCAGTTTTTCTGCAATGTTTTGGTAAACATGAGTGGTCGTGTTCGTTATGTTCCTGATCTTTCATGATTGATTATGATGGTTAGATTAGAACCTTTGTTTCTAGGGTGTAGTTCTAGATTTTCTACGCAAGGGCACATTATTTTTCGCATGTGGTGGTATTAATGGGACGTTACTAGTTTTTTAATTCCGTTGCATCCTTGATTCACATATATTGGCCGTTTATGATCATGTTTATCTAGTATTATTGGAAGTTGAAGATGACTAGTACACCTGCTGCATGGTTTTCTAGCGTTGTGGCTCTTTGGTATTTGGTTTTGTCTTCATTCTGGATTACTTTGTGACTTAGGGTCTCAGATTTCTTCCTTATTCTGATGTGATTCATTTGGTGACCCTATGTTTACGTTGTTTGCTGTGTCGGGTTGGCATGGTTTTGGTTACGATCCAGTTTCTTATTGCTACCGCTCTATGGTTGGCTCATGAACTGTTTCGGATTGGATGTGGTGCTTGGTGAGTGTTCTCGAATCACTAGTATACATATGGAAGTTGGGGTTTTAACCCTATGCGTTTTAGTTCGGATCACATGCGCATTGAGTATCATTCGTATGTTGCTTATTATTATTCGATTCATTTGTAATCATAATAATAGAGGTTGCTGTGGGTCTGATGGTACGTTTGGTAAATGGTGTAGATCTTGTTTACATTGTTTATCAGTTGTGGTTATTGTGTGAAAGTTGGTGGTGCACTCGATGGTTATGCAAATGAAGATTCCTGAAGATAGAGTCGCTCATCATGGATATGGTTCTTGGAACCTTGTTTTTATTACATTTGGATTGTTTTTTAAATGTAATTGGTAAGTAGCTTTGTTTTAGCTTGTTATGATTATAAGTTGAACATGTATGTGCATTTTTGTCGCCCTGATCGGGCTGAAATGGGGGATTCACCCTCATCCTTTGTACTTCAACGTTTTTTGATATAATGAATTTTACTGGGCAGAAGGCCTTTTACCAAAAAAATTGTAGAAAAAAAAATCAAAGAGGTGCATAATGCATCAATTACCTCAAGAAATGGTCAACCATCTGGACCGTGTATTATATATGGTGTACATTAGAAAGTGCAAATCTATGGAGACCAATGACGTAGCCTGGATATTCTGCTATATATTTTTAAGCGTTAATATTTTATATGGTTTATAGGTAAATGAGTGCAAACACATAAACAAATATTGAATTTTTATGTGTTTTTTAATAAGTTTCGATTCTAATCGGGTAGCCTCTAAATACCCGAACTGGAACCGAAACATGCTTTTCGTTTTCGTTCTCGGTTCTCTCGGTTTCTGGTCGGTTCATTGCGGTTCCAAAACCGCAATCACCGCTAGGATATCACAGGGGTACGATGTGTTTGCATATTTCATTATTCTCATACATCGCTTAGACGGGGTTGAGTACTGTTGTTGTAGTCTTGTAAATATTTATATATGTACACTTACAAATGAATATAAATATAGACACGCATATGTGTTTTGATTCTTTTGGCTTAGTTGATACTCATTTATGAAAAACCCGTGGCCTATTGGAGAGATTTTGCGGATAAAAGGTCATGGGTTCGAGTCTCTGCTCGTGCTCACTCCAGTTGATGCCTCATTTAACTAAGAGAGTTGCTGGAGCTATTTCTTGTGAGATGGACAACGACCGGCACTAAAAGACAACTAAAACTAACACGTTTTCTTTTCTTTAACGATCAACGAGAAATTTGGTCTTTTGGACCATGCTCGTGCGTGGAAATCATTCGTTTCAATTCATTCTTTCGTCAACTATGAGACTCATGACTGGAATATTTGTTTCATGTTATTATTCGTTAATCGTTATTCAGTCCTCTTCAACAAAGAACTTGAATTTCTATTTGGAACTTTAGAAGTTTAGAACTCAAAACATTCCAAGTCGTTTATTCACATTCGGCATTCCATTTACCAAAAGAAAATAACGAAAATGACTTTTGCTAAGTTTGGAAAAGTGTGTTCAAATTAGCCCTCTCCAACTCGGGGTCATGCCTCTAGCTTGAAAGAAACTTCAATTCATCATCTATCGATCACCTGGAGTACTTGTGTTATAAGTATGTAAAATGTAATAAATTTTCACGATACAAACGTTTTCCATGACCAAACGAAACCATTTTGAACTGTCCCTAATGATGAACTACCTTCATACGACTCACTTATGTCGCTTCACTTCACCCGTTATTCGTTAGGATCCATGTCGTTTCACCTCATATATATGAATTGCCACAACCTAATTGTCTCCTTCAATTCGATGTGACTTATGGCTAATGACTAGGTGTTAGTAGCTTAATTAGCGCTGTCAAACACGAGACATAACCAAGATACTATGTTTAAAGGGGAAAGTAGTAAAAGGATGCGTGTATCATTTGAAATAGGGAATTGATCTTCATGGCATATTTTTGATTAATCTGACATTATTTATGCATTACTGATGTTATGCGGTAAAATCTTGAATACGTAAATAGTGATGGATGAATCGAAAAATGTGAATATCACCTCCTTCACTGATATGTTTAGTCAATGATCCCAAAGGTTCTTACTCGGACTAAGAATGCATAATCTCAATGGTAAATAGTTACTGTACATGATAATCTTTGTATTATGAAAATATGAAAATATGAAAATGACATCGGTCTACATCTAAGCCTACAAGTCATGTTGGCCGGTACGACCATGGACTAACTCGCTTGGATTAACCTGTACTTTTATTTTTCATATTTTTAGTCATAATCAGGGTGAAGACCAAGTTATTTTATTTTATTTTATTTTCTCTAAATGTCCGGTTTTGATTACTGATAATGGTATTGAAAGGTATTAATTCCTTTATTATCATTTTTAAAATACAAACCAATATATAATATACAAGGGATTACTCTAGAGCTACTGCCAATGGGCCTAAAACAATAAATAATATGTATCAACTAATACTTTCTCGCAGTTGGACCGTGAGGAGGTCGGACATTCAAACTGGATCGAAACTCATCGAACAAAGTTGAAGGTAGCCCTTTGGTGAAAATATCAGCATACTGATAATGAGAGGGTACATGTAGAACACGTACCTAACCAGTGGTAACCATGTCACGAACGAAATGTATGTCTATCTCAATATGCTTCGTCCGTTGATGTTGAACAAGGTTGGCATATAAATAAATAGCACTAACATTATCACAGTAGACAAGAGTTGCAGACGGTAAAGGAGAATGTACCTCACGAAGTAAATTACGAATCCATGTGGTCTCAGCAACAACATTAGTAACTCCCCGGTATTCGGTTTCGACCTTTGGGCATTGAGATGGTGTGCTGATTTTGGAGGACCAAGATGATAAGTTATCACTCAGAAAAACACAGTAACCTGATGTTGAACGTCATGTAGAGGGGCAACCCGCTCAATCAACATTTGTATCAAGAGAAGAAGTCGATGATGAATATAAGTGTAGACTAAAATCCAAAGTCCCCTGAACATAGCGCAAACTATGCTTGAGATCAGCAAAATGAGGCTCTCACGGATCATCCATGTAGAGGCAAATCTGCCTTACTGCATAAGATAGATCCAGTCGTGTGAAGGTAAGATCACGTAAACCACACGCAAGAAGGCGGCGATAAAAGTGGGGTCTTGAGCAGAGACATGCCGGACCCAGTTTGGACTTTGTATCAACTAGTGTCCGGAAGGGTTATAGTTAACCATGTGTGCACGCTCAAGAAGCTGAAGAGCATACTTCTGTTGAGATAAAAACAATCTTGTAGAATGACGAACAACAAAGATACCAAAAAAATAATTAAGTGCCCCGAGATCAGTCATGTCAAACTCACTGTGTAAAGAAGCAATAATCTGATGAAGTAGAGAAGTGGAAGAAGTTGTAAGTATAATATCATCTACATATATAAGTAAATAAGCAACCTTAAACCTCTGTCGAAGAATAAATAATGAAGAGTTACACCGACTGTGATAAAAGCCGATCCGAGTGGCATAACCTGCAAAACGTTGAAACCAAGCATGAGGTGCTTGCTTCAGTCCATATAGGGATCTCTGCAAAAGATAAACATGCTGATGGTACCGAGAATCAAAAAAGGATGATGCATGTAGACAGTCTCAGATAAATACCGTTAAGAAATGCATTCTTAACGTCAAGCTGTGGACATGCCACTTGCGAGATACAACAAGGCTAAGGACAATGCGAATGGTAGCCGGTTTGACGATTAGACTAAACGTCTTATCACAATCAATACCAAGTTGCTGACTACTTCCATTAGCAACTAAACGAGCCTTATAGCGGCTCAAAGTACCTTAAGCATGAAACTTATGCTTAAATAACCACCTAGAACGAAAAATATTAACACCAGAGGGCCTCAGTCCAAGAATTCAAGTACCATTTTTAACTAACGCATTATACTCATCATACGTAGCATTACGCCATGGAGGGTCTTTAAGAGCAAGAAATGGAGATTTAGATATAGGAGAAATGGAATACATATGTAAGGATAAATTATCAATTGGTTTGATAATGCCAGATTGAGACCTAGGGACCATGATTTGAGTGCGAGGGGGTTCGTTAGTGGGTTGTGGTGAAGGGGCTGATCAAGGGGTGTTGGTTGTCGGGTCGTTGGTTGGTTGTTGGGTGGGCGCCACAGTAGAGAGGTACAGGTGAGGTGAATTGTAGTGATTTTGTGCTGGCGTTGTTGGGCTCGGAAAGGTGTTCGAGTGGACATGAGGGATAAGGGTGGAGTGCTGGGTTGTAGTATGTGATTGGGTAGTGGTCTGAGATGTGGTTTGGGCCTGGTGAGTGTTATTATGGATTTGTGTTTCGATGGGTGTGTCGTGTGATTAAGGGGGTAGAGAAGGATCGCTAGTATTTAAAATGTGGTGAAGAAGTGGATGAGGTACATGCTCTAAAAAGGTGTACGAGGGTGGAGAAAGGGGAGTCATGGATCGCTAGGGGAATTGGGTTTCATCAAAGGTAACATGTTGAATGATAATAATTTTGTTTGTTTCAAGGTCTAGACAACGAAAACCACGGTGATAGGCGGGAAACCCCAAGAAGATACACAGGGTGGCACGTGGTGCAAGTTTTTGAGGAGTGAAGGTGAGGGTAACAAAGGCACCCAAAAATGTGTAAACGAGAGTAGTTGGGTTCTTTTTGAAATAGCCGTGTGAAAGGGATTTCGTTGTTAGTAGCGGTTGAAGGGAGAATGTTAAGGAGATTAGTGGCAATATTAAGAGCCTCGACCCAAAAGGAATGGGGGTAGGTGTGCTTGAAAAAGGAGAATGTTAAGGAGATTAGTGGCCATATTAAGAGCCTCGACCTTAAATTGGATGCCATGTTTAGCAAAAAGTGTGTTGAATCGGTTATTATTGAACTCACCACCATGATCACATTGGAAACTCTTGATTTCACATTTTAATTGATTTTTAACATAGTTACAAAAATGCAAAAGTTTATTGAACATATCAGATTTAGAACGTAGAGGATAAATCCACAAATAGTGAGAGAAATGATAAAGAAATAGAACATAATATCTAAAACCACTAGAACTAAAAATAGGAGAAGTCTACAAGTCAGAATGAATAATACCAAAGCAATGCACAACAACATAATCGAACTATGAAAAGGAGGCTTCACATGTTTGCCAAGTTGGCAAGCATGACAACGTGTGTAGACTTTTCTTTATTATACGAAATAAAATGACAAAAAATAAGAGATCGTAGCACTTCGTCACCGGGATGACCGAGACGTTGATGCCACGTGGAGGAACTTGTGGAGATAAAAGCATTAGGGATAGTTGAAATCTTGGTAACTGGATAGACCTCACCCGAACTGCCACATCGAAGGAGGATATGGCGAGTCAAGAAATCCTTCCCAGAAAAATCAAAAGCGTCAAATTTAATAGTTTGATTATTATCCCGAGTAAATTGATGTACATAAATGTGATTTTTAATTATATTAGGAGTTACAAGAACATTATGAACTTGTAGATGGCGATGAAGGGAAGGAATAACGCTATGGCCGGTATTGGTAATGGGAATAGGATTACCGTCACCAATGTGTACAGATGGGAATAAATGTTTATTGAAAATGGTACTTAAATTACTTGCATTAGAATTTAAATGAGAAAAGAAACATGTATCCATGTTCCATGTCGGGTTTTGCAAAGTCATAGTGCTAAAAGCACTAGGAAGTGGAGTAGCTTGAGACGGGTACAAGGCTAGTGCGGGTCCACGGATACTATTGGAGTGTGGCTGTTTTTGTTACTAGGCGGCGAGGAGTGGTTGCTGAGCCTATTTGGCTGCGTAGGGGTTTTGGGCCAATGGGGCGTATGGCTGGTGGTGGTATAAGAGGGCAGCATAGGCCTGTGGAGTGGGCTGTTGGCCCAAACGAGAGGGAAGGGTGCGCTGTGGTGTTTGTTGGGCCACGTGGCTATGGTAAAAACCAGGGCTAGCCCACGAAAATTGGTTATGACCAATCTGTGAGTTACGAGCCATGCGAGTAAATTGTGTTCTTGTGCTGTTTTTGGTTTGCAATCCCGCCCGGTTTCGGTAATCATGAATGAACTTGCACCAAACTTGCACGTCCCTTTGTTAAAATGGTTACACAATTGAGGTAAATTTAGAGACTTATTAAATTGAGCATTGGTGTTACCTTTGGGTTCAGTTGAATTAGTAGCCACAAGAATAGTAGGCGAAGAAGAACTAATATCAAAAGTGGTGGAAGAGCCGTCTTGTTCATTCAACGACCTTCTAGTAGCAACATGTTCCTTTATGTTTCAAACGTTGGAAGAGGTTCACGGTGGCAGATGAATTTAACAATGGTTGCAAAACGAGAATCAAGGCCATTAACCGCATATATAACCAAATTCTTTTCACTTACCGAGGAACCAAGATTTTGAAGCATATCTACCATAGAATTTATTTTTATACAAAACTCGTTGATAGACATCTTCCCAATCTTGATAGACCGGGGTTCATTATCAAGATTAATAGCCCTAGCATCCTTATTATCATGAAATAAATCTTTTAGATGGTCCCATAAGGCTTTTGCATTACCTGGTGGAGACGACTTATTCTTGAAGGGATTCACATAAGGATCCAAGTATCACATCTTAATGAGATCATCAAGCTTGCACCATTCCAGATTGGGATCACTATACGAGGCTTCTTCTTCTATGTGGGATTTAAGACCGAGACTTCCAAGATATATTTTAAAGAAATTACACCAAGAATTGTAGTTATGTTTTTCAAGGCTCAGTTTGACGGGAACTTTGTTGGTTATGCTGAAGGAAATTAGTTTTATCGGCTAATGTAGATGGAGATGGAGGAGGAGGAGGAGGTTGTCATCGCCGGTCATTATTGCCGATTTTCTTGTTAGGGTTTATTGTAGGTTTGGGTGAGATTGGAGGAGGGGAAGGGAGGGGCGATTTTTGGGAGAAAAATTAAGAGAGAATTATAACGGACTTTGATACCATATTGGAAGATATTAATTCTTTGATTATCATTAATGAAATACAAATCAATATATAATATAAAAGGGATTATTTTAGAGCTACTAACAAATGGCCCTGAAACAATAAATAATATGTATCGACTAATAAATGGTACTTATGTGTGTGTGAGAATTCTCAGTCGTTCACCTTTGTGATTACACGTACGAGTGTGCAATGGTATATATTGAGCCGTACATGTATCGAAACTAAGTGCCAATTGTTTGAATTGAATTTCAAAGGTTTACAATAGTCACTATTTTTTGATAATCATAGTTTTTGATTTTTGGCCGTCTAATTAACAGGGGTTTGAACTTACCAACATATTTAAACGAGGTAAAGCTTGCTCTTTTCAAAAGGTTAGCGTGGTCAATTCAAGGTTATTTGCACCTATCGAGAATTGAATTTGTGACATCAGCGTTTTAGTGATGTTAGCCCATTGCCTTTACCATTAGGTCACCCCGGTTTAGATTACTACAAAATATCTATGATAAAAAAAAAAAAAAAAGAAAAAAAAAATGGTGTTGTCTATCAATTGACGTAGTGTTTGCTTGTAGATAATAAGTTGTTCATTTTTGACTAATGCTTCAAAAGGATGAAAAAATGTCAATAATGATACAAAATATTGCTTTCTTAACTAATACTAAATCATACTTATTCCTTGTCCTCAACCTATGACGATTGTAGTTTACAACTTTAAATGCATCTTTGATGAGAAAGCAATAACTATAGCAATAAGTATATGTCATGTATATGTGGACACTTTGTTTGAAGTGATAATAGTGGCTTACCTAACACAACAATGACATTCAACAAATGTATTCTCATCGTCCCAAATTTTAAGTCGGTTTGAGCTTTAAAGTCTTTTCTTGAAGCTTTGATTGTAATTATTTTTTTTAGTGTTATATAATCTTGATGAAAAATATATGAATGGTTGTGTTTCAAATGTATGTTCGTTGGTATCTTTTCATCGGTATTATATAACAAAAAAAAATAATTACGATAAAAATCGGAAAAAACTTTAAAAATCAAACTAACTTAAAATTTGGACGAAAAAATAATATATAAATGACATTCAAAGCATAGATTTATTTAATGAATAGAAATGGTGGTTGCATTGCATTCATGCACAATTCATGCCTATAGTTAATTTTCTTGATCAATCACATTTCAATAAACCACCTTAAAATATACATTTCAATAAAACCACCTTCAATATTTTATCTCCTACTTACATAGTTCATTCATTCATATAATCATATGTATTCGTTCTTTACACCATATAATAAAGAGAAGGTATAAAAATTATCGATGTCTTTTGGTGATATTAAATAGTTTCGTTTGCTTAAAATAAACTAGTATCACATCATGCGAGTTGTGCGTATTTGACATAGCCGGTGACTGAACCAGGGTGGGTGTTCGTAGTCACATGACACAATATAGATAATTCTGACGTAGCGTTAATTTTTGTAAAAAATCTCAAATTCTCAAAAATGCACGTGGTTCTCAAAATTTGTGTTTATAGTCTTATTTAGTTTTTTTAAATGCATTTGATCATATTTAGTTATGGTTTTGAGCTGAACTATGATCATAGTGTTGAAACTTATCGATTACTTCATTTACAACAACTGTTGTAATTTCCCCGTCAATGCACGACCAGAATTACTTCATAGGTTCGAATGTGCATCCTATAATATGCTCTTAATTGACTATTTACGAGTATATGAGTTCGCGGAAGATTAAATGAGTAATCTTGAGATCTTACCAATTTTGTGTTCTTAAAACTAATGTCTCATGTAAAATGTAAGAATATATTGAGAGTAAATACTAGTAATAGAAAACGAATAATTCAAAAAAAGAAAAATGATACAAGTAAATATCAGAATTTGTATATATTGTATAGAGAAAACATATTCTTTAAGAAGCAAACACTAGTGGAAAAAACATAGCTAGTTGATACAAGCTTAGAGTAATCGATAATGGATCCCGACTACTAATAACAACGCGATAGTATTTGTATGTCTTGTTTCACTTGCGTTCGATCACGTCCACTTTACTGTACCCTGGCAACACAAGATGAAAATACGTTCGTTAACGCAAAACGCATACTATTAGTACATACCTTTTAACAATTTCTAGATTCGTCATTGTATGCATCAACACTTATATAATACTATAGAGAATTTAAAGGTTTTTGTGACTCGTTTTATTTGTTTACATTCATATGTATGCAATGTCGCAAAAGGGACTACATGTTTTCATAAGCGCGTTAAGAGTATTGAGAAAAAATAGTACGTAGAGCAATTGAAGGTAGGACTAATCTTGTAAGGAATATAAACATCGCATTTTCCAGGGAGATCCTGGGCGTGGTCTATTTTAATTCCTGGAACCAACTTCGTGGCTTGTACAATGCATTGGCAAGCTGTCTGGCGGGCCTTGGTTGTACTTGCCTCCTTATATAACGACTTCACCCCCTTGCAACATCTATCAGGCACTTGACCACCTCTAACAAGGTAAGTGGCACATGGAGATAGGCTACTGACCACCAGTTTGCAAGTAACCCCGCCTTCAGTGAGACGGGGTATGCTTGCCATCATGGCGATGAGTACCACCATGAATGCCACATTTGCTCCGCCTGACATTGGTATTATAATGTTTGTTTTGTGTGTAATTGCAGGGTAAAAAGCTCGGTGTTCATTATATAGTGCATGAAATTTGTGTTTGTGAATTGAGAGAAATTTTGACAAGAAACTTGTAGTTGTACGTCTAGGACTCTTATATAAGGTGGTAACAGAATTACATGTATTTTCAATAAATAAGATCAGATTGCTACACATCTTAAAATAGGTATTGATTAACTACAGAGTAGTATATATGTCTAGGTCAACTCAGGTTGGTTCCGTCTTCCAGCTCAGGTTAGTCTTGCACCAGTAGGAGAGAGTTGTGAGAGATGTTCATATAAATTGGACGATGGTACTTGGTTAAAAAGCGCCTTGAGTCAGTGTTCATCGTCTACCGCTTTTGTGGAATGTCCTAGGTCAACTATAAATGAACAAGATAATTGAGGAATTCAAAATTATGTTGATATGTATAGATTTAGATAATATATGGTTCAAGACAAATTATAAGATTGCAATTTCTAAGTGTTCAGTATATAAAAGATGATTAAAAGGAATAGAAATGGTTTAAATTTTGATCAGTAGCGGTTATGTATTGAATTAGTTATAAACAAAGAAATAGATGCGGTTTTCTCTGTTCAGATACCCAGAAAGCGAGTATTGTTACATCACATTGTTCGTTAAAACATGTTTATCAGCGAAACGTGACATATCAAAATTTAGTGTATCACACCTTTTGTATTGCAATAAAATGATGCTTAATCTATGCCATATAAGATGGGAATATAAGTTACCTCTTCTGCTGCAATAAAAAGTTGTTTTATTAGTTATTTAAATTTAAAGCAAGACATCAAATTTAGGGTTCAATAGAGTGGAATATGTTAGAATGAAGAAACTTGTGAAATATTGGAAACTTATTGTTATTGTTTAATTTGCATGTTTTCTTTGTTTTATGATTCTTGAAATGAAATAAGGAGACTCTAAAATGACTAAACAAATATAATAAAATATCTTGAAATCTTTATGGGTTTTGCTAACGATAGCCAGAAAGGTTGTGGTTAACAAGTTTTTTCTACTACAATTTATTTTAAAAACCTGAATCATCCAATCACAAATAATTGTTTGTTGTGCTTCTATTTTATTCGGGATTTTGCTTATCTTTTTAGGAATTGTCAATCAATCATAAGTATTCATTTATGACTATGTGATAAAATATATATTATTATTAGGCTGTTGTTAGCAAAACCCAATCTTTATTCATAGATACATAGGCTTTTAACAAATAAACAACATGATAAATTGAAGGCCCATCAAAAACTGAAAAAGAGCCAATTCTCAATTAGTAATAGTAAAACAGAAAAAGCCCATTCAACAAAATGGTAAATTGGAAGCCCATTTAAAACTGCAATTCATGTTGAGTACGGTACATTGTTAGATTTTAATTTTCCAAGTCCACATGTGTTTTTCATTTAAATAAAGTGTATACTACTATACTTATTGATGCATTTAGTTATGAAATCAAAGTTAAGTATATAGTATTTTTGTAACTGAAAAATCAGATAAAATGTATTTATTTGATTATTTCACATAACTATCGCAGAAGTTCGGAATGTCAACATTTTTGGAAGTGGTTTCCGATTTTTCCTGATTGAACCCGATCTGGGCAAATGATTGAAAAAAGTATCATACTTGTCACAATTTTCTTTTGTGGGTAGCGAACAAAATTTTTTACTTTTGTGGGTACTCTTCTTTCAAATTCATCCTTTTTAAGGTACTATGTGACATTTTTGCCATTCGGAGAAAAAAAATATTCTATTAGCTAAGAGGGGCAAAAATGTCTAAATTTTTGCAAAATACCCTAAAAGGATAATTTTGAAAGAAAAACCCACAAAAGCAAAAAAATTGTTCATTACCAAAAAAAGTAAATGTATTATGATCTTTTTTTCGATCATTCTTTTCTTTTCAATCAACCGCCGATCCGACATGGGAAATAAGTGGCTATAATTTCTTATCACATTTCTCTTTTCAAACTCACTTCTAAAATATATTACTTCTCACCCATCTCATTTTATTTATTTCTTAGGGTATCCTTATGTTTGACGAATTCATACAATATCGAGCCATATCATTTTACCATATAGCTTTGTTCAATAAAGTTATATGTGTCCATAAGTTTATAATCATCTATGGGGTTAATTTTGACCTTCAAATCAGTTTCATGCATGCATGCCATAAAATGTTCTGTAACTCCAATTCATTTTTTATTCATTTCGAGTTTTTTTTTTTTTTTTACGTATTCATACATATTAAATCCTTTTCTGTTAATGTAATCGATAGATAGTTTTCGAATTAGAAGATTTTTGTTGGCCCATTTTCTTAATTTCACGTACTTTTTTGCTTTAATTAAATTCATTTATGTGTTTTAGTCATTTTTTTAGGTAAATTCATCTTTTATATCAATAAGATACTTAAAGAACCAACTGGTTTACACAATATTTCGTTATTGTAACTAATTTAAGTAGATACTTTTTTAGAGTTATAGTATCTTAGATAAAACATTTCAAAACAAAAGTTAGACAAAAATAAATAGTTGTATTATTTGGACGTAATTGTAATAAAAATCTTATTAACATATATTTTTTTAACCAAAAACGACAACACTATGCTAAATTTTTCGATAACAAAAATATTTGCAACGATAGAGCGGCTATTTAATCCTTGTAACACTCAAATATATTTGGATTAATATATATGGTAGGAAAATATATATGTAAGAAAATATATATGCTGATTAAGTTGATGTACGTACTTAGCACAATCGGTTTCTGGGAGGATGAAAGTAATGTTAAGACGACACTTTCTGGGAAGGTTAGCCGCGTTCTCATGCTTGAAGTTGCCCATAGATTTATACATCTTACTTATACAAGCGCAAGATTGTTGTCGATCATGGGCTGTTCGCAGAGTAGCATTTAGATCCTCAAGTACATTGCAACATGACCTTGGCACTGCACCACCACCAATACTCGCGTTCAGGTAGTTTACGCATCTTGATAAACCACATGAAATAGCAGCTGCCTCGGTATAAGGCATCGAAACCACCAGAACACACAACACCTTCATTATCATCCATACCATGGTTGAAATACTTGTGTTAGAAAAAGTTTATGTATCTTGTTTTTGTTGGATGTAAATGATATGGTGGAACAATATATTTATAGGGTGCAATAATTTTGTGTCAAACAAAATAAAAAGTTATAATTCCTTCATAACTTATGTTATCATGTTAAAAAATAGTACGGAACAAAAACTTAAGTTGAAGTTTTAAGACCGATGAAGCTAGCCGCGTACTTAGAGATGGAGGATTTTAGGTCACATTTTGTGAAAAGTGTCGTTTTCTAGTACGTGTAGCTCCCGAATATATATTTGTCCTACTAACTTTCTTAAAATGAAACTTTTAGTATAGCTCAAAAGATGATATACGATGAGGGAAAAAAAAAGGATCTGCAACATCTAAAGAATCGTAGCTCTGGTACTTAATGAACTAATAGTCTAATACCTCTTCGATAATCCGATACAAAAAGCATGTTATTAACTAAACTAATCTCTTTGCATTCGATATCACTCTTCGATGGCAGATTAGACGCTAGGTTATATTTGTGAGTCAAATGTAATCAAGTTAGTGGTTGTTTTTCCTTATAGTAGTTTAAAGCATAAACGGTGCGTTTGTTTTCTGCCTATGCAACAGACTGATATGTGAAATTCACTCGCATCTCATGCACTTTTAACTTTTTTTGAAGTCATTTATTCACCTGGTGCAAAAAACCTTTTACCCAAAAACTAAACTAAACTCTCTATTTGTAACCACTAAGCAACATTTGGATGTTAATTACGCAAATAATGATTAATTGGAGGAAAAGTTACCAAGGTCAAATAACATGTTTTGTGTAGGCAACGTCTTCTTAGTAAAAAAAACACGTTTATGAATCATTGTTTCATATAAAACACACGTGTAAGAGCGCAGGTTGGCATAAATTAGGCCGGATCATCTTGTTAATGTCATGTTTTTTTTACATGTCATTTTTTTCTTTTTAACATAACTTGTTCACTCACACGTTAAAAAACATCATCCTTCGTAACTCAAGCTAAAACATAATTTTTGGACCAACAAATACACTATTACTAATTAGAAAACACACACGCACATGACACAAACTGTAAGTTTATACGATGCAGATAATGGGAGAATGATTAATATTTGGTTTATTGATTGATTTGATATGAAGGAATACAAGATTCATTTATAGCGTGTATTATGATCTATTTAAGGTAAATGGATAATCACATGCCAATTATGAATCATGTACAACTCATTTCATACTAATCTCTTTGCCTTATCACTAATCTATAATGTACAGTTAAAACTCCTCTGCAGTTTGAGTGGGAGGACACCGAACACTCAAACTGAAGCGAAAATTTTCAAACAAAGCTGTAGGCAAGCCTTGTTAAAGATATCTGCATACAGAGTTGAAAAAAAATTATAACATAACATAATAAAAACATAACTTTAGTCGACTCGTAACAAAACCGTACCAACAATCGATTTTAGTCAACCGGTACCAACGGTCGGCTAAGTTAACTGATAATCTTATGTACCAACGAGCAACATTAGGGACTGGTACCAACAGTCAACTTTAGTCGACTGGTAACAAAGCCGTACGAACAGTCGACTAACAAACAAACAATATAACTTTTTTTTACCACAACAGAAGGATGAGAAAACGAAAGTTGATTCTAAAACTTCAACCCTCAAAGAACCTTCTGAACAAACGGGGCGTGTTTTTCCCTAGAAAAACATAAAGATCCACTACTTTATTTAAGGGAGCCCTCCGAACCTCCGGCGTGTAACCGGCGGCCGGAGGCAGCGGCGAAAGAGTTGTGGTTTAGAGTTTTAAGATCGGTAATAGATGGACTCGCGATACCATGTAAGTTTATACGATACAGATAATGGGAGAATGATTAATATTTGGTTTATTGATTGATTTGATATGAAGGAATACAAGATTCATTTATAGCGTGTCTTATGATCTATTTAAGGTAAATGGATAATCACATGCCAATCATGAATCATGTACAACTCATTTCATACTAATCTCTTTGCCTTATCACTAATCTATAATGTACAACTAAAACAAACAAGGCATGAACATTTTTTTGTGTGTTTCCTAGGTAAAATATATTACTAAAAAAAATTCAATACATAAGATGAGGATGAATCCTGCATCTCAGCCCATTATAGGCAAACAATCGCACCTATTTTGCTTCAAACAAAAACTATCATAAGAGATACAAGCCAATCTTATGAACCTACCAAAGTAAAATGCCAACAACAAAACTAAAACTACTTCCTAACTCTATCACAGATACGAATGTCAAATGCGTCACAGAAAGCAATTAACATCATACTCGCAACCATCATAATCTTCATACTCAAAAATGCTTGCATCATTAGCTCCTCCACCAGCATCATTCGGGTTAGCCATATATCGAGCCATGGCATCATCAATATCCCCAACTTTATCCCTATCTGAATCTCCCCCTTGCATTTTCATGGTAGAACTAGGTTCACGTACTGATGTCACAGTAGCCTGATACGCTTACGCAGCACGTTCGGGGTCAAAGGAACTTCCTTTTCGTCGAGCAAGTTTTTCAACACGCTAGGCAGTGAACCTAATCGTTGTAGTGTAGTATTAGGGTAAGCCACGAGTACTGATATCGTTCTCTAGGGGAATAGGAATGCTAGTAAGAAGTTACTACGCTAAGGTTGGGGTTGAGGAAGATTATTTTTTATCTTTTTTTTTTTTTTATATTTTTTAGAAAATGGAAAGGTACGAATCTCGGGGTTTGGATTTGGGGGTTGGTATTTCTACCGATTACTCTACTTATCTATTCTAATTAACTAAGCTAGGGTAGTCTATGTCTATTGTTGTGTGCTCGTATGATGTTTAAAAATGTATTTGCTTAGATGTTATTACTCCATAGTTATCTCCTATTGATGGTTGAATTGTCACGTCCTTATTCTTAACGTTGTGTTTCTAAGGTCGTAGGGTATGCGTTATCCCTAACTCTTTGAAGCTACCAAAGGTTAATGACTACGAAATCTCTAGGATTCATAAACTTAACACTAAGGTATTCTTTGGATGTTTAGCCTACAATTCCACTAGTAACTATATGCTAAGGTTCAACAAAGATTAATCGAGCATTAATAACACAACGAATGACCTATCGCAATACTAGGTCAATCACAATTAAGATAAGAGACAACCAATCAATATTCAATAACTAGGTTTCATATTACCTAAGCAAACACACAAGTAAAGTAGCCGGACATGGAGAACATGCAAGCATACACACAATCAATTGAAGATATAATTGAATCAATGAAGTAAAACACTTATCTTGATGTAAAATAGGGTATGGAACCCTAAAATACTGTACAAGACAACCTTGGTTCCCACAAAACTACCTCTCTAAAACTGAAAAATTCGGATTCTATATATAGTGTTACAAATTGCGACGGCGTCACAATTTAATTGTGACGCCGGTCACCGCCATTAGGGTTTCGTCTTGCCCACGTCAACTCGTGACGTCACCTTATGCCCGTGACGTCGTGCGCCTTGATCTATGACGCCGTCTGATCAAATCTAGGCCGTCCGAGTGATGCGACGCCCTACTCTTTTAAAACACGGTGCCGTCACTTGAAAAATGTCAATTTGCTCTCGTAGTCGTCACAAGATGTGTCTTGACGCGCCACAAATAAGACCGACGCCGTCCTCTTTCAATTCAAGCAGATTGAGTGTCTCGATTCTTGACTTTGGCCATTTTCTTCAGTATATTCGCCCTTTTCGTCCGAATAAGTGTCATTCCAACAATTTGCCTTCAAGAGACCTAAAAGTGAAAAGGAACGAAATTAAGTAATAACGGATACAAAGTGATCAATTAAGGGCTTAAATGACCCTCAAAAGGTACCTTTTAAATCCTTATCAAATATCCCTACACTTGGTATTTGCTTGTCCTCAAGCAAATGTGCTTTTAGCCAATTAATTTATAAGTTAGGGGTCATGAAGCATTAGTTTATAACGATTCACAACACATATAAGCCCCGCAAAAGTCATAACAAGCACGGAAATTACATACTAGCACCTCACATGGGGTGTATGGATACTTACATCTCTCGGGTGTATATAAAATATAACAAGTTAGAAATGGAAGATAAACACTCATTAACCGGTCCTAGTACATAGATTACCATAGGCTTGAGACTAGATCAAACCTCCATCGCTTTGGCGTAAGCACCTAGGAAAAACTATCCAAGAGGTCTTTTAAAGGGTTGTAACGTTAGGCTTATGGTAGGAAACAAAGGGTTTGGTGGGATAGGCGATTTAGTGGTGGCAAGTCAAAATCTTTATGTTACAAGCATGCGAAGAATGACGTTGCTAAGCCAAGACTCGACACTCTAAACTCTAGATAAATTGAAATTAACAAACATAAATTTAAAGATAGATGTAGGATGGTAGCCTGTATGTTATTTTCATTTTTTTTTTAATAACGTTTTTTTTTTTTATTTTTTTTTTGCATACACTTTTACTCTACCATCCTCTACAATAACATCAAAATGATAGGGATTTATAGGCACATCCCTACACTTGAGTTTTTATTACTCTAACACTAATTTGACCCGAATTGAAAAGATCAAAACACTTGGAGTACATTATTACACAAATAAATGGAATTTGAATTTAACGTTCCCTTCCCGTCATTTCATAAAATTTAACTTTTCCCATGAGTCCCAATCGTCCCAAAACTGTGTACAAAGGATATGACTCGATTTAGCAACTTATGCAAGCAACTAGATAATTGAACTAAGGGTTTAGTGTGATAACAATAATGCACTAAAATTGAGTGCATACAAGGTAGGCTAAGGCGATTTGGGTGTACATTTGGGGTGGATTGTAAACAATGCTCTTCATTGATATTCGAAAACCAAACATCACGAGAACCGCGAAAAGGATAGGCTCGAGGGGTTAACTAGGGGTATCGTGTACTAAAGATGAGTACAACGTAAGGGTGTGGGGAATTACTCAACCGATGTGGAAGAAGTAATTATATTACGGGTATCAAACAAGGGTTATCCTAATGCCTCTTATCATTTAGTTATTCCTAACTACACAAGTGTAGTCCTACTAGCGATCTCGGAATTCATCACAAAACAAGTTCTAGAATCTATTATACTACCGGTTCACTCTCGAAGCATTAAAGTGGAATGCTCTAATTCCTACAAATCTAAGGGCGATCCTCACATTTTGGGTGGAATTTAAGTGGTAAAGGGTTTTGTGCTAGTCATATAATTTCCTATCCATGAGACGCTTTATTAAGACTAATGGCCCACTCCTACATGTAATGAAAAATTTTAAATTTGGTGCCAAAATTACCCTAACCGATATTTCTCATGGTTTATTACACAAATGAAATTGGACAATGCAAATAGTCGATGATGAGCATAGTTTCAAAGTTCCCATTTTATTTTCTCTCCTACATTTAAACCGAACATTGTCCCCAATGTTCCCGAAAGTATCAAAGTTATGATAATAGAAGGTAATTAAAAGCGAAAGAAACTAATACTCCCCGATTAGCTCGGTAGGATCCGTGTGATGATAAGGTTTTAAAAGGTACCATTTTGAGGGTCGTTTAAGTCCTTATTTGATCACTTTTGTATCCGTTATTGCTTAATATCGCTCCTTTTCACTTTTAGGTCTCTTGAAGGCAAAATGTCGGAATGGCACTTATTTGGACGAAAAGGCGCGAATATATGAAGAAAATGGCCAAAGTCAAAATCGAGACACTCACAACTGTTGAAATTAGAAGGCGACGGCGTCAAAAGCAAAGTGCGACGCCGTCCCAAAATTTTTGTGACGGTCCGTAACCCAAAACTCAGATTTTCAAGTGACGACGCCCGCTTGTAAAAGAGTAGGCCGTCGCTACTCGACGGCCTAGATGCAATCCAGACGACGCCGGTCAAGAGGACGGCGCCACGGACATAAGGTGACGCCGCCGCAAGGTTAACGTGGCCAAGACGAAACCCTAATGACGGCGACACGACGGCGCCACGAAACATAAGGTGACGCCGTCGCATATGTAATCTTATATATAGAATCCGAATTTTTCGCTTTTGTGGAGAGTCTTTGGAGTGAAAACCTAAAACCGAACCTAAGGTGTCTTGTACAAGATTTTAGGGTTTTAAACCCTATCTTACATCAAGATAAGTATTTACTTCATTAATTCAATTATGTCTTTGATTATTTGTGTGTATGCTTGCATGTTCTCCATGTCCCGCTAATTTATTTGTGTGTTTGCTTAGGAAGTATGAAACTTAATTATTGAATATTGATTGGTTGTTTCTTATCTTAGTTGATTAATGATCTAGTAATGCGATAGGTCATTCGTTGTGTACTTAATGCTTGATTCATCTTTGTGAACCTTAGAATATAATTACCGAGTAGTTGTAGGCTAAACCATCCAAAGAGTGCCTTAGAGTAAGAGTTTATCATCCCTAGTGGGTTTGTAGACGAGACCCTTTGGTAAGTTCAAAGAGTTAGGAGAAACGATACCCTACAACTTTAGACACACAACGCAACTAAGAATAAGGACGTGACAACTCAACCATCAATAGGAGATAATTAAGGAGTAGTACAACCTAAGTAAACACATCTTTAAACTATCATACGAGCACACATTAATTAGACATAGACTCCCACAACCTTAGTTTAGATAATTAGATAATAGTAGAGTAATCGGTAGAAATACCAACCCCCCAAATCCAATACCCGAGATTCGTACCTTTCCATTTCATAAAATATAAAAATATAAAAATAATCTTCCTCAACCTTAACCTTAGCGTAGTAACTCCTTACTAGCATTCCTATTCCCCAGAGAACGATATCAATACCCGTGGCTTACCCTAATTACTACACTACAACGATTAGGTTCACCGCCTAGGTGTTATAAAACTTGCTCAAGAAAAGGAAGTTTCCTTGACCCCGAACGACGCGTAGCGTTATCAAGTTTTTACGCCACGGGGAATAGAATAGCTAGTTAGTAGTCCACCTCGCTTAGGTTTCTTTGCTTGATTCCTATCAAGTAAACTTTTTCTCATTTTTAGCTTCCTCGTAGTCTATCCCCTTCTTCGTGACCTTTGTTCGTAACCATTTTCATTGACTATTCCGTTAGCCGTTATGGAGAACGCGAATCGCCAAAACTTTCACCCAATCAACGAAATCCACTACATAATCTACCCTTTCCACTCCAAAATGAGATCTTGAGGTTCCAAAGAACATCATGATGAATCCTTTCCGAGGCGTGGACTCGAATTAAATATTTATTACAAAAGTCCTTTATCATGGTATTGATTTACTGCTTCCACTACAATTCTTTTACACTCAGACGCCTACGAAACCCAAAGGAGACTTGACTATGTAGCGGATGGGGATATTTGGGACGTGGTGTTCGAAATGCATGGGAAACCTTTGAGATTCACGCCCAATTTAGAAGTGGAACATGGGACCCAAAACGAATCTTTAGACCTATTTTCAATTTGGAAACTTCGGCCGGAAAGGTTGTTTAGGAAGGAGATGATTAGAGTTGAGGTACCAAGGTGCATGTCATGGTTAGGCGCTACCACAAGACAAAATGAATACATAGGTGATCTTGATAAGATGGAGGATAGTAGAAAATCCAATCCCATCGGATAACCCACAAGTCCTACCATCACTGAGGAACACACATCGCCTATAACTTACCCTAAGAAGTAGAAGAGACTATAGGAACCCCGATTGATAGAGAACCTTTGGACCAAACGCCACTAGAGAATGTAGGTTTAGATGCTTGTTGTCATGACCTCTCTTAGTCCTAGGAAAGTTCCTAATTTTGATGAACCGAGCCTCAACCAAAAACCTTACCCAATTTTCCGCCTTTAGATGTGAATCTTGAATTGAATTAGGCCCCAATCCACCCATCAAAATAGATAGTCCGGTAGTTGCTTGATAAAGGTGGTAGATTCTAGGCCATGTAGAGTGGAAGCTAATATAGAGTAACCCATGACCTTACACACTTATATCACCCATTCATGGTTGATAACAAGAAACACTATGGGTTTAAACCGGGTTTATTAGGTCAAGATGGATCCTTAACTAAGAATCTTTTGAAGTTGATAAAAGATGATCCATTTTAGGAGAGAGATTTGATTCACCCGCTACACCAATAGACTTAGGTAAGGTTATAATGAATGGAGCACACCTTTGAGCATATAAATCACCCATCACCCTCTCCTCACGTAGCAAATTTCCACCCTAAGGGTGTGTATTGCTACTATCACCCGCACTTAAACTTAAGTGTAGGAAAACTTCCCTTTATCTCGTTAAATAAGGGTAGAGTCGCTCGTGACTCGAACAAAACAAGCGCTTCGGGAGGCAACCCATGTGTATTTGTTTTTCATTTTCATTTGTGTGTCGATATCTTTTATTAATTGTTTATTCTCATGTTTGAATTTGTAAAATGCTTTATTTTGTCTTTAACCTCGCCTTAATTACATATAAAGGTATTTTACATAAGGGATAAGTGTAGGAGGATTACACACGCTTTCAAAAGAAACGTAAACATGAGAATAACAATTAACTAAAAGATATATATGTTTGTTTGTTCGAGTCAAATGCTTGTATCGAGTCATAATGGATGTTTTGCGTAAATTTTTCCGATTCTAAAGATGTAAATTTTCCGAATTTTTTCCGTAAAATCGCACCGCTTTTTGTCGGATAACCGACGGCGTCAGATTGCAACCGACGGCGCCAGAAGGAGTAAAACATCGATTACTTTTTTCTCGCTTTCGAGCTACTTATAAATTTTTGGAATTTTCCGTGTCTTAATTTTCTTAGAAATTCAGAAACATCCATTCCACAAGCATTATATCCTAGTTTAAATCGAGTCTTATATATATTATTACCGCCGATTTTACGCGAAGGTTTCGCTTTGTTTTCTTCAAGTGTGCAGTTTAGTTTGTCAAGAAGAAGTTACATAAGATTGGAAGGAGCTTTTCACGCAATAATTCTTCTTGAAAAGGATTTAACCACCACTTTACACGGATCCTACCGAGCTAATCGGGAGTATTAGTTTCTTTCGCTTTTAATTACCTTCCATTATCATAACTTTGATATTTTCGGGAACATTGGGGACAATGTTCGCTTTAAGTGTAGGAGGAAAATAAACGGAACTTTGAAACTATGCTTATCCTTGACTATTTGCTTTGTCCAATTGTGATTGTGTAATAAACCATGAGAAAATGTCGGTTAGGGTAATTTTGGCACCAAATTTAAAATTTTTATGACATATAGGAGTGGGCCATTAGTCTTAACAAAAGCGCCTCATGGATAGGAAGTTGCATGACTAGCACAAAACCCTTTACCACCCAAATTCCACCAAAATGCGAGGATCGCCTTAGATTAGTAGGAATTAAAGCATTCATCTTCAATGCTTAGAGTGTGAACCGTAGTATATTAGATTCTAGAACTTGTTTTGTGATGCATTCCGAGATCGCAAGTGAGGCTACACTTGTGTAGTTAGGAATAACTAAATGATAAGAGGCATTAGGATAACCCTTGTTTGATACCGTAATATAATTACTTCTTCCACATCGGTTGAGTAATTCCCCACACCCTTTGCGTTGTACTCATCTTTAGTACACGATACCCCTAGTTAACCCCTCGAGCCTATCCTTTTCGCGGTTCTCGTGATGTTTCGGTTTTTCCGAATATCAATGAAGAGCATTGTTTACACCCCACCCCAAATATACACCCAAATCGCCTTAGCCTACCCCTTATGCACTCACTTTTAGTGCAAATGTTTGTTATCACCCTAAACCCTTAGTTCAATTATCTAGTTGCTTGCATAAGTTGCTAAGTCGAGTCATATCCTTTGTATACGCTTTGGGACGATTGGGATTCATGGAAAAGTTAAAGTTTATGAAATGACGGAAGGGAACGTTAAATTCAAATTCCCTTTGTTTGCATAATAATGTACCCCAAGTGTTTTGATCTTTTCAATTCGGGTCAAATTAGTGTTAGAGTAATAAAACTCAAGTGTAGGGATATGCCTATAAATCCCTAGTATTTTGATGTTATCGTAGAGGATGGTAGAGTAAAAGTGTATGAAAAAAAAAAAAAAAAAAAAAAAAAAAAAAAAAAAAAAAAAAAAAAAAAAAAAAAAAAAAAAAAAAAAAAAAACATACGGCTACCATCCTACATCTATCTTTTAAATTTATGTTTGTTTATTTCGCTTATCTAGAGTTTAGAGTGTCGAGTCTTGGCTTAGCAACGCCATTCTTCATATGCATTTAACATAGAGATTTTTGACTTGCCACCACTAAATAGCCTATCCCACCAAACCCTTGTTTCCTACCGTAAGCCTAACATTACAACCCTTTAAAAGACCTCTTTGATAGTCTTTCCTAGGTGCTTACGCCAAAGCGATGGAGGTTTGATCTATTCTCAAGCCTATGGTAATCTATGTACTAGGACCGTTAATGAGTGTTTATCTTCCATTTCCTATTTGTTATATTTCATATATACACCCGAGAGAGATGTGAGTATCCAAACACCCCATGTGAGGTGCTAGTATGTAATTTCCGTGCTTGTTATGACTTTTATGGGCTTATATGTGTTGTGGACCGCTTTGAATTAATGCTTCATGACCCCTAACTTATAAATTAATTGGTTAAAGCACATTTGCTTGAGGACAAGCAAATAACAAGTGTAGGGATATTTGATAAGGTTTTAAAAGGTACCATTTTGAGGGTCGTTTAAGTCCTTATTTGATCACTTTTGTATCCGTTATTGCTTAATATCGCTCCTTTTCACTTTTAGGTCTCTTGAAGGCAAAATGTCGGAATGGCACTTATTTGGACGAAAAGGCGCGAATATATGAAGAAAATGGCCAAAGTCAAAATCGAGACACTCACAACTGCCGAAAATAGAAGGCGACGGCGTCAAAAGCTTAATGCGACGCCGTCCGAAAATTTTTGTGACGGTTCGTAACCCAAAACTCAGATTTTCAAGAGACGACGCCCGCTGTAAAAGAGTAGGCCGTCGCTACTCGCACGGCCTAGATGCAATCCGCACGACGCCGGTCAAGAGGACGGCGCACGGACATAAGGTGACGCCGCCGCAAGGTTAACGTGCCAAGACGAAACCCTAATGACGGCGACACGACGGCGCACGAAACATAAGGTGACGCCGCGCATATGTAATCTTATATATAGAATCCGAATTTTTCGCTTTTAGTGAGAGTCTTTTGGAGTGAAAACCTAAAACCGAACCTAAGGTGTCTTGTACAAGATTTTAGGGTTTTAAACCCTATCTTACATCAAGATAAGTATTTACTTCATTAATTCAATTATGTCTTTGATTATTTGTGTGTATGCTTGCATGTTCTCCATGTCCGCTAATTTATTTGTGTGTTTGCTTAGGAAGTATGAAACTTAATTATTGAATATTGATTGGTTGTTTCTTATCTTAGTTGATTAATGATCTAGTAATGCGATAGGTCATTCGTTGTGTACTTAATGCTTGATTCATCTTTGTGAACCTTAGAATATAATTACCGAGTAGTTGTAGGCTAAACCATCCAAAGAGTGCCTTAGAGTAAGAGTTTATCATCCCTAGTGGGTTTGTAGACGAGACCCTTTGGTAAGTTCAAAGAGTTAGGGAGAAACGATACCCTACAACTTTAGACACACAACGCAACTAAGAATAAGGACGTGACAACTCAACCATCAATAGGAGATAATTAAGGAGTAGTACAACCTAAGTAAACACATCTTTAAACTATCATACGAGCACACATTAATTAGACATAGACTCCCACAACCTTAGTTTAGATAATTAGATAATAGTAGAGTAATCGGTAGAAATACCAACCCCCAAATCCAATACCCGAGATTCGTACCTTTCCATTTCATAAAATATAAAAATACAAAAATAATCTTCCTCAACCTTAACCTTAGCGTAGTAACTCCTTACTAGCATTCCTATTCCCCAGAGAACGATATCAATACCCGTGGCTTACCCTAATTACTACACTACAACGATTAGGTTCACCGCCTAGGGTGTTATAAAACTTGCTCAAGAAAAGGAAGTTTCCTTGACCCCGAACGACGCGTGTAGCGTTATCAAGTTTTTGGCGCCACGCCGGGAATAGAATAGCTAGTTAGTAGTCCACCTCGCTTAGGTTTCTTTGCTTGATTCCTATCAAGTAAACTTTTTCTCATTTTAGCTTCCTCGTAGTCTATCCCCTTCTTCGTGACCTTTGTTCGTAACCATTTTCATTGACTATTCCGTTAGCCACATGGAGAACGCGAATCGCCAAAACTTTCACCCAATCAACGAAATCCACTACATAATCTACCCTTTCCACTCCAAAATGAGATCTTGAGGTTCCAAAGAATATCATGATGAATCCTTTCCGAGGCGTGGACTCGAATTAAATATTTATTACAAAAGTCCTTTATCATGGTATTGATTTACTGCTTCCACTACAATTCTTTTACACTCAGACGCCCACGAAACCCAAAGGAGACTTGACTATGTAGCGGATGGGGATATTTGGGGACGTGGTGTTCAAATGCATGGGAAACCTTTGAGATTCACGCCCAATTTAGAAGTGGAACATGGGACCCAAAAACGAATCTTTAGACCTATTTTCAATTTGGAAACTTCGGCCGGAAAGGTTGTTTAGGAAGGAGATGATTAGAGTTGAGGTACCAAGGTGCATGTCATGGTTAGGCGCTACCACAAGACAAAATGAATACATAGGTGATCTTGATAAGATGGAGGATAGAGTAGAAAATCCAATCCCATCGGATAACCCACAAGTCCTACCATCACTGAGGAACACACATCGCCTATAACTTACCCTAAGAAGTAGAAGAGACTATAGGAACCCCGATTGATAGAACCTTTGGACCAAACGCCACTAGAGAATGTAGGTTTAGATGCTTGTTGTCATGACCTCTCTTAGTCCTAGGAAAGTTCCTAATTTTGATGAACCGAGCCTCAACCAAAAACCTTACCCAATTTTCCGCCTTTAGATGTGAATCTTGAATTGAATTAGGCCCCAATCCACCCATCAAAATAGATAGTCCGGTAGTTGCTTGATAAAGGTGGTAGATTCTAGGCCATGTAGAGTGGAAGCTAATATAGAGTAACCCATGACCTTACACACTTATATCACCCATTCATGGTTGATAACAAGAAACACTATGGGTTTAAACCGGTTTATTAGGTCAAGATGGATCCTTAACTAAGAATCTTTTGAAGTTGATAGAAGATGATCCATTTTAGGAGAGAGATTTGATTCACCCGCTACACCAATAGACTTAGGTAAGGTTATAATGAATGGAGCACACCCTTTGAGCATATAAATCACCCATCACCCTCTCCTCACGTAGCAAATTTCCACCCTAAGGGTGTGTATTGCTACTATCACCCGCACTTAAACTTAAGTGTAGGAAAACTTCCCTTTATCTCGTTAAATAAGGGTAGAGTCGCTCGTGACTCGAACAAAACAAGCGCTTCGGGAGGCAACCCATGTGTATTTGTTTTTCATTTTCATTTGTGTGTCGATATCTTTTATTAATTGTTTATTCTCATGTTTGAATTTGTAAAATGCTTTATTTTGTCTTTAACCTCGCCTTAATTACATATAAAGGTATTTTACATAAGGGATAAGTGTAGGAGGATTACACACGCTTTCAAAAGAAACGTAAACATGAGAATAACAATTAACTAAAAGATATATATGTTTGTTTGTTCGAGTCAAATGCTTGTATCGAGTCATAATGGATGTTTTGCGTAAATTTTTCCGATTCTAAAGATGTAAATTTTCCGAATTTTTCCGTAAAATCGCACCGCTTTTTGTCGATAACCGACGGCGTCAGATTGCAACCGACGGCGCCGTGAAGGAGTAAAACATCGATTACTTTTTCTCGCTTTCGAGCTACTTATAAATTTTTGGAATTTTCCGTGTCTTAATTTTCTTAGAAATTTAGAAACATCCATTCCACAAGCATTATATCCTAGTTTAAATCGAGTCTTATATATATTATTACCGCCGATTTTACGCGAAGGTTTCGCTTTGTTTTCTTCAAGTGTGCAGTTTAGTTTGTCAAGAAGAAGTTACATAAGATTGGAAGGAGCTTTTCACGCAATAATTCTTCTTGAAAAGGATTTAACCACCACTTTACACGGATCCTACCGAGCTAATCGGGGAGTATTAGTTTCTTTCGCTTTTAATTACCTTCCATTATCATAACTTTGATATTTTCGGGAACATTGGGGACAATGTTCGCTTTAAGTGTAGGAGGAAAATAAACGGAACTTTGAAACTATGCTTATCCTTGACTATTTGCTTTGTCCAATTGTGATTGTGTAATAAACCATGAGAAAATGTCGGTTAGGGTAATTTTGGCACCAAATTTAAAATTTTTATGACATATAGGAGTGGGCCATTAGTCTTAACAAAAGCGCCTCATGGATAGGAAGTTGCATGACTAGCACAAAACCCTTTACCACCCAAATTCCACCAAAATGCGAGGATCGCCTTAGATTAGTAGGAATTAAAGCATTCATCTTCAATGCTTAGAGTGTGAACCGTAGTATATTAGATTCTAGAACTTGTTTTGTGATGCATTCCGAGATCGCAAGTGAGGCTACACTTGTGTAGTTAGGAATAACTAAATGATAAGAGGCATTAGGATAACCCTTGTTTGATACCCGTAATATAATTACTTCTTCCATATCGGTTGAGTAATTCCCCACACCCTTTGCGTTGTACTCATCTTTAGTACACGATACCCTAGTTAACCCCTCGAGCCTATCCTTTTCGCGGTTCTCGTGATGTTTCGGTTTTTCCGAATATCAATGAAGAGCATTGTTTACACCCCACCCCAAATATACACCCAAATCGCCTTAGCCTACCCCTTATGCACTCACTTTTAGTGCAAATGTTTGTTATCACCCTAAACCCTTAGTTCAATTATCTAGTTGCTTGCATAAGTTGCTAAGTCGAGTCATATCCTTTGTATACGCTTTGGGACGATTGGGATTCATGGGAAAAGTTAAAGTTTATGAAATGACGGAAGGGAACGTTAAATTCAAATTCCCTTTGTTTGCATAATAATGTACCCCAAGTGTTTTGATCTTTTCAATTCGGGTCAAATTAGTGTTAGAGTAATAAAACTCAAGTGTAGGGATATGCCTATAAATCCCTAGTATTTTGATGTTATCGTAGAGGATGGTAGAAAGTAAAAGTGTAAAAAAAAAAAAAAAAAAAAAAAAAATACGGCTACCATCCTACATCTATCTTTAAATTTATGTTTGTTTATTTCAGTTATCTAGAGTTTAGAGTGTCGAGTCTTGGCTTAGCAACGCCATTCTTCATATGCATTTAACATAGAGATTTTTGACTTGCCACCACTAAATAGCCTATCCCACCAAACCCTTGTTTCCTACCGTAAGCCTAACATTACAACCCTTTAAAAGACCTCTTTGATAGTCTTTCCTAGGTGCTTACGCCAAAGCGATGGAGGTTTGATCTATTCTCAAGCCTATGGTAATCTATGTACTAGGACCGTTAATGAGTGTTTATCTTCCATTTCCTATTTGTTATATTTCATATATACACCCGAGAGAGATGTGAGTATCCAAACACCCCATGTGAGGTGCTAGTATGTAATTTCCGTGCTTGTTATGACTTTTATGGGCTTATATGTGTTGTGGACCGCTTTGAATTAATGCTTCATGACCCCTAACTTATAAATTAATTGGTTAAAGCACATTTGCTTGAGGACAAGCAAATAACAAGTGTAGGGATATTTGATAAGGTTTTAAAAGGTACCATTTTGAGGGTCGTTTAAGTCCTTATTTGATCACTTTTGTATCCGTTATTGCTTAATATCGCTCCTTTTCACTTTTAGGTCTCTTGAAGGCAAAATGCCGGAATGGCACTTATTTGGACGAAAAGGCGCGAATATATGAAGAAAATGGCCAAAGTCAAAATCGAGACACTCACAACTTTGAAAATAGAAGGCGACGGCGTCAAAAGCTAATTGCGACGCCGTCCGAAAATTTTTGTGACGGTTCGTAACCCAAAACTCAGATTTTCAAGTGACGACGCCCGCTTGTAAAAGAGTAGGCCGTCGCTACTCGACGGCCTAGATGCAATCCGCACGACGCCGGTCAAGAGGACGGCGCCACGGACATAAGGTGACGCCGCGCAAGGTTAACGTGGCCAAGACGAAACCCTAATGACGCGACACGACGGCGCCACGAAACATAAGGTGACGCCGTCGCATATGTAATCTTATATATAGAATCCGAATTTTTCGCTTTTAGGAGAGTCTTTGGAGTGAAAACCTAAAACCGAACCTAAGGTGTCTTGTACAAGATTTTAGGGTTTTAAACCCTATCTTACATCAAGATAAGTATTTACTTCATTAATTCAATTATGTCTTTGATTATTTGTGTGTATGCTTGCATGTTCTCCATGTCCCGCTAATTTATTTGTGTGTTTGCTTAGGAAGTATGAAACTTAATTATTGAATATTGATTGGTTGTTTCTTATCTTAGTTGATTAATGATCTAGTAATGCGATAGGTCATTCGTTGTGTACTTAATGCTTGATTCATCTTTGTGAACCTTAGAATATAATTACCGAGTAGTTGTAGGCTAAACCATCCAAAGAGTGCCTTAGAGTAAGAGTTTATCATCCCTAGTGGGTTTGTAGACGAGACCCTTTGGTAAGTTCAAAGAGTTAGGGAGAAACGATACCCTACAACTTTAGACACACAACGCAACTAAGAATAAGGACGTGACAACTCAACCATCAATAGGAGATAATTAAGGAGTAATACAACCTAAGTAAACACATCTTTAAACTATCATACGAGCACACATTAATTAGACATAGACTCCCACAACCTTAGTTTAGATAATTAGATAATAGTAGAGTAATCGGTAGAAATACCAACCCCCAAATCCAATACCCGAGATTCGTACCTTTCCATTTCATAAAATATAAAAATACAAAAATAATCTTCCTCAACCTTAACCTTAGCGTAGTAACTCCTTACTAGCATTCCTATTCCCCAGAGAACGATATCAATACCCGTGGCTTACCCTAATTACTACACTACAACGATTAGGTTCATCGCCTAGGTGTTATAAAACTTGCTCAAGAAAAGGAAGTTTCCTTGACCCCGAACGACGCGTGTAGCGTTATCAAGCCTTAAGTGCCCAGTACGCCTTTTGCTCAAGTTCAATAGGGAGGTGGCATGCTTTCCCGTATACCAAGCGAAAAGGGGTTGTTCCGATAGGTGTTTTATAAGCAGTTCTGAATGCCCAGAGTGCCTCATCCAGTTTGAATGCCCAATCTTTTCTATTTTGGTGGACCTTTTTTTCAAGTATCCGCTTTAATGCTCTATTTGTGTTCTCTACTTGCCCATTCGTTTGGGGGTGATATGCTGTAGAAAATCTATGCGGAACACCATTGATGCAGGTTTTACTGACCAGGTTTTACATTTATAGTAACTCGTCTACCTATGGCCTACCTAGCTAATGCACTAACGGGCAGTGTACCCGGTCGCATGTAGTGAGGGAATGGTAAGACCGAGGTCGTCCCAAGAACGGTTGATTCCTAACTATCTAATTAATTAAATTAGTCAAATAAATAAGTTTTAATGAAAGGATTGATAATATTTAAGGTGTCACGTGATCAATTGGGTTGGTTCTCTGGTAAACAAGCTAATGGGAACTATAGTGATGCAATTCTTAAACCGAGTTCATCCACAAGTGAATAAGTCGATAGACTCCTTTGGTCAATTCGCCTACCTATGGTTCTTAGAATCCTCACCAAGATGAGCAGTCACCCGGGATCATTCGGCAATCTAATAGCGATATTAAGAGCGGTCGTATACTATCGCAATACATGGGTTCTAAAAGTCACTAGATTCTTGTTTCAAGTGGGGTTAAAGTTGAGAGGACAACATTTGGTCAATTCGCCTAATCTATCAAGAAAGATGCTACCACAGCGAAGTCGGTGTCCCTCATAAGTCCCGTTGTTCCCGGTCCCTGGCCGAGTCATTAAGTTCCGCTACATGCTAGATTTATAATAGTGAGTGCCCGGCCGTTAGGAACTTAGACACTCACCCCATAATTCTTAAGTTCATCCAAACGGTAGGTGATCGGTTGGTCAAATCGCACAAGTAGAAAGGGTCACGCTAGTCATATCTACCCTTCCCGTCTCATCCATTTCACCTAGGGTGGGTTGGTCATATCTCCTAGGCAATTGACCTCACCGCCATTCAAAACTACCAAACAAGGGTAGCTACCAATAAACTATGCATGCATACACTAGAAACAATTAATAACACAAAAGCATTAATAATAAAAAGAATCAAAACTAGGCCAAGACCTAATTTCCACATCACCAAAATACCCAAGTGAAATGACAAATATAATTACCATGTAAAACAATAAATAAACAAAGACATAACATCAAATAATTAATTGACTAATAATAAATTAATAATCAATTAAATAGAACACAATAAGGATTAATTCGCCAACAATTATAGTGAAAATCAAGATTATAATAAATAATAATGAAACCAAAATAATATTATAAGTCAGAAAATAATTACATATCGTGCCAAGGATAAAGCTATCGATCCTCTAGTTGAGTACCGGGGCAAACCCACGAAGGGTTTGCCCCACAAAAACCCACGATCTCCTGCTTCTCTTTATGTTTCTCGTACAGTAGCCTTGTACCCCAATTGATGTCTTTTTGCAATGGGCAAATTTTCTAAATATCCCGGTTGCCCAATGAATTTACCCAAAATGCTCCAAATTTTTTTTACTTCTCTTAATGCTCCATGGGCAACTCTCCCAATTCAATATATGGGCAACTCTCCCATATAGGTGACATGTGTCCCCTTTTGTGGCGCCACCTTGTACTTACATAGTACAAGTGTAATAGATGTCGACTTGGGCGACTTTGACTAACTTTATTAAGCAACTGACATTTTTTGTCTTTTAAGATTTTTTTTTTTTTTACTTTTTTACTAAAAGACAACAAATGTCAGTTACCCAATAAGTGAGTCAAAGTTGCTCAATATATCACCTCTTATATTTGTACTATGTAAGTACAAGGTGGACTCAAAGAAATGAGAGAGTTGCCCATGAGGCATTAAGAGAAGTAAAAAATTTTGAAGCATTTGAGGTTAATTCATTGGGCAACCGAGAATTTACCTTTTTGCAATCCCTCTTTATGTTTCTCGTACAGTAGCCTTGTACCCCGATTGATGCCTTTTTGCAATCCCTGTACATCTCTTTATATAGTAAAAGGATTTGCAACATATACCTCCAACTTAGTCACATTAACACTTAAGACCCTTGTAGTATTTTCTTTAATAAAAGTGTTAAAATATTAACACTTTAGGCCCTTCTTCGTACTTCTGCATTTATTCTTTAGTCCTCAAAGTGAATAAAATAATTATTAACTTGCAGCATTTAATCCCTGGACCTCGAAATTTTGCGCCCAAGTAATTAATTACGACGTAACTAATTATCCGAATTACGCCGTAACCCTTTGTACGCTCATGATTATCCACTCCGACATTATCTCTACGGCGTAATTAATTCCATGTTACGCCGTAACCTTCATAAAATTAATTACGACGTAACCATAAGAGATGGTTACGCCGTATCCTTCAAAGCATCATACTTACGCCGTTACATAATTAAGCAGTTACGGCGTAACCTTCAAAAATAATTATCAGGCCCTCTTTGTATTAGTTACGACGTAGTCAAAAGTACCATTTACGCCGTAACTTGTCTTCAGAATATATTTCTTGGCCTTTTCTCACATCTTTTCCGCTCCAACGCCTCATTTATCCTGAAATGCAATTATGAACGAATATGAACGAATTAAGTATCATATTAATACAAATGAGGCCATAAACACGGGAATTTGATATATAAAATATCAGGCTAATTTGATGTTATCAACCATACTTCTTCATCACCTTCTCCATTTGAGCATTGCAAAAGTGGGTTCCTCTATCACTGATCAATGCCTTGGGAATCCCGAATCGTGCGAAGAGCTTTTTAAGAAAATGAATGACTACTCTTGCATCGTTAGTCCTAAGGGCTTGGGCCTCCACCCATTTGGATACATAGTCGATAGCCACTAGAATGTATTCATTTCATACAGATGATGGAAAAGGCCCCATGAAGTCTATACCCCAAACATCGAATATTTCACAGACTTGGATATACTTCTGAGGTGATTCATCCCTTCGCGAGATGTTTCCCCGATCGTTGGCATGCATCGCATGTTTGAACTAATCTCTTAACGTCGCGGAAAATAGTAGGCCAGTAGAATCCGGCATCGAAAACTTTTCGTGCCGTGACATTTACACCGTGATGCCCCCAGATGGTCCCGCATGACATTCTTTCATAATTCGATCAATCTCTCTTTCGGCGAAGGGTTCATCCCAGAAATAGTATTTTAGTGCGGTGAAGAATTTTCTTTTATCTTGCTTAGTCATGTAATTTGGAAAAACCCTACTGGACAGATAGTTAGCATAATCCGCATGCCATGGCTCAATTTCCTTAATGGCCATTAGCCGTTTCTCCGGAAAAGAGTCGCGAATATCGGTATGGTCTAACTTCTCAAGGTCTGGGTTCTCTAACCGTGATGTATGATCGTGACAAGATTTTCGGCTCCCTTTTTATCTCGAATTTCAATGTCGAATTCTTGAAGCAATAGAATCCACCTAATGAGTCGGGGTTTTGCTTCTTGTTTGGAAAACAAGTAGCGTAAGGCGGAGTGATCTGTGAAGACGACAGTTTTGGAAAGGACGAGATATTTCCGAACTTGTCGAAGGCAAAACCATGACTAAAAGCTCTTTCTCGGTGGTTGTATAATTTTCTTGCTACATTCATGGTTTCGCTAGCATAGTAAATTGGTTGAAAATGCTTCTCCTTTCTTTGGCGAGCACGGCGCCTCAAAGATAATCACTAGCATCGCACATGATTTCGAATGGTTGAGACCAATCAGGGGTGACCATTATCGGAGCCTGAGTGAGATATTTCTTTAGTCGATTTAATATTTCCTTGCATTCTTCAGAAAAATCAAAAGGGGCGTCCTTGACAAGAAGTTGTGTCATTGGCTGGGCAATTTTCGAGAAATCCTTAATAAACCTTCTATAAAAGCCCGCATGACCTAGAAAGCTTCGAATGGCTTTAACGGTAGTAGGATAGGGTAGTTTGGATATCGCTTTGATTTTAGCTCTATCGACCTCGATTCCATTTCCGGAGACTTTGTGCCTTAAGACGATTCCTTCTCTCACCATGAAATGGCATTTTTCCCAATTCAGGACTAAATTCGTTTCTTCACACCGTTTCAACATCTTTCTAAGGTTGGATAGACAAAGGTCGAAGGAATTCCCAAATACCGAGAAATCATCCATGAAGACTTCCATGTTGTCCTCAATTAATTCATGGAATATGGCCATCATACATCGTTGAAAGGTAGCGGGGGCGTTACATAACCCAAAGGGCATTCGCTTGTAAGTAAAAGTCCCATAAGGGCATGTAAACGTAGTCTTTTCTTGATCTTCAGGAGCAATGGTGATTTGGAAGTATCCTGAAAAACCATCAAGAAAACAGTAGTACTCATGCCCGGCTAACCTTTCGAGCATTTGGTCGATGAATGGCAAGGAAAATGATCCTTCCGGTGGCATCATTTAACTTCCGTAGTCGATACAAACACGCCAACCAAGAACCGTTCTCACGGTACTAAATCACCCTTTTCATTCTTCACAACCGTCATTCCTCCCTTTTTGGAACCACTTGGGTGGGTGACCCAGGGCTATCCGAAATGGGGTAGATAAGGCCGACATCGAGGAGCTTGACGACCTCCTTTTTTACTACCTCCTTGATATTAGGGTTAACTCTCCTCTTCGGTTGAACGGTTGGTTTTTAATCTTCTTCCATAAGAATTTTAGGAGTACAAAAAGTAGAATCAATACCCTTAATGTCAGCAACACTCTACGCGATCACTCCTTTGTATTCTCTTAAAACTTCTAAGAGCTTCCCTTTCTGTTCAGTGGTCAGCGAAGAGCTTATGATGATAGGGAGTTGGTCCTCTTCTTAAAGGAAGGCGTATTCTAAATGGCTCGGGAGATCTTTCAGTTCTAAGGTAGGAGGCTCCTTGATTGATGGTTTTAGCTTGTTTTCCGGCTTTTGAAGCTCAAGAGGTTCGATTTATTCCCTACGCGGGTAAAAGGAAACAACTCCAACCATCTCAATCTCTTCATCATTGTATATCATGTTGTTATCATCATTCATGAATTCAGTTAATAGATACTCATCAATACAGCCATCTATGTCATCAACAAATTCATTAACTTCTTCAACAAAATAAATAGGGTGATCATAGGAGGATGAATGACTCATAGAATCCTTGATGTCGAAGGTTAAGCTCTCGGACCCCACTCGTAAAGTGAGTTTACCATCATGGACATCGATGATGGCACGAGTTGTAGCCAAGAAGGGTCTTCCAAGGATTATCGGGACTGAGTTAGCTTCCTCCATTTCTAAAATCACAAAATCAACCGGAAACTTGAACTCTCCTACTCTTACAAGAACATTTTCGCAAACTCCAATGGGATATTTGATTGATCGATCAGCTAACTGAATACTCATTCTAGTTGGTTTCAGTCCTGAATATCCGAGTTTGAGGAACTAGGAATGGGGCATCAAGTTAATGCTTGCCCCAAGATCCGCCAAGGCATTTTTCATAGAAAGTGCCCCTATAGAGCAAGGAATGGTGAAGCTTCCCGGATCTTCTTTCTTCTTGGGTAGGTTTTACTGGATGATAGCCGAGCACTTTTCTCCAAATGATATCAACCCTTCAAGTTTCTTCCGATTCGATATTAACCTCTTGAAGTATTTGCTATGTTTAGGGATATGATAAAATACATCGAGAAGTGGTATGTTGACGGAAGTCCGTTTTAAGTAAGAAAGTATTCTCTCATTGTCTTCTTCAGCCTTTTGATTCTTTAGACGCGAGGAATAAGGAATCCGCAGAGTCGGTCATTGGCAGGTCTTGATGTTTGTGGAGGGGTCGGGGAGTCGAAGGAGGTTCGTGAATTGCTCCATTTCCTAACTCGTGCTCCACAGTGGTGGGATTCAGTCGTAGTGTGGGGATCCTGGTAGTAATTCTGATCGAGTAGTAATGGCACAAGTTGCATCGTGATGGGTTGGACCGGTTATTATTTTTTGTGGAGTTCGCGAATCGACTCTAATTCAACTTGTTGCTCTTGAATGAATCCTTCGAGACCCTCTACAAGCATTGCCCTTCCATGGTAAACCGCCTGAGTTCTTTTCAAAGGCATCACGGATGGTGTATTCAGAACCCTCATTTCCCTCAATCTTCCATTTTAGATTACCCCAAGGAGTGCATTCATCGTTTTGATAGAATGTGAGAAGGGAAGGGTCATCATAAATGTCATGACTAGAAAGGAAGATGCGCTCTTGGCGTATGTTATCATCACACTCATCGCTCTAGTGTGGCCCTCCACAAATGTCGCATATAAGGTAGGGGTTAAACAACCTTTTAGATTCTGGCGATTTCGTGAGGTATGCAAGCTTCTCTTGTGCCTTATTTATCTGATCATCGAGAGATGATAGGTTTTTATTCGAGGCAGCAGAGACATTCATCGCAGTTACTGTCTCGTTCCAAGGGTTGTCTTGGTATTGGACATATTCCTCAATGCGGTCCTATCCTTCTTCCGCAGTGAGATTGGAAATTCTTCGGCCAGTTGAGAAGTCAATCCCTTTTTGATCATTTCATGAGACATTGTAGTAAAAGATTTGAACAAGCAACCAAAGGTTGATACCATGGTGTGGGGCTTGTTGAATGAGATCTTTGTAACGAGTCCAAGAGTTAACGATAGATTCTCCATCTGTTTGATGGAAGTGAAGAATTTTGCTCCTGATAAATGCAGTTCTCCCAGGGGTAAAGAACTTCTTGGTGATTTTGGTTGTGAGTTGTTCCCAAGTGAAGATGGACCTTAGAGGAAGCTTATCGAGCCATTCCTTGGCCTGTCCTTGAAGAGAAAATGGGAAAAACCGAAGTCTGGATGTCTCCTTGGATGCTCCGTCAGCATAGATAGTACCCAAAATTTTTAAAAATTGTTTGATGTGATGAATGTTATCGCTGTGGGATCCATGGAATTGACATGCATTCTGATAAGCCAAATGTCGGTGGCATGCAACACCTCATTGACCGCTTTCGGAAGGGTAGACAATGGCGCCGTAAATCCAGATGCGAGGGGAAGAGTACTCACGAGGATTTTGCTTGGTTTATTGATGGGTCCATTGACCGAGTAGAAATTTCCTCGCTATGTTGGCTCGATTATCAATGTTGATGGCTTCGGAGATTTAGGGAATGAGTGGACTCTTCGTCAGTTGCGGCTTCATTAAAGTTGATGGTGGTGCCTTGAGGTTCCGACTCATGGAGAGCTCTTCTTCGCCTATTTAGCTCTCTTTCGGGTTCAGCAAAAGGTTCAAGAAGGGTTTTGGTGGAACTGCGGGTCCTAAGTTATCTAAGGGGATTGGTGGGGGGAAATGGCCGGTTTGGTGGTTGATTATCACCTTCCATGATGAAAAGTGATGGGTTAACGAACAAAGGTCACGAAGAAGGGGGATAGACTACAAGGAAGCTAAAAATGGGAAAAAGGCTTACTTGATAGGAATCAAGCAAGGAAACCTAAACAAGGTGGACTCTAACTAGCTATTCTATTCCCCGCCAGCGCGCCAAAACTTGATACGCTTACGCAGCTGCTCGGGGTCAAAGGAACTTCCTTTCGTCGAGCAAGTTTTTCAACACCCAGGCAAGGAACCTAATCGTTGTAGTGTAGTATTAGGGTAAGCCACGGTATTGATATCGTTCTCTAATGGAATAGGAATGCTAGTAAGAAGTTACTACGCTAAGGTTGGGGTTGAGGAAGATTATTTTTATCTTTTTTTATATTTTTTAGAAAATAGAAAGGTACGAATCTCGGGGTTTGGATTTGGGGGTTGGTATTTCTACTGATTACTCTACTTATCTATTCTAATTAACTAAGCTAGGGGTAGTCTATGTCTATTGTTGTGTGCTCGTATGATGTTTAAAAATGTATTTGCTTAGATGTTATTACTCCCTAGTTATCTCCTATTTATGGTTGAATTGTCACGTCCTAATTCTTAACGCATTGTGTTTCTAAGGTCGTAGGGTATGCGTTTATCCCCAACTCTTTGAAGCTACCAAAGGTTAATGACTACGAAATCTCTAGGATTCATAAACTTAACACTAAGGTATTCTTTGGATGTTTAGCCTACAATTCCACTAGTAACTATATTTTAAGGTTCAACAAAGATTAATCAAGCATTAATAACACAACGAATGACCTATCGCAATACTAGGTAAATCACAATTAATATAAGAGACAACCAATCAATATTCAATAACTAGGTTTCATATTACCTAAGCAAACACACAAGTAAAGTAGCCGGACATGGAGAACATGCAAGCATATACACAATCAATTGAAGACATAATTGAATCAATGAAGTAAAACACTTATCTTGATGTAAAATAGGGTATGGAACTCTAAAATACTGTACAAGACATCTTTGGTTCGGTTTAGGTTCTTACTCCACAAAACTACCTCTCTAAAAGTAAAAAATTCGGATTCTATATATAGTGTTACAAACTGCGACGGCGTCACTCTTTAATTGTGACGCCGTCGGGTCGCCGCCATTTGGGTTTTGTCTTGGCCACGTTAACTCTGTGACGGCATCACCTTATGCCCGTGAGGCCGTCGCCTTCAGTCTCTGACGCCGTCTGGATCAAATCTAGGCCGTCTGAGCTGCGATGCCTTACTCTTTTAAAACCTGATGCCGTCACTTGAAAAATGTCAATTTTCTCTCTGAGTCATCACAAGATGTGTCGCAACGGCGTCACAAATAAGACCTGACGCTGTCCCCTTTCAATTCAGCAGATTGAGTGTCTCAATTCTTGACTTTGGCCATTTTCTTCGTATATTCGCGCCTTTTCGTCCGAATAAGTGTCATTCCAACAATTTTCCTTCAAGAGACCTAAAAAGTGAAAAGGAACGAAATTAAGTAATAACGGATACAAAAGTGATCAATTTAGGGCTTAAATGACTCCTCAAAAAAGTACCTTTTAAATCCTTATCATAGCCTCCTTTTGCATAGGTTGCTTTGACTTACATGGTTTTAGCGGCTTCCCACCATCATTCAAAAACCCAAGTTTCCCATCAAGTATTTGATTTTCTAGTTCATTAATCTTTTCAGCCAGAGATGTAGTACTAGGACTACCAACTGCCAAATCTTTACAACCGTCTCCTTCATCCACATCCACCATAGAGCTTAATACATCAAAAGAGTTCGAAGTAGAAGGAACCGTAGTATCATTTTTATCATTAGTTACCTTTGGTTTCCTTGGTGCCTTTTGTTGATAAGCGAACTTAGTCTTCTAACTAATCTGAACCCCACGTACAACTTGCTTAGGCGCTTTCGTGTTCTTAATGGCATCCGTGACAAGTTTCTTAGGACATTCATTAAGAACGTGACCAAATATCTTACAGCTTGAGCATCTTGGAGGTATCCACTTGTATTCAATACGAATAGTGTACATATTATACCCATCACCCTCGAATTTTGGTACCGCCACAACAAGGGAGTGTTTCAATTCCGCATAAGCTCTCAACTCAATTATGACACGTGCATAACTCGACCTACCCCACGAATCCATGCACATAGTGGACGTGTAAGAATCAAGCATCATTGTGGTGCCTAGTTTGGTTGCAATAACACTCAAACCATCTTGCGTGAATGCGGTAATAGGAATATCATGATGCTTAACCTAAACCGAAATATTACATGCATCCTCCTTCATAATATTCGCATCTGGTGACCATGACCATGGCTTGAGTTATAACATAAAGGAGGTAATGGTAGCATGGCTTGAATTATACATAAAGGGTAACAGTATCATGGCTTGAGTTATAACGGCACCATAAAGCTTGGCGCAAGTTGGTACGCCATGGTACCATGATTGACCAATAAAGTTCAAAGTTGAATTAGATTTCGCAATAATGTGTCTATCGTTGTAGGTATAGATTATTATAATCAAGTTCGAAATTTATATTTAGCCGACTTAACCTATAACAAACACTAACGGGCAGTGTACCCAATCAATGTAGCCTAGCTGTTAAGTAGAGTGTCAATCACTAAGAGTTGAACGTTAATAATTTAAATATATATTAGTATTGTAATCCTATAGTTAGTCTAATTAAGCCTAATCTAACGCAAGGGGGTTTTCAGCCTCGGAGACTGGCACGATGTTTAGATTAAGTAAAAGTAACGAGGCAAATGACACATACGTACATAGATAAGAATACAAATAGCAGGTAAGAGGTCAAGCCGATAGTAAGGAGATGTATTCGCTAACAGTTTAATTAAATATGATTAGTACTAATTCTAGTCTTTCTCACTGGTTGCTCACGTGTATGCGTATATCATTTCAATGTTTAGACTAAGCTAAATGTCAAGATTTCGGTTTTTAAGTCTTCTCAATGGAAAAGTCTTGTCACGACCAATCAAAAATTCGCATAAAGTCTACCTTAATGATTACTAGTTTATTTATTAATTAGCCCGTTAAGGCTTACATTAATCATGCAAAAGATGTTAATGAAGTAATTGTGCGAGCCAAATAGCAGACAAGGCGCGATAAACTAATAAAGTAATCAAAACATACGCATGAGCATCCAATAAAACATCATATAATCTAAAAATAGTTGAAAATATTTTAGTACGATCAAATAGTGAAAGGTACGCTAATCGAACGTTTAAAAGAGTAGTAAGAAAATTAAACGAATCTCCCTATGAACTGATGCACTAGCATGACCTTCTTATTGCTCTGAATTCATCCTTCTGGTGATGTATTGTGTGGTCAGCCATCCCTTTTGTTTGTGGTATGATGTGTCATGAAAATTGGCAGTCGATCTTCTATTTATACATTCTGGAAACATAAACGATACGGCGTATCCAGTGTACCTGATATGCTGTATCTAGGTAACTTCGCATGGGGTCCAAGATGATTATATTTTGAAATATTCGTGCACCGCCATATGATACAGAGCATCTTCAGTCTTTATGCAGTGTATGCTATCTTCAGTATCTTGGATTTTCTGGTGAAGTTTTGAGACTGATACACCGCATCTCTGGGATGTCATGCGGCGTATCTGGAGTAGAATGAGTCAGATCTTCTTTGTTGACCAATGTTTCATATACGGCACATGGGATAAATCCATACGCCGTATGCTTCAAAGTCAGGAAATGGTCTTCATATTCGTCCAAGTGTTGGTGTATGGTGTATCTGTCTAGAATGATACGGTGTATCTATCGTTAGTTCAGTAGAATTTTTCAACTTGATCTATTTAGCTCCAATTTGCGTCCAAAATAGCTAACTTTCACCAAATTCTTGTTTATAACTGAGATTTACAAAATTAAGTGATTAAGTATCAATTCTCATCTAAAGTAATACAAAACAAACAATATACATAGGATAAATGATGTTAATAATATGTTGTTATTTGATGTCATCACGCAATATCACAATAATTTCATTTTTCAATATATGAAATGAAAGTGTTTAAATTGCAAAAAATAAGAAAGGGGAGGGGGTGGAGGTTGTTTTAGTTTATGAAATTTAAGAGTTGAATGCAAAATAACGTTATATTTGTTATACTTTGATTGGCCAATGAAATGTTACAATCGAAAACATTTTAAAAGAATCTAATTCAAAATTTAATTTTATTTACTAAAGTGTAATATTTTTGATTTTATTTTTAATATGTTTATAAAAATAAGTAGGTATAATAAAGGGTCAGTGATGATTAAGATACTTAAATTTAGGTCTAATTTTACGAATTAATGTAGCACTTTAAATTCTACAGATTTATCAGAATAATATTTTAATGATTTTAGAACATTAGAAAAGTCTTTCCCTAAGTTTTATTAGAAATAAGGACATTTGGTGCAAATAGTTCACGAAAAATGATTAACGGTGCAAAATACGTAACTATAAGGATTAAGCATGCAAGCTACATTTTGTCACATAAATTACCAAATTATTGTCACACCTTCAAAATGTCGCAGCGGAAGGTAACTGGGGTATAACTTCATAGCATAAAGAACGACCTCTACATGAGTCGTTTAAAAATACCTCATTTGATTCATTTAAATAAATAAGGTTTTCCAAGAAGACAAATCCCCAAAGTTTCACATCAAAATAAAAGTTATGTTTTGCTACAATCAAACGATAATAGTTTATGCAAGAAATCTCCAATGTGATACAACCGCAATGATGACTCTAACATTAGACTTCAAGTGCTAAGAGAGACCATGCAAGTTATGGACCTGAGAAATACATGCTAAAACATCAACATAAACTTGGTGAGATTATAGGTTTAAGTAAATATAAACGTGGACCACAAGATTTTTGGGTGTATCTATTATAACAAATACAATATCACAAAAAAATATTACAATTGCACTAAGCTCATGACACCGAAGCATTAACCAACATTTATGTTGTTGCTAGTTGTTGCCCCAGCAATACGTCCATTTGATAGGGAAATCAAGTAAGTGCTACTTACCCGAACGGAGGTGTCAACCCTAATAGATTTATTTACAACATTCGTGCTTACAAAGTAATTAGCGGTTCATGATAGTGGGTTAACGGGTACTTAGGAAATCCGTAAAAGTTTAACGTATGTGTGTCCATAAGTAAAAGCAAGCAATGTATTCTCATCCCAAAGTATTTCAAAATGAGTATAAAGCAAGTAAACGTGAGGCTATGAAACTCACCTCAATAAGTAGTACAGCGGGAAATATTAGGCAAATTCAACGAAACACAAGTCCTAACCACGACCTAAATAAATAAGACGCCTTAGGAATGATACGATATGTACTATATGCATATGAGCTTTAGAAAGTTTTATCACACAAATAAACTTGTAGTGAGGTTTTACAAAGTTTTCATACGTGAAAGACACTTAGAAATACCAAGTAAACATTTTCATTTTATAACAATCAAAAATAGTTAATGTCCGGAATTAAATAACGACTTCAATTGGCCACAACTCCTTAATTTCTTATCCAAATTTTGCTCATGCAAAGCCTAAAATGAAGGTAAAAATGTCTACTTTCAAGTTCATATAACTTTACCGAGTGAATAGATGTTTTAGACACCCAAAAGTTCTCTAAAAGCCACATATTCAAAACAACAGGTTTACTCAGAAAACTCACCCGACTTCGAGGGGCTATAACCCACTTGTTTCTTAATGAATTTTCAAAATTTCAACTCTTAGAGTTAGGTCTATTTCTTAGCTTTCCAAAAATTATTATTAGAACTTCTAGTTTGGAGTTTAATTCCTTGAAATTTGTGCAAAATAAATTTTCAATAATTAGAAAATTCAGAGGAAATCTACCTAAGACATAGTAGAACACAACAGTGAAGAAATTTTTCATAAGTGCTCTTTAAAGTGGTTAAAACTAGCTAGCAAGAGAGGTCATTTTCTAGGCAGATTCAAGGTTTCTTACAACTATGTTTAAAACAATTTCCAACACTACAAATCTAACAAGATGATATGAAATGATGCTTATTAAGTTAAATATGAATGAAAAAGAGTTATGAGATGCTTACAAAGATTGGTGTCAAGAAAGTGTACAAGAACTCACTACAAATTTAGCTTTTAAACCCTTGACCAAATTTACCCAATACTTGAATGCTTCTTGTTTAACTCTTGTTGTTGCTGAAAATGGTAGAGCAAAAATGAGTGTGTAATATGTGTTTGGAAGTGTTTACTGTATGTGAGAACAATGTCGTTAGTTTCATCCCTTTTATAATAGTAGTTTTGGAATGGTCAAGGAGAACTCTTTGGGTCATAAGATAGAGCATGAACAAATGAGGAAAGGAGTCACATGACCTCCTTGTGCCATCTATATGAAAGGGAGTGGGGAGGGGGTCGTCTTCAATTTATGGTACTTTTGATGATAACATAGTTAAGGTAATGGTGTGATGTTCAAAGTAGAAAAAAAATATGTTGGTACTTCTTCATATACATGGCCGGTTTTGGTGTATAAAGAGGGAGGAAAATTTCAAAATTTTGAAGTGTATAAGTGTGTATGTTAGTGTATAATGCGAAGGTGGTGAGTTGGTTAGGTATTGCATGCATGCATGAGACATAATGCAAGTCTTAGATGATTTATGTAAAACTTATAAAACTAAATGCAAACGACTTATAAAACATGCTCATGATATTGATAAAGTACTTGTTTGACGTACACTAAACTTAGTCTACTGCCGGAATACGTTCAAAAGTGTTTTTCGTTATACGCGAGATAACTTAACGGTTATACGTAAAGTCAAGTGATTACGTGTTTAGTATAAAACGTTCAAGTTTATGGTCAAGTATTAACCCGGAAAATGTCATTTATCAAAGTCTTGATAGGTTCCTTAGACTTTTTCAACCATAAAGATATAAGGAGACGAGAGAGGCGTATAGATCGAGTATTATTTAGTTCGACTCCTCATGGTATTACACAACAGTTACAAACCGTGTTAATGGAGATATGAAAATTAGAAAAACATCACCATCATATTGGTTCACTGATTTTAAAGCTTCTCATTTAGAGCGTGTATGTGTTTAAGACCAAGTTGGCAATTAAAAGTTATTATTTACTGTACAAAGTTTGTGATTAAGTGTGTTTAAAGAGTATTATGGGGTAATTTAGATAAAACATTTCAAACAAATTTAAATCTTTATAAGTTTAAAGAATAAGGATACACTCTTTATAAGTAGTAGAGATTAAATCTTATGTAAACCAGATTACATATTTGTCTTTTGGAAAAAAAGTTCGTTGAAAAGATACTTAAATTACGTTAAAAATAGTCTAATATCATATTAATCTTGATCTATAGATGATTTTATATAAGATATAATAGATCATAAGTATATAAAATATGATTTAACATACAAAAGATTATTTACATACCAAGGGATCAATCTCCACCCTTCATTTTTATTTGATCTAATGGATGAGATTAATCTTAACAATTTAAAATACCACTTTCATCATTTTTTTTTTCCAAATATTAATATCTTTCAAACCGTTAATCGTTAAGCCAAAAAAAATATATCATTGCGACGAGCATTTAATTATCTTTCTATAGATAGGCACTTTGATATACTTTCGACAAAATTTTTATTTTCGTTATTTTTCACGCTTTTTTTAAGTTTTTCGTTTTTACGTTCTTGAAATTTGCGTTGAAAATATATATGATAAAACACTAATTTGAATATCACATGTGATATTAGTGTAATATCATATATAATATGTAATATCACATGTGATATTACATATCATATATGATTTAACACTAATATCACATGTGATATTCAATTTAGTGTTTTATCATATGATTTTTCACGTAAATTTCAAGAACGTAAAAATAACGAAAAACGTAAAATGAGTTTTTTTTTCTTTTTCGAAAGTATATCAAAGTGTCCGCTCATAGAAAGATAATTAAATGCTCGTCGCGATGGTGTAAATATTTTCACTTAACGATTAACGGTTTAAGAGATATTTAAATTATAAAAATAGGTGAAATAATAAAATGTTTTAATCTCACCATTGATTTATTTTTAGATGGATGGTGGAGATGAGTCCCCAGATGTGAGAAAAGTTTGGTATGAAATAACCCTCATAAAATATATTGTAAAAGTTGTAAGATATGGTTATAGTTTTCAAAACTTTCACTTTTTACCCTCTAACTATTTACTTTTAACAAAAAATATTTCTAATATTATATATGATTTAAGATCATTTGAGGACAAAAAAATCTTTTACATGGGATTAATCTCCACATTTTATTTTTATAAGATCTAATGGATGAGATTAATCTCAACAATTAAAAAAAACCCATTTTCATCATTTTTTTTCAAATATAAATATCTTTCAAACCGTTAATCGTCAAGCGAAAAAAAATACACCATTACGACGAAGATTTAGTTATCTTTCTATTGGTAGGCACTTTGATATACTTTCGACAAAAAATTTTTTCGTGTTTTCACGCTTTTTCAAGTTTTTTCGCTTTTTTACGCTATCGAAATTTGCATGAAAATCATATATGATTTAACACTAATTTGAATACCACATTTGATATTAGTGTTAAATCATATATGATATGTATATCATATGTGATTTATCATATATGATTTAACACTATTGTCACATATGATATTAGATATCATATGTGATTTAATACTAATATCACATGTAATCTTCAAATTAGTGTTAAATCATATATGATATTTCATGCAACTTCCGGTTCAAGAAAATGAAAAAAGACAAAAACGTGAAAAATTGATTTTTTTTTTTCGAAAGTATATCAAAGTCCTGCCTATAGAAAGATAATTAAATGCTCGTCGCGATGGTATAATTATTTTTCTTAACGATTAACGGTTTAAGAGATATTTAAATTATAAAAAATAGGTGAAATAATAAAATGTTTTTAATCTCAGCCATTGATTTCTTTTTAGATGGATGGTGGAGATGAGTCCATTGGTATGTAGGAAAAGTTTAGTATGTAAAATAACTCTCCTCAATGTGAGTCTTGCGTTTATATATAGAAGTCTATATGAAAAGTTAGATTTTTGTATGTTTTTACACGTCGCTGCAACGCGCGGCTTTAAGTTACATTCGTTACCACCATATACAAGCCAATTTAGCACATAAAATCTTTATTATCCTTGCCTTGACTTTGGTAATAAAGCAATTGATAACAAGCAACACACCCATATACACTGTGAAATGTTACACTTATTACTTATATATGTAGCTTTACAACATTAAACAAGGTTTACATACAATAGAGTTAATTGCATTTTTGGTCCTTGTGGTTTGGCCAAATTGTAGATTTGGTCCCCAAAACTTTGAAAGTGCACCAGGTCCCCATTTTCAAGTTTACATTGCGCGCTTGGTCCACTCGCCATAGTTAAATGACTAAAATACCCTTATCTTCTTCCTCTTTAATTTTCTAATTACTTTTCTTTTTATTTCTTCATCCAATACCGTAACAAGAACCCGTGATGCAAAGAACCCGGATCCAATACCATCTTGCACTTAACAACACTATCAATCATGCCACCGGTGGAAACCACAATGATTTTGACTCAAAATCAATCACCATCATTACAACTTGTAAAACCAAATCAAAACGTCAAATTATATAACAAGCGGATCTCAAAAATTTACAAGAAAGGAAAAGTTTAGGAGACCTTATCAATGGTGGGAGTGATGTCGATTGATTTTTTAAGAGGTTAAAAGAATAACCGATTACCAAACTTATCCGATCCAACCCAAGCGAGCTCCATAGCCAAGCCATACCACAACCCTTAAGAAAACTCTTCTTGTGACAAACTTGTAAGTGTGGGTGGCTGTGACTCCTTATGGATTCGGCAGGTTTTAATGGAGGATGAAAAGGAAAGGTTAGACCTCATTTCATAATGTTGTTCTTGTGATAGAGATGAAACTAAAGGTCTCTATCACCTTGGGGTATCTCGTGATCACCGCCTGGGAGAAGAGAAGCAACATAGAACCTTGACAAAGACCCATCTATCTTTGACCATGGGAGATGTGATGGAGCAGAGAAAAAATATAGTAGGATAGGATGGTAGATATTGGAAACCGCTATTGATGGTGAGAGGTGTAGTTTGTAATCGACATTTGTTTTGGGAAGGAGATAATAGCTCAAAAATTAAAGAACGAAAGGAGTGCGATGGTGGGTGGATAGGGTAAAGAAACTAAATAAAAGAAAAGTAATTAGAAAATTAAAGGGAAGAAGATAAGGGTATTTTAGTCATTTAACTATGGCCGGGACCAAACGTGCAACGGAAACTTGAAAATGGGGACCTCTGGTGCACTTTCAAAGTTTTGGGGACCAAATCTGCAATTTGGCCAAACCACAGGGACCAAAAATGCAATTTGGCCAAACCACGGAAACTTGAAAATGAGAAATGATACATAAACCTAAACTTAGGTCTAAACTTAGACCTAAAATCACTTGGCATCATCCTGATGGGTTATAAAATAAGTGGGTCTCTGTCTGCAGCCATCAGGATGCTGACACTTGGTTTTAGGTCTAAGTTTAGGCCTAAGTTTAGGTCCATGTATCATTTCCTTATATTTATATAACATGCTTTTAAATCTTGCTCGCCCCAAGTGCCTCTTCCTTTGGCACGCGACATTATGATCACATCACCCTGCGCATCCAACAAAAATAAAAAGTTGTATCAACAAATTTTTATTAGTATGGGGATAATATATCGGGAGACCGCTCAAATTTTAAGTTTCTCTCATATAGGTCACTCATTTTTTGAAAGTAACTTATAGGCCACCAACTTATGTCTTTATCTTCATTTACACTAATTCTGATCAAATTTAATCCGGATAATTATCAAACGGCAAAAATGACCCGAGAATGAAAAACCAATCATGAAATTTCAATTTTATCCTTATAAATTCACACTTGAATTAAAGGAATAATCAGTATTTCACATCAAACTTTACATTCGTATTGCTTGGATAAGTTAGAGATTGGTTTAATATTTATATTTTATAGTTTTCGGAAATAAATTTAGCCAGAATTGATGTAAACGAAAATAAACATATAGTTATCAGTATAGACAAATATTTTATTTACTTTAGGACAGAGATGTTATAAATTGGACATACTTGCCGCAATTGGTTGTGGGGGCAAGATATGGAACGTTTAGACGACATGTTACATCAATGCCACGAATCTGGCCATCGGTGATATTGCGATACTCAAATTCTTCATAATATCGCTGTATGCAGGTACAAGAGTAAATACGATCAACGCGTGTTGTTGCAGCTTTGACGATTTCTCTAAGCCCACTGCAACAGGGTGGTGGTGGTGGTGCCCATGTATTACCACCCTCTCTCACGTGTCTCAAACATGGCAAAAAGGAATTTCTTACTACAGGGCATGTAGTGTTTTGAGCAGCCGTATATAGAACCGACACCATTATGCATGCTATCATAACCCACAGAGCCTTCATAATCATATTTATGTTTATGTATCAAGTGTAGGCGTGAGAAAATGTTATATATAGGGATGTCATGTATTTGCCAAGAAGGAAACATACGATCAATATTTTTTGGTAACAATGGTTTACGATTTTTTTTTTTGTTAAAAGGTTTCCCCGGTAAATATATATTACTCCAAAAAACATTTAAGTACAAAGGATATGAGTTAAGTCTCATATTTCAGCCCGTTACATAGGTGATAAAGCTAACATAACAAGACACTTCATATCCTTAAAACACTAAAACAACCACTACTCACTAGATTACATTTGACACAAAACCAAGCATAACCTAACGTCTAGATTGCTTACTACCACGACCTTGGAGCTTGATATCATACATGTCAGAAAAAGCATCCAATTGCTCTGGTAAATCACAGACTTGATCCGCATAATCATCATAATAATCTTCAAGCTCATGACCGCCACCGTTGATGGGAGAAATTTAGCCATAGGATTATCCGCTCAAGCACCTTCTCATCATCACCGCCGTAAACAATCACATCCCCACTTTAGAGAATGGGTTACCCACCATAGAATACGGAGAGGAAGACGAACCGTGCTTAGTAGCCAGATTATGCGCGTTTTCTTTCAAATCAACCTTTTAAGAGGTTTACCATCATCATCCACAATAGTAACTTTCCTCAATAATTAGCTTTTCAAGCTCCTCAATTTTTCCAACAATAGGAGTAGTACTAGTGCTACCATTTCCACCCTTAGCGAGCTACCATCTTTTGTCAAGTCAACAAGAACACTAGGAATATCGACCTCATCAAGATCAACCATATTAAGAGCATCAAACAGATTTGATGTAGCAATATTCGTCCCACTTGTACTAGCCATTTCAGTACTCTTTTCCTTTGTAACATCCGACTTTTTCGATACAGGCTGATACACCTGCTTCTTATGTTTAGAAGGGCTAAATTTAGCCCCTTTTCCCACCTCAATACCACGAAACGCCTTCCTTTGAGGCATTTGGAACCCTTCATTCTTTTGTGCTTGATGTTTAAGATCAACAGGCACACGTTTGGGACATTGGGTCTCATCATGGCCAAAAACCATACAAACGCCACAACGAGGTAGTTTCCACTGCTTTCCACTCGAAGCATGCAATACCTCCCTTTCACCATCCCAACTTAGCACAAAGAATAACCATTGTCCCCTTAGCTCCCGATCCGCCTTGATGTCAATCAAAGCTCGAGCATAATCAAAATGCCCCATGACCGCAAACACATAGAGCTCGTGTATGCATCAAGCATAATAGGGTACCGAGTTTGCAGCCATGGCACTCAATCCATCTTCAAGAAAAGCAAATAGAATATCATGTAATTTCACCCAGACAGAATCGAACCCAAGTCCTCTTTAATAAAACTCGCCTTGGGGTCCACTTCTTCAAAATAATAGGAACGGATCGAGTAAACCAAAGTCCATTCTCTAACACTCCATTTAATCCCTCAATAGAGGCAAATTTGAAGAAAAATAAACCCTTAGAATTCATCATAGAAAGTACCACACCAAACTTCTTGCATGCATTCTTCACGTAGTTATCAACTACGAGAAATGCAACCCTCTTTCCAATAAAATACCCGAAAAGAGTATTATCAAACTTAGAATTAGCTTCCAAGACAGATGACAAAGGAATTTTTACTTTGCGGGTAGCAGAAGTAGATCCCACTTTACTTGCAAATGTAGGAGCTTTCAATCCATCGTTGACCTGCTCATCCTCCTCCTTAGTCAATTGATTACTCTCTCCGTCCCATATTAAATGTCCAGTTTGAATTTTTTAAGTTTTTCTTTATTAACTTTGACCACAAATATTTTTGGTTGTGTTATATAATATTTGATGCAAAATATATGAATAGATTGAGTTTTAAATGTATTTCCACTACGTATTATTTTTATCTAATATTATATAACACAAGTAAAAATATTTAAGGTCAAAGTTGTAAAAAAAGGCTTAAAAAGTCAAACCTGGACATTTAATATAGGACGGAGAGAGTATCATCAATAATCATATTTAAATCCAAACGACATATCTTTAGTTTTAAAGAAAGGGTTCTGCTAACATATCACAGTGAGTACAAGTTAATGTGTTAATGAAAAGAACGTTTTAATTAACTTAAGTGAAAATAATAAAAAGAAGCATTAAATACTCTCTTCTTCTTAAAAAGAGAGTCCACAAACAAAAATTGAAAGATATGTGTAATTAATGATAGTTTTGATTGGTAAAAAATCATTTTTATCCTCATAATTAATATAAAAACTAAAAATGTGTAATAAATCAAAGTTTTGATTAGAAAGGGTAATTAAAATAAGAAAATCGTTCATAATTACTGTCTAAAAATAAAAATTAAACATTTATTTTAGGACAAACATAAATAATAAAATAAACACTTTTTATAAAACAGATGAAGTACATACATTAAACTATACTTAGTAAATCTCAGTCAAATATTAACTAACCTCTAATTGTTTGATTCTTCCCATTTTAACGTTGCCATTATTACACAATTCTAATCTTTTTATAAAACCATAGTATCCACACAATCTTCATATTCCACACCAATCCCATCCAATTAGCTCTATTATATTTTAGTATGATATTTCCACCATAATTTCTCTAAAAAAGATATTACATATATTTTTTTTTATCTTAACTTTAAGTATTTCTATTCTGTTTTTAATGGGCACCAAGATACCACATACAATTATACATTCTACAATTTTCTAAAATTAAACATTCTTATCTTTCCTTTTTTTCTTCATTTCACATCTCAGAATTTCACTCATCCGTAAACGTGATTCTATGTCCCGTAAGCATCGACTAGATCAAAACATGCCCTTTCTCCTCTCGACGAGTGTCGCTCCTTCCGTGCACGCAGTTGGCTAGTGTTATGAAATAGAGAAGTCAAAGTAGAGCAAGTCCCACCTACCGGGTTTAGTGAACAATATATATTTACCACTTTACTAGTGTTGAGATAGAGTCATTTTCTTTTATATTCTTTTGTTTAAATATACATGAACATCCTCTTTTTGATTTAAATGAAACCTTATAGAAAACAACTTTTTTGATGCTAGTGACAATGAAATTGTTTTTAAAAAAGATTACCAATGTTTAGAAAATAATATTGATGAACCTTTTGTAGGTCAATAGTTTCTTAGTGAAAAAGAGGCTTTTGTCTCTTTTCGAAATTATGCAAGAAATATCAGATTTTCAAAGGTTGTTCGAGAATTCATTGTTTCTTATTTTATAACTGATTTTTCTTTACAGTTTTGTGACATGTTTAGGTTGTTTTTTGTTTTTGGAGTGAAAAAAGTGATTTGAGGTGGACTTGATGAGTGTAGGAGAAGGTGTAAGTGGGTGTACGGGAAAAAAAAGATAGGAGGGAAAAAAGGTGGCCTTGTTAGCAACAATTTTAGTTACACTTCGAGGGTGTTTGATAGTCACTTAATTGAATTGGCCAGTGCTTATTACTTAATCGGTAAGAAGTCAACATGTTTGGAAGGTGAAAATGATACACTGAGTCACCCAAATTGATTCTGAATGGGCCATGACAGATATCAGGCTCCGTCATTCAGTGTCTTCAATACACTCTAGAATATTTTATTTTACCACTTCACGTCATTTATTTTATTTCTTTTAATTCACATAGCTTTATTTTACCAATTCCTTTCATAAGTATGTGTTTGGTCTCAAAACATATTTATTTTAGAGTCCATTTATTTTGTTAATGCATGACAATATGGTTATACTTTTACCATAGAACTATTAAGGTACATAATTAACTTTTAGTGTAACATTCCAAATCTATAATCTACACAGGGCCGTTTTTGAGGGTATGCAAGATGAATGACCGTTCAGGGTCTCAAAACTTTTAAAGGCCTCAAAATTTGTCCCGTTAATAATTATATGTATGTGTAGACATTTTTCACGAAGAAAAAAGTTATTAGATAGAAAAATATCATAAATGAGTAATATGTTATAATATTTTGATAACTAATTGTATTATATTTTATAAACGGTAACACTTTATATATAATATTGCTTATCGAAAAACCTCATTATATAATTTCGTCCAAAGCCCTAAAAAAATTAAACAATTCATGGAACGACCCTGATTATACACCATGTCACTCGTAATTGTTATCAAACTTCGACATGAAATAAATATCAAAAAATTTATTTCTAGATAGATCGTGTATGTTTTTGGCTATTCAAATTGTTTGCTTATTACTCAGATATAGTTATCAAACAATCATTTTCGCTCAGGATCATATTCATACAGCACATTTGATTCATTCAGCGTCTTTGTTTCATTCAGCGCTAAATCATTTTTTTTATCAAACAGCCCTTTAGTGACACTCTTGTTTGCGACACTTTATCTAAGTTGCATCATTTATAAAACTTTCTAATTCTAAAGTACGTTATCATGTTAAGATATTTTGTGTCCACATATAGTTTTCTACTAGATATTCACAATATTATTATTATTTTTTTAATTTAATTTTAATTTTTTTATTTAATTTTTGTTATGTTTATTTTTATTTTATTTCTAATTTTTTTTTAGAATAATTAGTTAGTAGTTAGTGATTTGAGTTCTGCACTGACATCTAAACGGACAGTTTGCCTTCCTCGAACCTTAACCTTAGGGGAATAAACATCACTTCTTTTTCCTGTTTCGCCTAGAAAAAGAATCTCATTGGCAAACCACGAACCTAAAATTTTCAAAAAAGAAACAATCCCCCAAGGCCTAAAGTTACCCCTAGTGGTTACTTGATCTAGACCAAATGGTTAGATGCTCACTGTAATATACTCCGTACATCACAATAAGCATGTATTATATAAGGATTATATTCTTTGTACAAAGGAAATGCAATGATGTTTTTCTTTAGTCGACATGCATGCGTACGTGATAAAATAAACAAGTTTAATTACCTATGAGTTAGCCATTTAAACTAATTGATTACCAATGAGTTAGTCATCGATCTAAACTAATTACCAACAAGTTAGGCCACCAAAAAGAATTATTTTAGTTTGAACTAAATACCTAATAGTTGCTTGCAGTGATGATTAGCGCGCGACAAGTTAAATGCCTAACTCATTGGTAATCAATTAGTTTAAATGCCTAACTCATAGGTAATTAAACTTGTTTACTTTATCACGTACGCATGCAGGACGACTAAACAAAAACATCCTTTGCATTCCCTTTGTAAAAAGAATATAATCTTTATATAATACATGCTTATTGTGATGTACGGAGTATAATATAGTGAATATCTAACCATTTGTTCTGGATCAGGTAACCACCAGAGGTAACTTTGAGGGATTGTGTTTCTGGAAAGTTTTGGGTTCGAGGCTTGCCGGGGAGATTTTCTTTCTAGGCGAAGCGGGAAAAATGAGTGAGGTTTATCCTCTAAGGCGAAGGTTTTTTTTGGGGAAAGGGATAATACCCGGTGAATATATATATTAAAATAAAAAGAGTTTAAGAACACGAAGAGTAGCAATTAACTACTCTTAGAACAAAAACTACATGGACCAAACACCCTCGATCCATAACAACCAAGATAAAAACACCTAAAAGCTCATATGATTACATGAAGAATAAATCGGGAATTTGTATCTCTAACCGCAATTTTCCATGTCTGCTTGAGCTTGACCACTTGAGCACTTTCCTTGAACTTGATCGATGCAATCTTCAATCTCACAGTGTCCAGAATGATATTTGATACCTCCTCCGGTTTCTTCGCAGTTTACTATGAATACGACCATTTCGCCCTCGCCGGATAAAATAAGAGGTAGTTGCAAGTAACAAACGCCCACAATACTTGTTACCGAATTACATTTAGAAATAGGAAGAAGCCACCCATCACGTCATCCCATAAGGGAGAAATAATTGAAAGGTCACCTCCTTTAAAACTATAGACCACACCTTAGTCGAAAGGGCATTCAAAACAAATGAACATGAGAATCACGTTGTCTTTACACAATGGGCATTGAGCAGGTTTAAGTCGACATGTATGCCGACATCCCATTGCTTCAATCTATCTTGGGTTTTAAGACGTCTCCTCACAACGAGCCATAGATGAATCGAGTGACAAGGGATACTGAATTTAGACCAAACCAAGTGATACCAACTGATGGGATCACCATGCTCTCTAATAGCTTGCCATACTTCATGACTGGAGAACTGTTTCAACACGCCATCATGCGTCCTCCAATATAGCACATCCTCACTATCATGCAAAAGGGTTGGAAAACTAGCATAATTCAAAGAAGCATACCTGGTATACGAAGTATGAGGCCACGCCCAAGAGTTATTACTTATGACATCAACTAGTTTACTTTGGAGAGTAAAACCTGCACTACTTATTGCTCTATTCAATACATGGTTCATTAACGGGCTATGTTCGTCCCATTTATCAAACCAAGCAGAAGCCTTCTGCCCGTTTCCTAACTTGTACAAAAAATGAGGGCGTATAAGATTGGGTATACTCTATAGCTTATGCCAACCTCAACTAATGTTTGATGCAACACAAACATCCCAAAAGCTCCTGTTCTTTAATTTGTATGAATGAATCCATTAACCCACAAAGTTTTCTTGTGAGTCAAAATTTTCCATACATGATTTGACATAAGAGCCACATTAACTTTCTCCAATTTTCTAACGCCAAGACCCCTTTAACTTTAGGAAGACATAAATCATCCCAAGAAACTTTGGCTCTACCCAGTTTCAAAGTACTTTGACACCACAAAAAATCGCACATCAATTGTTCAATGTCTTGAATAATGCTAGCCGGCAAAATAAACATGGAAGCCCAATACACATGCATAGACGAAAGAACAGAACTGACTAATTGAAGCCTTCCCGCAAAAAACAGAAACAACCGCTAATAAAGTCTAACCCTAGCTCTCTCTCTCTCTATGGGCGATCTAAAGCCGCCGCCTCTATAAGTTTTTTCCGGCCAAAACAAATCAATAAAACCGCCTCTCTACCTTGTGTATGCAATCGGTTCTATTGGTTTCTGTGTTTCTAGAGGCGGTGTGCAGTTACTCATATTTTTATCCTTTAGATTCGCTCATAAAACCTAAATCATTCGTTCATGTACATCGGTTCCTTACAAATGTTTTATATGTTTTAGGGAATTCGTTTTATATTTAGGGTTTTTATTTATCTTGATCAATCGTTAACAGATCTGGTCGTTTATTTATGGCGGTTTGGATTAAATCGTTCTATACACATCTGTTATGATTGCTTGGTGCTTATTGCAAAATATTTTTTGTCGGTTTTGTGGATCTGCGATCCTTTAATGTACGAAACCCTAAATTAGGGTTTTATTTATTCGCAGTTGTTGGGTTTTTTGATGCTGCTGCACTATTCTTTGAAGATGGTTGAAACCTTTTCGGGTTTTGGTAATATTTAAACAGCAACATCAATATTATGGGTGACGAGTGGATTGACATCTGGTCGATTCATATGTTGGTGGGGTGTTATTGTGCGTTCATGCTTATGAAACCCTTTTAGGGTTTCAATCTTCTTGGTTTGTTGGTGTTGCGGCTGGTCGTTAGGCTTGGTTGTCGGCAGCGAGTTCTTTATTGATCTATATGATATTATCATCAGGTTTGTGTTATGTACGTGGGTGTCAAGAGAGAGATGGAAGTTAAGTTGTAGGGATCTTATTTAAAAACCTATCGTGTTCCTTGATCCTGCTACTGATTTATTCATGCTGCGGGTCGTTTGTTGGAAGTTAAGTTTTGTAGATTTCTTATTCAAAAAATCTTATAATCGTTATTGGAGGTTAGGGTTTGGAAAACCCTATATTAGTCTATGGCAGGTTGTGGTCGAATAGAGTTGCATTCTGATCCTAATTGCTATTTGGTGTACTGAATCGTGTCATTGTGTTGTAGTTTGGTTTGTAGTTCTTATGATGTTCTACAAACTGATGTTCGTTGAAGATCACCGTTGTTTTTTGTCATCATGCTTGGTACTTGATAGTGATCGGCTTTGCATCTAAACATGCACCGTTGGAGCAAGTTTGCGCTTGCTGCTCTATCCGTGGTTTTAGAGTCTATCACCAACTGTTGTGTGAAATTTGTGAACTGATTCTCAATTATGATGATCCTATTGTGGGCAAGTTGGAGGGTTCTCCATGGAAGATTGATGGTAGTCCTATGATGGCTATGTTCTTGGCGCTACATTAATGAATCATGTTTCATTCCTATTTTTATTCACTTGTCTAGTCATTGTAGGTGGTAGTTATTATGTAAGTTATAAGAATGGCATGTCATTATTATATAAGAGTCTGTTAGTGTCCTAAGGGACTGAGATGGGGGACTCACCCTCATCCTTTGTACTTCAATGTTTTTTGGCGTAATAATATTTACCGGGAAAACCCTTTACCCAAAAAGCCTTCCCGCAAAAGATAACCACTTATTCTTCCAATCTCCTATCCGTTTTTGAACCCGTTCCACAAGAATTTTGCAATCCTTATGAAGGAGCCTAGACGAAATAAGAGGAACTCCTAGATACTTAATAGGAAGCGTACCTTCTTCAAATGGCATGAGATTCAAAACGGAATTCTTAATATGATCATGCACATTACAAAAGAAAACCGTGCTTTTCAGAACACTAGGAACCAACCCCGAAACTTCTTTAAACTCTTCCAACGCCTCTTTGATAATATAAGCCGAATGAAGATCTCCACGAGCAAACAAAATAAGATCGTCTGCAAAACAGATGTTGATAATTTTTTGTTTATTACATTTGTTATGGAATGCAAAGTCACTACCTTCACGGACCTTTCGTTTAAGCATTAGAGTTAGAATTTCCATAACCATTGTAAATAAATAAGGTGACACAGGGTCACCTTGGTGGAGGCCACGTTTTCCTTTAAAATATCCATGTAAATTGCCATTGATATTAATAGAAAATGAAGTGCTAGAAACACACGCCATGGTCCATTTTATCATAGATACATGAAAGCCAAAACCGACAAGAATTTCTTCTAAAACTTCCAACTTACCGTATCGTATGCTTTCTGAATGTCAATCTTAAAAGCACATCTCGGAGGACCTCTATTCAAGTGATAATTATGCATTAACTCTTGAGCTAAAAGAATGTTATCTGATATACTTCTACCCAGTATGAAAGCGGATTGGTTATCACTAACCACATCATTCAGGCCATCTTTTATCCGATTCGTAATGATCTTGCTAATACATTTATAAATCACGTTGCAACATGAAATCGGGCGATAATCATTAACACGGGATGGAGTAGTCACCTTAGGAAGCAAAACGATGATAGTATGGTTAATTTCTTTCAGAATTTGGCCATTAATGAAGAAATCTTTGATACCATTGCACACGTCAACACCTACTATATCCCAAGCTTTTAAAAAAAAAAAAAAAGAAGTGAACCCATCTGGACCCAGAGCTTTATCATTGCCAATAGAAAATATAGCATCACGAATTTCAACATTTGTAACATCACGCACCATAGACTCAGCTTTAATGCGACCAAGCCTTTTAGTGAACAACCCATCATGATTTAAAGGCATTACAGAAGCTTCCACACCTAGAAAATTCATATAATGATTGACAAAAATATTTGGAATATTGTACGACTCGAACCACTAACTGATAATTAGCCGTTCTGAAAAAAATAGTTGTGGTTGTATTCATAATGTGTAAAACAACTTTTAAATGGTCAACACTCCTAAATGCCACTTTATGAAGCACTGAAAAATAAGCATTTAAAAAAAAATTGATAAAACTACTTGTTTCTTGCCAAACGAGCATTAAGAATCACAACACTTATCGCTCACCGCTTCTAATCAAATGCTCCTAAATACTCCGCTCCAAATGTAACCAAAGATATATGGAGACGAGGGTATGATAGATAGAGTATTATTTAGTTCGACTCCTCATGGTGTATTAAATAACTAATAAGGATCAAATAAGAAATAAACGTAAATGAGAAGAATAAGAAATAACCACAACCATACATTTGAGAGGCAATTACAAAAAGAGATGCATCTCTCATGAAATTCTATTTCTTTATTTGAAATGTTTAGCTCAAAACATTTCTCATTTCTCATTCTTCTTATTTTTATTTTTCTTCTTACTGGATCCATTCCTATTACACAAGAGTTACAAACCGTGTTAATGGAGATATGAAAATAATAAAAACATCACCGTTGGTTCATTGATTGTGTGCTTGATCTTTCATCCGAGGGCGGAGCTTCTTGAGGACCGGGAAGGGTCCCAGGATCTCTATGCCTAAGCCCGTTATTGTATATATTTGTAATTTCATGTGTTATTATTATTTTTTTCACATTGGCTCTCCCATCTAATATTTTTCCGGAATTAACTTTTACGTGTGAATTCAAATTTTCTCAACCTACATATAATTTATATTTAAAATTTATTACGTAGTATAATAGAAATAGCGACACATTTTCATTAATTAATAGTTAAGTTCTTACTATCTCTTTTATTATAGTTGTTGCTAAAAGTAATATATGATGAATGTTCGGTATTTTTTGTTTAGATCCAAAATAAGAAATTTGGTTTGCTGTTAAAAATGTTATCTCAACTTTTTTTCTTTTTGAACAGCTAGCTTATAAATGAGATAATGGATTAAATTCAAACGTGCATGTTACGTATAAGCAATATCCACTTTTGAAAGCTAAATCAACACATTTATCCATCAAATCAGACGTGAATAAGAACTAAAGATCCTAATCAAACAAGTAATATCATGGCACTGGTTGAGTCTAGCGGTGGTTTACCCCGATTCAACGACTATAGTCTAAAACATTTTGAAGAAGACTCTCACAAACAATTAGATATTTTGCAGCTAAACTGGTTTCCTGTCAATTCTACACAACCAAACACAATTTTAAATCAAGACACAAAATTATTCAACCAAACTCGCCACTTTATTTAAGCTGCATATTCACACCGCAAAATGACTCAAAAGAAAGGAAAACGTACATGAGTCAACTAGAACACAAGATCAACAATGATCACACAGTGACACACAGAGAATTACACACAGTAAAACACAGTTACATAATGAAAAAATAAAGAAAAAAAAACATATAAGGATCCTTATATATTTTTCCAATCAAAATATCTTTGTGTGAATTACTTCGCCGGTACCTGGAAGAAATTTGTAAAACATAACAGATTACAAAATCTTTTATGATTACCAATTCACAATCCTTTTGTAAACATATCTATTACATTGTCTTCAGATTTGATTTTCACAGCTATAAAAATTCTTTCGAAAATTGCTTCTCTTAAGAAAAAGATATCTACTTCAAAATGTTTTGCTCTCTCATGTAAAACAAGATTAGCTGTTATTTGCATAGCGAACCTGTTATCACAAAACATACTCTTTTTGGGTAAAAGGGTTTAAACCCCGGTAAATATATTACGCCAAAAACTATGAAGTACAATTGACATGGGTGAATCCCATGCCTCACCTCACATAGGCGATTTGACTCTACAAATGTAATCGAGCAAATCTATCGCTAAACGCAGAACAACCACAATCATTAAACGCAGAAAACCAATTACATTTAAATTACAATCTAAATGTAAAACAAAGAAACCCAATTTCCCAACCCTAGTCGCACCATCTCGAAAGCAGAACAACCAAAACGACAAAGCGAGCCAGAAACCCTAACCGGATTCCATAGACACCCTAGCCGCACCAAACCACCACCATGGCTGAATGAAAATATGAAACCCTTATAGCACCACCAAACCCTAGCCGCCATAAAGATCAGCAAACCCTAGCAGACCATCGGAATCCATGCTTCACCCATCCATGACCACCAAGGCGGCAAAGGAGCTAGAAAAACCCAACTCCTAACCGCAAAACCCAACACCTCATAAAGGGAGATTGCATAACCTAAACTAATGTCTAGATGAAATCAATACAAACGCGCCCTTTAGATTGCCATGGATCGACCTGAATTAAAACCCTATGCCGATCCCCATCGAAACCCTAATCGGTTTTGAACCACCATGAGACCAAATTTTTCCAATCACAAAAACCTAATCGGGTTTGAATGAAACATAGGATTGGACTCTCTCTATTCAAAATTCTAACCGAATAATGAAGATAATTGGATCTTGATAATAAATTGGAAGAATTTTAACCCTAGATGATGAAGATCGAATTAGAGATCAAGAGGCAAAACTCGCCCCATAGGGGCTAGAGAGAGAACGGCTGACTTTTTACGTTGTCAAAAACTTATACATTAAGTTTTTTTATACTTTTTGTTATCACAAAACATACTCATAGTAGTAACATACTTAACTCTTAATTTAGTAAGAATTTTTAAGATCCAGATTATCTTACACTGCACACTAGACATGGTTCTATATTTGCTACAGCAAAAGACTTAGCCAATGCAATTTTTTTTTCTTTTACTTTTTCATGAAAGCAGAGAGTTCCAATATACACTGCATATCCATTTATTGGTCTTCTGGTTGCAGCACACTTGGTCCACTCCGAGTCAACAGATGTTGTTACCTGAAACTCTTTGCTTGTAGAATACTGTAATAAATAACTTTTCCAGGTGATCTGCGTTCCTTAAATAAAACTCTTTTGGAGAATGCATGACCTGACTCAGCTTATGTACAACATAAGAAATAAAAGGTCTCGTGATTTTCAAAAAATCTACTTTCCTACGAGTTTTTGATAATTGTTAACATTCTCTTAAGGCTTATCATCACCCTCTATGATTTGAACAGTTTTTTTTTTTTTTTTCTTTCTTTTAACATATAAAGGCACTTATATACAAAGAAAGTATTTAAGCTACCTAAGTCTTTTTATCATAAACTTTGTGTTTAAGAACTACTTGCATTTTTCAATCTCAGATTCACCATTACAAGTTATTAAAATATCATCATCATATATAAGTAAAGTCACAAAACTATCACCATTAAGTGTTTCTTACTTTGTTCAAAACCATAATCTCATAGGGTATAAAAAATTTTTATTACATGTCACGGAGCATGTTTAAGCCCATATAGAAATTTTTGTAATTTACAAACCCTATTTTAATTAGCATAAAAATATCCGGATCTTTGGGTGAATTACTTCGCTAGTCCCTATAAAATGAGAAAGCATAGTATGCATACACGTACTAATTTATATCTGTTAGTCCTTGCACAAGGTTTAGTATATAAATCATGTATATACAATCTAGATCCGGATGGATGATTTTCGATGTTTTAAATGTAAACTTTATAGCAATAGGCTACCAGCTTTACATCGTTATGAAAATTAGCATACGTCTTATTGAGACATCTAGTTATGAAATTAAAAGTTAAATAAAGCGTGTTTTCATTTCGCATACTTCACACAGTCGGTGCCAGGTATAATGTATGGAATGTCAAGACCACACTGCCCGGGAAGGTCTGCCAGCTTTTCAAGCTGAACGCCATGGAAAGGTTTCTAAACTCTGCTCGTGCATTCACATGCCAATTTTGAAAGGTTTTATTGATATTTAAATATATGTATGTCCGGATTCGAACTCGAGACTTCGGGATTGCACACATTACGTATGAGAGTTGATGTTAATAATTAATATATAAAATGTTATTATTAATTATTAGTCACGAAATAAAACATAATGATAGTTAATATTTAACGGAGTTTTGACTAACAGTCGTTAAATGTAAACTACGAGGACTAGAGATGAAATTAGTGGGCAAGAAAATTCTAGAACCCCTCTTGGGTTGGGTGGCCGGTCGTGGCTTCTCAAAAGCCAAAGGGTGAGTTTTCTTCGTCACCAAGTTTTGAGAAAATATAAATACAATACCTTGTATTCATTATTCTCCTAACCTTGGATCACCAATAGACCTAATTTCTTCTTCTCCTCTTTCTTGTGTGCCGGTCGAACACCCATCACCATAAGGGTTTCGATTTGCTTAACTCAAGATTAATTATTTGGTTTTATTTGTGATTCAATAAACTAGCTTTTCACATCAAATCGCTAATAAGACGTGTGTACAAGCACGCTGAGCTTGTAATCTTGGTGGTTGACTTTTGGTTGGGTCGAATTTAATAAACCCTAAAGTTAGGGTTTTGGGTTTTGGTTCTTGTTCTAATTAACGTTTGATTCTTGAATTGCTAAAAGGTACGCTTTTCTTATTTGGTTAATTAATTACATATATTATTCCTATTTACTCACGCATGCTTTGATGATGTTATTTGATTTTATATAATTGTTATGAGTATTAAATCCCAACAAGGGCATCACGAGCCGTTAATATGATGTAATTAATTACCAAACACATAAAATTGAATCTTTATGATTATATGCATGCTTTTATGGTTTCTAGGGTTTTGAATTCAAACCCTAATTTTTAATGATAGGTCGATTACCCTTATTTTATTTAATTAGGTTTTAATTTTGTAAAACTTGTAGAAACCGTAGGATTGCATGCTAATTTTATGTGGTTAATTAATGAATAATTGTTATGAGCACTAGTGGATGATTAAAGATGACACTAAGACAATCGAGAGTGTCAAATGGTGTAAAATGATCCTAGAGATCAGATGATGACTTAAGAGAGATTTGGAGAATTCCTTAAAAATCATAAAAAATTAAAACCTAATTTTTGGCCTATTTTGAGGTAAGGATGACTAAAAACAATTTGCTAAAATTGAGAGAAATATCAAACTAGGTGTTTTGAGATGAAAGGAACAATGTGTAAACATTGGAGCGGAAAGATGGTGAGTTTTGAACTAATAAAAAAATACTTCGAATGTGATCCTAAGTCTTTTTTGGGTAAAGGGAGTAATCCAATGTGATCCTAAGTCATCCATGAGTGAATGTGAGATCAATCGAGCCTAAGAAAAGTTTAAGTGATCCTAATGTAGTATGTTTAACTAGTCCAATAATAGAATGTTGGATTGATGCAAGGAGGCTACAATGGAACTTCGTCCACCGGATCCTACGGATCCTTCACTGAGGATCCGCCTAGTTACATCTAAGGATCCGCATCCGAGACATATTTTCTTAATGTAATAGTTGCGTAATTTTGCTCTATGTTTCAATTATGAAACAAATTGTTTCTACAAAGAAGCATACATGTATACACGTTAAGCAAAGCAAGGAGAGCATGTAGAGATCACATATAGGCAATCAAATGAGATTGAGCTCACAAATAACATAAAGGTTTAGCAAACTTTAAAGCACTATTCAAGAAGTCCAAAACAGATTTACGGTCTAGATTAGTAAATCATTTAAACTAACAATGACATGAAAGGTATGTGTCTAGAAAAAAAGCACATGATGGTGTTCAAGACAAAAGAGTTGTGAGGTGCTAGTTTAGGACAATATAGTCATTACGGATGGTGGTTAGCATACAATGAGCTTCATCCATGAAGTCATGTAGCTCTTCTCGATCAAAGTGAGATAATCGCTTGATGAGGAAAGTGGTTGTGATTAGCTAAAAGAAAATTAATTTTACAACTTGTTTGATTAGTAATCCTAAGACAATGCAAAGTATTTCCATTGTAAACTTACTTTAGGAAAACATAGAGTATAAATTTCTCAAGTGAGAGAATGAATATGAGACTATTATTAGCTGTGCTCAATTACGGCTAAACACGACCATTTTACAGGCGATTCAACATACCCAACTTCTCAAGGAAGCAATTTAACCGTTAGGTCAAATTGAGTTTCTAGTGCAATAAGTTCTCCAAAGATTCATTCTCAAGTTAGGAAAATTTATATTCCTACAATGGCCTATCAAGAGTAACAATGATGATACTTTGCTTCGCTTAATATTATACTTGAGACAACTAAGGTGACAAAGGCGTCATGTTAAAAATAAGTTCAAGAGTTGTCCATATGGTAAACAACAAAAAATGGTTGGATGAGCTAGTTCAACATATGTTGTTGGAAAGCTTTGAGTTTGGACTTTCGGATATGAACAATTATATTTATGCTGCAAAATAATTTACTTGAGTATATCGGATGAAATAATCAAGTTGTCAATCCTACTATGAAGCTTGGAGAGCAATCATGAAAGGAAAACGGAGAGTACATCATCAACACAAGTGTAGGTTATGATCCGATGTACATTCTTGTTGATTTTAGAAAATGATACAAGAAAATATGAAATCAAGAAATCATATAAGAACATAAAACATTTATGTTGCACACATTACAAACTCAATCAAAAGGCCATTTAGTGTGTTTATATGTTTTAAACATTTTTCAACTTATAAACTAACATTTTCGACACAACTAGATGTTATCTCAAACACTCCTTCAAATAGCACATTGATTAGTAGACTATTACTAAATCGACAAACAAGAGAATGAATAGTAAGGTAATGAAACCACATATGCTATTCAATCAAACAAGTACAAAAGCTATTTGAGATAAACAAATAATCAAGTAATGCAAAGAAGACAATTTATCATTTAGCATAGCATACGAAAGTTCTTTTCATCGCTTTGTGTTAAATATAAACATGTATACCAAGCTTGATTAGTTTATTTTATATTTATAAATATGATCAAAACCTTAATTTCAATAGAGGACACATTGTTATTCAAAAGCGGAAATATCCGTCTCCAATTAGATCAAAAGTTTGTGCAAAAGTTATGATCGAAAAATGACTTTCTATTATTAATCAATGATTCTGTAAATTATTGTTTTGAATTAGTTTATGAAATCATTTTAAAATGAAAGTAGACTCAAATACCTTTAAACGATAGGTAGCACGACTTCTAACGACTTACGGTGAAAAAGTTATGAATTTTTGAAATTCGACAAAAATCTGCTCAGACCTCACGGATCCCACGGATTCCTTGCTTGAGGATCCGTCCGTTGTAACTCCGAGGATCCGCGGATCGACACAAAATTACACAAATGCACGTTTTGACCCGACGAAAAGGTTTAACCTTTGTAGACTTTTTAGTGAAGTTATATTAACCATTTTTACCTTTATTCAAGCATGATTAACAAGATATCTAACAACAAAACTTCAAAGAAAAATAACAAAACACTTTTCATATTATGCTTGACTTCACCAAAAATTTGATACGAGGACCTTACTCGTTTTGAAAACCATTTGTTTTAAAAACTAGAGCCAACCCGCCTCGATACCAATTGTGAAAACGTAGAGGGGGTGTGAATACGCTTCCGCTTCAAACTTAAAACTTTTGTATCAAATATAGTATAAACCATTGATTTGCTAATCTCGACGCCGAGGATGCATTTAACGATTACGGCATGTAAGGCCAACCCCTTGACATCACATAAGATTCCGCAAGATTAATGGTTCATTATAAATCAAGTTTCACCATTATTAGTCCGGTTGCTTTTTCTTGATCAAGTTTCACCATTATTAGTCCGGTTTGGAAAACCCTATATTAGTCTATGGCAGGTTGTGGTCGAATAGAGTTGCATTCTGATCCTAATTGCTATTTGGTGTACTGAATCGTGTCATTGTGTTGTAGTTTGGTTTGTAGTTCTTATGATGTTCTACAAACTGATGTTCGTTGAAGATCACCGTTGTTTTTTGTCATCATGCTTGGTACTTGATAGTGATCGGCTTTGCATCTAAACATGCACCGTTGGAGCAAGTTTGCGCTTGCTGCTCTATCCGTGGTTTTAGAGTCTATCACCAACTGTTGTGTGAAATTTGTGAACTGATTCTCAATTATGATGATCCTATTGTGGGCAAGTTGGAGGGTTCTCCATGGAAGATTGATGGTAGTCCTATGATGGCTATGTTCTTGGCGCTACATTAATGAATCATGTTTCATTCCTATTTTTATTCACTTGTCTAGTCATTGTAGGTGGTAGTTATTATGTGTTATAAGAATGGCATGTCATTATTATATAAGAGTCTCATAGTGTCCTAAGGACCGAGATGGGGACTCACCTCATCCTTTGTACTTCAATGTTTTTGGCGTAATAATATTTACCGGAAAACCCTTTACCCAAAAAGCCTTCCCAAAAAGATAACCACTTATTCTTCCAATCTCCTATCCGTTTTGAACCTGCTCCACAAGAATTTTGCAATCCTTATGAAGGAGCCTAGACGAAATAAGAGGAACTCCTAGATACTTAATAGAAGCGTACCTTCTTCAAATGGCATGAGATTCAAAACGAATTCTTAATATGATCATGCACATTACAAAAGAAAACCGTGCTTTTCGTAACACTAGGAACCAACCCGAAACTTCTTTAAACTCTTCCAACGCCTCTTTGATAATATAAGTTTAATGAAGATCTCCACGAGCAAACAAAATAAGATCGCTCGCAAAATGATGTTGATAATTTTTGTTTATTACATTTGTTATGGAATGCAAAGTCACTACCTTCACGGACCTTTCGCTTAAGCATTAGAGTTAGAATTTCCATAACCATTGTAATAAATAAGGTGACACAGGTCACCTTGGTGGAGGCCACGCTTTCCTTTAAAATATCCATGTAAATTGCCATTGATATTAATAGAAAATGAAGTGCTAGAAACACACGCCATGGTCCATTTTATCATAGATACATGAAAGCCAAAACCGACAAGAATTTCTTCTAAAACTTCCAACTTACCGTATCGTATGCTTTCTCGAATGTCAATCTTAAAAGCACATCTCGAGGACCTCTATTCAAGTGATAATTATGCATTAACTCTTGAGCTAAAAGAATGTTATCTCGATATACTTCTACCCAAGATGAAAGCGGATTGGTTATCACTAACCACATCATTCGTGCCATCTTTTATCCGATTCAGTAATGATCTTGCTAATACATTTATAAATCACGTTGCAACATGAAATCGGGCGATAATCATTAACACGGGATGGAGTAGTCACCTTAGGAAGCAAAACGATGATAGTATGGTTAATTTCTTTCAGAATTTGGCCATTAATGAAGAAATCTTTGATACCATTGCACACGTCAACACCTACTATATCCCAAGCTTTTAAAAAAAAAAAAAGAAGTGTACCCATCTGGACCCAGAGCTTTATCATTGCCAATAGAAAATATAGCATCACGAATTTCAACATTTGTAACATCACGCACCATAGACTCAAATTTAATGCGACCAAGCCTTTTAGTGAACAACCCATCATGATTTAAAGGCATTACGTAAGCTTCCACACCTAGAAAATTCATATAATGATTGACAAAATATTTGGAATATTGTACGACTCGAACCACTAACCGATAATTAGCCGCTCGAAAAAATAGTTGTGGTTGTATTCATAATGTGTAAAACAACTTTTAAATGGTCAACACTCCTAAATGCCACTTTATGAAGCACTGAAAAATAAGCATTTAAAAAAAAATTGATAAAACTACTTGTTTCTTGCCAAACGAGCATTAAGAATCACAACACTTATCGCTCACCGCTTCTAATCAAATGCTCCTAAATACTCCGCTCCAAACAGAACCAAAGATATATGGAGACGAGGGTGGCGTATAGATAGAGTATTATTTAGTTCGACTCCTCATGGTGTATTAAACAACGAATAAGGATCAAATAAGAAATAAACGTAAATGAGAAGAATAAGAAATAACCACAACCATACATTTGAGAGGCAATTACAAAAAGAGATGCATCTCTCATGAAATTCTATTTCTTTATTTGAAATGTTTAGCTCAAAACATTTCTCATTTCTCATTCTTCTTATTTTTATTTTTCTTCTTACTGGATCCATTCCTATTACACAAGAGTTACAAACCGTGTTAATGGAGATATGAAAATAATAAAAACATCACCGTTGGTTCATTGATTGTGTGCTTGATCTTTCATCCGAGGGCGGAGCTTCTTGAGGACCGGGAAGGGTCCCAGGATCTCTATGCCTAAGCCCGTTATTGTATATATTTGTAATTTCATGTGTTATTATTATTTTTTTCACATTGGCTCTCCCATCTAATATTTTTCCGGAATTAACTTTTACGTGTGAATTCAAATTTTCTCAACCTACATATAATTTATATTTAAAATTTATTACGTAGTATAATAGAAATAGCGACACATTTTCATTAATTAATAGTTAAGTTCTTACTATCTCTTTTATTATAGTTGTTGCTAAAAGTAATATATGATGAATGTTCGGTATTTTTGTTTAGATCCAAAATAAGAAATTTGGTTTGCTGTTAAAAATGTTATCTCAACTTTTTTCTTTTGAACAGCTAGCTTATAAATGAGATAATGGATTAAATTCAAACGTGCATGTTACGTATAAGCAATATCCACTTTTGAAAGCTAAATCAACACATTTATCCATCAAATCAGACGTGAATAAGAACTAAAGATCCTAATCAAACAAGTAATATCATGGCACTGGTTGAGTCTAGCGGTGGTTTACCCCGATTCAACGACTATAGTCTAAAACATTTTGAAGAAGACTCACAAACAATTAGATATTTTGCAGCTAAACTGGTTTCCTGTCAATTCTACACAACCAAACACAATTTTAAATCAAGACACAAAATTATTCAACCAAACTCGCCACTTTATTTAAGCTGCATATTCACACCGCAAAATGACTCAAAAGAAAGGAAAACGTATATGAGTCAACTAGAACACAAGATCAACAATGATCACACAGTGACACACAGAGAATTACACACAGTAAAACACAGTTACATAATGAAAAAATAAAGAAAAAAAAACATATAAGGATCCTTATATATTTTTCCAATCAAAATATCTTTGTGTGAATTACTTCGCCGGTACCTGGAAGAAATTTGTAAAACATAACAGATTACAAAATCTTTTATGATTACCAATTCACAATCCTTTTGTAAACATATCTATTACATTGTCTTCAGATTTGATTTTCACAGCTATAAAAATTCTTTCAAAATTGCTTCTCTTAAGAAAAGATATCTACTTCAAAATGTTTTGCTCTCTCATGTAAAACAAGATTAGTGTTATTTGCATAGCGAACCTCGTTATCACAAAACATACTCTTTTTGGGTAAAAGGGTTTAAACCCCGGTAAATATATTACGCCAAAAACTATGAAGTACAATTGACATGGGTGAATCCCATGCCCTCAGCCCGTTACATAGGCGATTTGACTCTACAAATGTAACTGAGCAAATCTACTGCTAAACGCAGAACAACCACAACTGCTAAACGCAGAAAAACCAATTACATTTAAATTACAATCTAAATGTAAAAACAAAGAAACCCAATTTCCCAACCCTAGTCGCACCATCTGAGCAGGAACAACCAAAACGACAAAGCGAGCCAGAAACCCTAACCGGATTCCATAGACACCCTAGCCGCACCAAACCACCACCATGGCTGAATGAAAATATGAAACCCTTATAGCACCACCAAACCCTAGCCGCCATAAAGATCAGCTAAACCCTAGCAGACCATCGGAATCCATGCTTCACCCATCCATGACCACCAAGGCGGCAAAGGAGCTAGAAAAACCCAACTCCTAACCGCAAAACCCAACACCTCATAAAGGGAGATTGCATAACCTAAACTAATGTCTAGATGAAATCAATACAAACGCGCCCTTTAGATTGCCATGGATCGACCAGAATTAAAACCCTATGCCGATCCCCCATCGAAACCCTAATCGGTTTTGAACCACCATGAGACCAGCCTTTTCCAATCACAAAAAAACCTAATCGGGTTTGAATGAAACATAGGATTGGACTCTCTCTCTATTCAAAATTCTAACCGAATAATGAAGATAATTGGATCTTGATAATAAATTGGAAGAATTTTAACCCTAGATGATGAAGATCGAATTAGAGATCAAGAGGCAAAACTCGCCCCATAGGGGCTAGAGAGAGAACGGCTGACTTTTTACGTTGTCAAAAACTTATACATTAAGTTTTTTTATACTTTTTGTTATCACAAAACATACTCATAGTAGTAACATACTTAACTCTTAATTTAGTAAGAATTTTTAAGATCCAGATTATCTTACACTGCACACTAGACATGGTTCTATATTTGCTACAGCAAAAGACTTAGCCAATGCAATTTTTTTTTCTTTTACTTTTTCATGAAAGCAGAGAGTTCCAATATACACTGCATATCCATTTATTGGTCTTCTGGTTGCAGCACACTTGGTCCACTCCGAGTCAACAGATGTTGTTACCTGAAACTCTTTGCTTGTAGAATACTGTAATAAATAACTTTTCCAGGTGATCTATGTTCCTTAAATAAAACTCTTTGGAGAATGCATGACCTGACTCAGCTTATGTACAACATAAGAAATAAAAGGTCTCGTGATTTTCAAAAAATCTACTTTCCTACGAGTTTTTGATAATTGTTAACATTCTCTTAAGGCTTATCATCACCCTCTATGATTTGAACAGTTTTTTTTTTTTTTTTCTTTTAACATATAAAGGCACTTATATACAAAGAAAGTATTTAAGCTTACCTAAGTCTTTTTATCATAAACTTTGTGTTTAAGAACTACTTGCATTTTTCAATCTCAGATTCACCATTACAAGTTATTAAAATATCATCATCATATATAAGTAAAGTCACAAAACTATCACCATTAAGTGTTTCTTACTTTGTTCAAAACCATAATCTCATAGGGTATAAAAATTTTTATTACATGTCACGGAGCATGTTTAAGCCCATATAGAAATTTTTGTAATTTACAAACCCTATTTTAATTAGCATAAAAATATCCGGATCTTTGGGTGAATTACTTCGCTAGTCCCTATAAAATGAGAAAGCATAGTATGCATACACGTACTAATTTATATCTGTTAGTCCTTGCACAAGGTTTAGCATATAAATCATGTATATACAATCTACGAGATCCGGATGGATGATTTTCGTATGTTTTAAATGTAAACTTTTATAGCAATAGGCTACCAGCTTTACATCGTTATGAAAATTAGCATACGTCTTATTGAGACATCTAGTTATGAAATTAAAAGTTAAATAAAGCGTGTTTTCATTTCGCATACTTCACACAGTCGGTGCCAGGTATAATGTATGGAATGTCAAGACCACACTGCCCGGGAAGGTCTGCCAGCTTTTCAAGCTGAACGCCATGGAAAGGTTTCTAAACTCTGCTCGTGCATTCACATGCCAATTTTGAAAGGTTTTATTGATATTTAAATATATGTATGTCCGGATTCGAACTCGAGACTTCGGGATTGCACACATTACGTATGAGAGTTGATGTTAATAATTAATATATAAAATGTTATTATTAATTATTAGTCACGAAATAAAACATAATGATAGTTAATATTTAACGGGGTTTTGACTAACAGTCGTTAAATGTAAACTACGAGGACTAGAGATGAAATTAGTGGGCAAGAAAATTCTAGAACCCCTCTTGGGTTGGGTGGCCGGTCGTGGCTTCTCAAAAGCCAAAGGGTGAGTTTTCTTCGTCACCAAGTTTTGAGAAAATATAAATACAATACCTTGTATTCATTATTCTCCTAACCTTGGATCACCAATAGACCTAATTTCTCTTCTTCTCTCCTCTTTCTTGTGTGGCCGGTCGAACACCCATCACCATAAGGGTTTCGATTTGCTTAACTCAAGATTAATTATTTGGTTTTATTTGTGATTCAATAAACTAGCTTTTCACATCAAATCGCTAATATTACGTGTGTACAAGCACGCTTGAGCTTGTAATCTTGGTGGTTGACTTTTGGTTGGGTCGAATTTAATAAACCCTAAAGTTAGGGTTTTGGGTTTTGGTTCTTGTTCTAATTAACGTTTGATTCTTGAATTGCTAAAAGGTACGCGTTTTTTATTTGGTTAATTAATTACATATATTATTCCTATTTACTCACATGCATGCTTTGATGATGTTATTTGATTTTATATAATTGTTATGAGTATTAAATCCCAACAAAGGGCATCACGAGTCGTTAATATGATGTAATTAATTACCAAACACATAAAATTGAATCTTTATGATTATATGCATGCTTTTATGGTTTCTAGGGTTTTGAATTCGAAACCCTAATTTTTTAATGATAGGGTCGATTACCCTTATTTTATTTAATTAGGTTTTAATTTTGTAAAACTTGTAGAAACCGTAGGATTGCATGCTAATTTTATGTGGTTAATTAATGAATAATTGTTATGAGCACTAGTGGATGATTAAAGATGACACTAAGACAATTGAGAGTGTCAAATGGTGTAAAATGATCCTAGAGATCAGATGATGACTTAAGAGAGATTTGGAGAATTCCTTAAAAATCATAAAAAATTAAAACCTAATTTTTGGCCTATTTTGAGGTAAGGATGACTAAAAACAATTTGCTAAAATTGAGAGAAATATCAAACTAGGTGTTTTGAGATGAAAGGAACAATGTGTAAACATTGGAGCGGAAAGATGGTGAGTTTTGAACTAATAAAAAAATACTTCGAATGTGATCCTAAGTCTTTTTTTTGGGTAAAGGGGAGTAATCCAATGTGATCCTAAGTCATCCATGAGTGAATGTGAGATCAACTGAGCCTAAGAAAAGTTTAAGTGATCCTAATGTAGTATGTTTAACTAGTCCAATAATAGAATGTTGGATTGATGCAAGGAGGCTACAATGGAACTTCTGTCCACCCGGATCCTACGGATCCTTCACTTGAGGGATCCGTCTAGTTACATCTAAGGGATCCGGCATCTGAGACATATTTTCTTAATGTAATAGTTGCGAATTTTGCTCTATGTTTCAATTATGAAACAAATTGTTTCTACAAAGAAGCATACATGTATACACGTTAAGCAAAGCAAGGAGAGCATGTAGAGATCACATATAGGCAATCAAATGAGATTGAGCTCACAAATAACATAAAGGTTTAGCAAACTTTAAAGCACTATTCAAGAAGTCCAAAACAGATTTACGGTCTAGATTAGTAAATCATTTAAACTAACAATGACATGAAAGGTATGTGTCTAGAAACAAAAAAGCACATGATGGTGTTCAAGACAAAAGAGTTGTGAGGTGCTAGTTTAGGACAATATAGTCATTACGGATGGTGGTTAGCATACAATGAGCTTCGTCCATGAAGTCATGTAGCTCTTCTCGATCAAAGTGAGATAATCGCTTGATGAGGAAAGTGGTTGTGATTAGCTAAAAGAAAAATTAATTTTACAACTTGTTTGATTAGTAATCCTAAGACAATGCAAAGTATTTCCATTGTAAACTTACTTTAGGAAAACATAGGAGTATAAATTTCTCAAGTGAGAGAATGAATATGAGACTATTACTAGCGGTGCTCAATTACGGCTAAACACGACCATTTTTACGGGCGATTCAACATACCCAACTTCTCTCAAGGAAGCAATTTAACCGTTAGGTCAAATTGAGTTTCTAGTGCAATAAGTTCTCCAGTATTCATTCTCAAGTTAGGAAAATTTATATTCCTACAATGGCCTATCGAAGAGTAACAATGATGATACTTTGCTTCGTTTAATATTATACTTGAGACAACTAAGGTGACAAAGGCGTCATGTTAAAAATAAGTTCAAGAGTTGTCCATATGGTAAACAACAAAAAAATGGTTGGATGAGCTAGTTCAACATATGTTGTTGGAAAGCTTTGAGTTTGGACTTTCGGATATGAACAATTATATTTATGCTGCAAAATAATTTACTTGAGTATATCGGATGAAATAATCAAGTTGTCAATCCTACTATGAAGCTTGGAGAGCAATCATGAAAAGGAAAACGGGAGAGTACATCATCAACACAAGTGTAGGTTATGATCCGATGTACATTCTTGTTGATTTTAGAAAATGATACAAGAAAATATGAAATCAAGAAATCATATAAGAACATAAAACATTTATGTTGCACACATGACAAACTCAATCAAAAGGCCATTTAGTGTGTTTATATGTTTTAAACATTTTTTCAACTTATAAAACTAACATTTTCGACACAACTAGATGTTATCTCAAACACTCCTTCAAATAGCACATTGATTAGTAGACTATTACTAAATCGACAAACAAGAGAATGAATAGTAAGGTAATGAAACCACATATGCTATTCAATCAAACAAGTACAAAAGCTATTTGAGATAAACAAATAATCAAGTAATGCAAAGAAGACAATTTATCATTTAGCATAGCATACGAAAGTTCTTTTCATCGCTTTGTGTTAAATATAAACATGTATACCAAGCTTGATTAGTTTATTTTATATTTATAAATATGATCAAAACCTTAATTTCAATAGAGGACACATTGTTATTCAAAAGCGGAAATATCCGTCTCCAATTAGATCAAAAGTTTGTGCAAAAGTTATGATCGAAAAATGACTTTCTATTATTAATCAATGATTCTGTAAATTATTGTTTTGAATTAGTTTATGAAATCATTTTAAAATGAAAGTAGACTCAAATACCTTTAAAACGATAGGTAGCACGACTTCTAACGACTTACGGTGAAAAAGTTATGAATTTTTGAAATTGAGATAAAACTCTCTCGTACCTCACGGATCCCACGGATTCCTTGCTTGAGGATCCGTCCAGTTGTAACTCGAGGGATCCGCGGATCGACACAAAATTACACAAATGCACGTTTTGACCCGACGAAAAGGTTTAACCTTTGTAGACTTTTAGTGAAGTTATATTAACCATTTTACCTTTATTCAAGCATGATTAACAAGATATCTAACAACAAAACTTCAAAGAAAAATAACAAAACACTTTTCATATTATGCTTGACTTCACCAAAATTTGATCGAGGACCTTACTCGTTTTGAAAACCATTTGTTTTAAAAACTAGAGCCAACCCGCTCGATACCAATTGTGAAACGTAGGGGGGTGTGAATACGTTCCGCTTCAAACTTAAAACTTTTGTATCAAATATAGTATAAACCATTGCATTTGCTAATCTCGACGCGAGGATGCATTTAACGACACGGCATGTAAGGCCAACCCTTGACATCACATAAGATTCCGCAAGATTAATGGTTCATTATAAATCAAGTTTCACCATTATTAGTCCGGTTGCTTTTTCTTGATCAAGCGTGTCATAATACGTAAAGTGTTGAATATAGTTTGTGACTATATGAAAGACCAAGTATGGATCACAAACATAGACATCAACCACATAGAGAATAAACAAAGTAATGCAAGAATATAAGTAAAGCGATAAGTAAAAGGATAGACAAACCAACCCGAGGATTTATAGTGGTTCGGCTACAAGGGCACCTTCCTTGCCCTACTCCACTCCCCGAGTCACCTACTCGAGAGTTCGTAAGCACTACACCAATCTCCTTATGGCGGAGAAGCCTTCACAACGTCGCTTAACCTTTTTCCGGTACAAAGCTAAATACCGAGTTCTTTCACACCAAGGCGAACCACACCTAACACAACGTCGCCTACCCTTTATACGGTGCTAGGCTAACCACCGGGTTCTTTCACTCCAAGGTGAACCACACCTACACAACGTCGCCTACCCTTTATACGGTGCTAGGCTAACCACCGGGTTCTTTCACTCCAAGGTGAACCACACCTACACAACGTCGCCTACCCTTTATTAGGTACTAGGCTAAGCACCTAGTTCCATTACTATGGAGGAACTACTACCCATCACAACACAACACCTAATCTCAAGGAGATCCACTCCTTGTTACAACACCATCAAGGATATCACCATCCTTGGATCTAAACAAATACTATATGTATAACGATGCACCTCATCCATTATACGACCTAGGCATTCTTCACTAATGCCATTTACACGATCCTTCAAAGACCTTTCACTAATGCCTTCAACACGGATCTTCTGGACTCTTCACTAATGACTTTGACACATCTATGACACCGTTATGTTTTGTGGCCCAACATAACAAACCTTGTGTTTTATGGCACAAACACATAAACCATCTAGTCTAGTCATAGATACAAGAATATGATACTAGACAATATCCAAGACAATGTGTCTAATGGATATAAACTCCTAGACTAAACATCAAGAACCCAAAGCATGATGTAGTTAGTCTTCTATGAATGAAGATGACAAGTTTCCCAAGCTTGTTGTATAAGATCTTCATGTGCTTGTATCTTGTGATGGGTGATCACTTGATGAGTAAGGAAGCAAGATCTCTAAGCTTGCTTTGGAGGATCACTTCGGAGTATGCTTACAACAAATGAGAGTTAGAAGCATTATGATCATATTAGATGAGGGTGGTTTACATGTTTCCTAATGATATAAATATCCTAGATTTGGTGGAGAAACTATGTGTGAAGGTGTGAAGAAATGGTAAGAAGTGGTTTGCTATTTATAGGCAAAAGACCAAAACCATGTTACGCCCCCAAGGATCCCTTCGGAGGATCCGCTTTGTAAATCAAGGATCATGGGTCATCCGGGGATCCGTGCACGCTCCTCTTTACCCATTGTTTTGGGTTGAAACCATGGGTTATGGGTTATGGTTTTGAGTACCCGCCAAGGTACAATGTATCTAGACTTATGGGTATGGGTCAATACCATGGGTCATGGATAATATCCATATATGACTTATGTTTATTGATGAGTGTGTAAATACTCATCATTTTGTACCATTTAAACCGCAAAACATCCGAAACACTCGTAAATACATCAAAATGACAAAAATATCACAAATAAGTGTTTTATATGTTTTAAATGCAAAAATATCAAAATCGGTGAAAAACGATAAAGTTTGCATAATTGGCGCTTTAGTCCCCAAGTTTCAAAAGTTGTCAAAAGCAGTCCTGGTAAATCCAAATAAAGAAAATATCATTTGAGTCCCTAGGGATTCCTAAGTTGTCAAAATTGATCCTTGAAACTTAAAATTGCAAAATTACAATTTAGGTCCCTGAACTTTGGAATTTGGCAAGTTTAGTCCTTTGAAAATGGAAAATGGCAAGTTTGGTCCTTGCACTATTGAAGGTTGTCAATTTCAGTCCTTGTGACAAAGTTTGGAAAATTACAAGATTGGTCCTTTAATATTTCAGATTGGCAACTATAGTCCTTGTCTTATTAACTAAAACCAAACCCTTGTCAAAATGAATTGACCCATGCCATATTACCCTTTGTGACCCCCTGTCTTTTCCTATTTTGAACCCATGGTCAAACCAAAGTCAAACACCCTTCTGTTTCCCTCCCACCTCCTGCTTACCACTCCCACTTGCTCTGCTAGCTCTGCAACTCTCACCCAATCTCTCCCATCACCTTATCCCAACACCTCTTATCCCATAATCATCACCCCTACTTATCACCCCCCCCACTAGTTGCAGTAAGAAGGCCAAAAGTCAAAAAGCAGGTTTCCCGCCAAAATTGCCAAAATGGCCAAAGCTCACAAAACCCTCCCATTGGTCGAAAGAAGTGGTGGGATTTGATCTAAATGACACGTGGAAGCTTTTTGAGGTATAAAAGAGGAAGAAAGACAGAGAAGAAACTACTTTGGCCTTAAGCCTTAGTCACGTAGTTATAGTTTTTATTGCTTTCCTAGTTAAAAATGTCTATTAAGCTTTCAAATGTTGTAATTTACTTTAAATTAGTGTAATGAAATGTTCTTTCCAGTTTAATGTCAAGTTAATTTCAGTTTCATGATTTTGCTCAATTTCCTTTAATTTTCCATGTTCTTTAATTTCAAGTTAACTAGTTGTTTATTGGATTCTACAAGCTCACATAAGCTCTTGACAAAAGTTTTAAAGCTTTTAGATTCAGTTAAGCAGTTTTAGTCTTTAAATTCAGAAAATACTAAAAAATTCAAGAAAATCAATGAAAATAAAAAACAGTGGGTTAATGAAGAAGATGATGAAGAAGGGTTGAATTTGGAGTGCTATGGATATTAGGAGCTTATTGGGAAGCTAATAGGTGTAACCTTGTCCATTTGTTCTATGTCTCAGCCCTATTCTCATTTGTAAGCCATTTTCTCAAATTTTTGCATTTCACTGTTGTAATTGTTAATTAGCTTTAATCTGCTTTATGTTCATTAGCTATAGTTAAATGTGTTTAAGTCTTAAAATCAGTTAGTTGTACTTTTAAATTTGTATTTTGTAAAAATCTTATTTTGACAGTTAAAACTGCATTATTGTCATTTCAAAGTTTAAGGTTGTTATGGTTGTTGTTTTAGGCTTCATTAGTTCTAATATAGGATAATACAAGGTCTGTCATCAGTTTTATGGTTTAAATTTGTGTTTTGCTTTGTAAAACTTATAAACAATCTCTTGTAAGGGCTGTTTGGATTTGCTGATATAGCAGCAGTCCAGAGTTTGTTTGTTGTTATGTGTTGTTGTTTTATGTAATATTAGTCCATAATAGCTCAGTTTAAGCATTAAAACCTGTCTTCATATGTTAAATAGTCAAAATCATGTTTAAGTTTCCATTAGCGTTCAACGTTAGGATTTTAGATGCAAATTTTCATTATAGTGATTCATAAGTTGTTTATATAGCTTAATATAGTTTCCTTATAGCTTAATACATAATATTAAGTCCATAGATTAATTTCTAAACTCAACTTAGTCAACTTTTCGGTTCTTGTTAAAAGTCAAATTTTCAAATAGTCGTTTTGAATAAAATGTATAATTTTGTGGAGGACTCAAGTGTTAAGTTTTAGTCTTAATCCTTTTGGGAATTCAAAATATAGTCTTTAAACTTAAATATAAAATGCTAGTTTGTCATTTCTCGACTTTTTAAGTACTTATTTCTTAGCTTATTTTAGCTACTGTTCAATCCCATGCCCCAAGCACAGTTTAGAGTCAAATTCACAAGCTTGCAAAAGCTTGTGGATTTGACCTTAGCTTGTGTACTTGGCTTCTTTAATGTAGCCTTTGTGGTCTTTTATTTATGTGTATGATTATTTTTCAGTCTTTAGCTTATTTGCCTAGCTTAATCACTCCTTTATTTTGTCCCATTTTGACCACTCAACTGAAGCAAACAGTTGAGTGGGTCTTATTACCTAAGCTTCTTATAAGCTCCTTAATGAGCTTGAGATTGTGATTCTTGGCTTTGTGAGAAGCTAGGCAGTCCATCTCAATGTCTCAGTTCAAGTTGAGCTTATTAAAACTTATTTGATAAGTCCTATAGAAGCTTGTGTTTGCCCACTCACAACATACCACCGAGCAATTCGGTGGTATTACACCATTTCCACAAGCCTCTCACAGTTCATTAATGATCACTAGCCTGTGTGGCTTGGCTTTTTAGGAAGCCTAGCAACCCAACTTTTTGATCATGTGCTTAATTTTCACATTGTAGCTTATTTATAAGGTCGCATACGACTTTTGTTTTGTCCCAAACTCAAGACTAACTCGACTCAAGTCGAGCGCTGGTCTGGGACCATCTTCATAAGCCTCTCAAAGCTCACCAGTGGGTCCCACTTGATGAGCTTTGGCTTTTTGGAAAGCCAACCAGCTCAGCTTGCTACCCCAAGTCCTATTTTGCCTTTTTAAGCTTAAACTCTTAGCTTAATTTGTCATTCAAATGGTATGCATGTCTGTTTGGTACTGCAGTGTATTGGATAAGCTTATGAGCTTATAACTAGCTTATAGGTGAATACCAGTGCATTAGCTTGTGCATACTTGTCAATATGTTTGTAAATATATTATTTTTCATTTGCTTATCAGTGGGGAGCTTATTACAGGCTCCTTGAAGCCTCCATTCCATCCAAGTTTAGCTTAATAAGCTAAACTGTCTAAACCATAAGCTCGTACTTATAAGTCCTTCTCAGTGCTTATTTTTGTTCATATATACTTATTATACTTGTGCTTATACACTTTTACCTTTTGTTTCCTTTGTATAGCTTTTTCAAGCTTATGGTGAGCTTATGAGTCCACTGTGAGCCCATAAGCTTGACTGAATGACTCATAAGCTCATGTATAGCTTATTTATAAGTTTGTAAAGTTCCATTTTCAGTAAATATGTATTATGCTTGTTTATACTCAGTTTCATATAAACAGAATTCCTAAACCAAGCTCTATCCACAAGTAGTAGCCTCTAGTTAGAAGCTTTAAGGCTTTTTAAGCCAATCGTTATGGAAATAAGCTCCATAGAGCTTATTTCTAAGTTTTGAAAAGTTGGTTTTATTAAAGTTCATTATTTTAGCTTAATAAGTAGTTTTGTAAAAGAAAATCAAAAAATAAAATGAGAAGCAAAAGGGTGGAGGCAGCTCGAACCTCGAGACCTCCAAATTAGAAGGGTGATAGTGAGTGTACTGCACTAATAAGCGCCTGGGTCTTTCTTGTCATGGATTGCAAAACAAATACTTGACCCTTGTTTCTCATATTAGCTTATACGTTCTATTTAGCTTATTACTAGCTTATTCAAACAATGTTTTTTAGCTTTTCATTTTTCTTATCTTAGTATTAGTATAAAGTATTTTACGTAAAAGTTGAGATTTTTCTAATTAGTTTTAATATTTTTAATCAATTAATTAGTGTTTTATAGTAATTAAATCATAATAAAAATATAAAAGTCAAAAAATATAAATCTTTTTCCTAAAATTTTCTTTATCATATATTTTGTAATAAAATTAGTTTTACACTCATAGGCCTTTTATTTCATAAAATTTACGTTTAACTTGCGCCCAAATACAATTTTCGTACATAACGCTGCGTTTTAGTTTTAAGTAACGCTTTTAGGTAATTTGAGTTTACGTTTTAGTTAAGATAGTTTATTTAAGTTATTTTATTTTATAAAATCAAATAAACGTTCATCGATCTTTAAAAATAGTGATAGCGTTTATTTAATAGATTTTAACTTTTAATTCTATTTAATTTGCATTTAAGTCGCTAAGACATGCAAATCCTACTATAGTTATAATCGCTTTTAGGTTTCGATTGCACGCTTTTATTGACGTAGCGTGACAGAGCTATTACTATTCACATTCGGTGTTAGTCAATCGATTCCTATTTTGTACATTCTATATCATTTCAAAGATTCACAAGTCATTGTATGTGGATTATCACGCCTCACGGGACATAAACGATCCAAGGAAATTTTAATCCTTGGTAAACTTGCATTTTCTCCCGGGTCGCCGCTTTTATCATCTGTTACGTTTGACCGTTCGCAAGCGTTTGATAAGCGTGACGGAGAAATAAAAGATGGGTGGTTCGGGAGGAATCATTTACTTAAGTGTTTTATAAACTATTTAACTAAACATGTTTAATGGTTTGTTAGGGGTTTGATCATAATGCAACATAAAAAACATGTACAAACCTTTGTTGTAGCATACAAGGACTTGAGTCGTCGAGAGGTGTTGAGACAAGATATAATTACAAGTAACTTATACATTTTACGTTATGTATTACAAGTTACATGTTTGTCATCATCAAAACAAATGAGAATGTATAAATTAAATATCGTAATATTTGCACTAACAATCTCCCCCTTTTTGATGATGACAAAATATATGTAAACGTAATAGATAGGTAAAATGTCAAAGTTACTTGTGTCCGTAATTCCATACATTACCTTCTTCTTCGCTTACACTCTTCTCCCCTTTTGTCGAAACAAAAGGGTGTGTCCTTTCTCCCAAGAATGGCGAGTTTGCATCATCCCTAGTGAAGTTAAAATAAAACACCTTATTGCTCCAATTGGCACACCACGCCAATACCTTCAACACAAAACACTAATGACGAAGCTTAGAAACTCATGACTTTGAGCTTGCACGTCTTCAAAAGGTGGCGATCTCGCCTTTAAGAGGAACCTAGAGAATCACACACAAAAAATAGAAAGATCCTTTGAATTATAACCATTATTGCCAACGGCTTAATGGATCAAATTTTGAGGCTTAACCTACATCAAGGTTAGTGTTAAAAGAAAAGGAAAAATATATGATGAGAAAGAAATCTCCCTTTGTTGAAACATAAAGGAATTTTGAAGAATGAGTGTGCATGCTCCCCTTGACGGTTGCTTCCCTTGTTAAAGGCGTCAAGTATTTTAGGAAGGCTAAGACTAAATTATTGCAAAATTTGCAATGTTTTAGCTTTGACGAAAAAACTCCCCTTTATTGAGAGCGTCAAGTACTCCTAGTGTGTTTTGAAAATCTACAAACCAAAAGTTAGTGCAAAATTATATTCGTCCTGGACGAGTAAGTCATGTGATGCACTTTATAAATGCTCGACGGAAGCTCCCCTAGCTTGAGGGCCAAGAAGAACCTAAAAAAATTAGTGTAAAATTCGTCCATAAATGACGAGAATCCCATACACATCAAAGTGTATATATATGAACCTACAAAGAAAGGATTAGTGTCAAAAAGAGAATAATCCTACTACTTGCATCATCATGGTTGGTTTAGAGGTTGTAAGGTTTGTTCAAGGTAAGAAAAATATGCTTAGGGATGAGATGCATTTCATTATGAAATTCACTCGGCTTTTGACAACATGGATGTTTGTGGAGGACGGTTGAGCGACCATGAATTGTAGTGGTAGTGAGACACTTGTAGGATGTGGTTGACATAAGTAGCTTGTGGTTTGAGGTTGTGGCTGACACAAGTAGGATGTGGTAGAACATGAGAGATACTTTAACACGTAGTTCATGAACTATACCTTGGACACGGTGATAATGATAGAAATCATCATTATGACTTAGAGGTATGGAATTTGTGGTAGAGGTGATGAAAGGTATCAAGGTGAATCTTTGACTTGGTTGATGACTCACTATAGGTGGCAGACATGATGACTTTGTGAGTAGTGATAAAAGTGGAGTAAGATGGTTAGGATGATGCAAGATTAGAAATAACAAAAAAATGTGCGAATGAGCACAACTTGACTTGATGATGAAATCGACTATTGTCATCCTACAAGAATCCAAAAGAGTTAGTACAAAAGGAAAACATTTATACCAATGGATAAATTGTTCACATAAAATCATGAAACAAAAAAGAAGAACACGTAAAGACTCATATAAATGCAACTCATTTATAAACATATAGGAAACAGATAATCCTAAGTGTTGAACAAGTACTTGTGTGGGAAAAAGAGAAATTTTAAATGATTATCTAAAGAGATAAAGTTCCACATGAGGTGAAAATGTTTCACGGTTCCTCCTACAAATCCTAAGTTACTTACTAGAGGATCCGAAGATAGCTTAAGTCTAGGGATCCGCTAATGATGAAGTGAAAAGAGGTGATTGGGTTCTAGCAAGGTCTAGCCCTACATATCCTAAGTTACTCAATCTATTAAGTGTCTTATATGAAGATGGACTTGAATGATCAAGAGAGAATGATTGATAGTAGCTAATGATTGTCTTTTCTGGAAAATGGGGCTTTATGAGCACTAGTGGATGATTAAAGATGACACTTAGACATTTGAGAGTGTCAAATGGTGTTAAATGATCCTAGAGATCAGATGATGACTTAAGAGAGATTTGGAGAATTCCTTAAAAATCATAAAAAATTAAAACCTAATTTTTGGCCTATTTTGAGGTAAGGATGACTAAAAACAATTTGCTAAAATTGAGAGAAATATCAAACTAGGTGTTTTGAGATGAAAGGAACAATGTGTAAACATTGGAACGGAAAGATGGTGAGTTTTGAACTAATAAAAAAAAATTCTTCGAATGTGATCCTAAGTCATCCATGAGTGAATGTGAGATCAACTGAGCCTAAGGAAAGTTTAAGTGATCCTAATGTAGTATGTTTAACAAGTCCAATAGGTCTAGAATGGGGCTTTATGAGCACTAGTGGATGATTAAAGATGACACTAAGACATTTGAGAGTGTCAAATGGTGTTAAATGATCCTAGAGATCAGATGATGACTTAAGAGAGATTTGGAGAATTCCTTAAAAATCATAAAAAATTAAAACCTAATTTTTGGCCTATTTTGAGGTATGGATGACTAAAAACAATTTGCTAAAATTGAGAGAAATATCAAACTAGGTGTTTTGAGATGAAAGGAACAATGTGTAAACATTGGAGCGGAAAGATGGTGAGTTTTGAACTAATAAAAAAAAATTCTTCGAATGTGATCCTAAGTCATCCATGAGTGAATGTGAGATCAACTGAGCCTAAGGAAAGTTTAAGTGATCCTAATGTAGTATGTTTAACTAGTCCAATAAGGTCTAGAATGTTGGATTGATGCAAGGAGGCTACAAAGGAACTTCTGTCCACCCGGATCCTATAGATCTTTCACTTGAGGGATCCGTTTAGTTACATCTAAGGGATCCGGCATCTGAGACATATTTTCTTAACAGAATAGTTGCAGAATTTTGCTCTATGTTTCGAATTATGAAACAAATTGTTTCTACAGCAAGCATACATGTATACACGTTAAGCAAAGCAAGGAGAGCATGTAGAGATCACATATAGGCAATCAAATGAGATCGAGCTCACAAATAACATAAAGGTTTAGCAAACTTTAAAGCACTATTCAAGAAGTCCAAAATAAATTTACGGTCTAGATTAGTAAATCATTTAAACTAACAATGACATGAAAGGTATGTGTCTAGAAACAAAAGAGCACATGATGGTGTTCAAGACAAAAGAGTTGTGAGGTGCTAGTTTAGGACAATATAGTCATTACGGATGGTGGTTAGCATACAATGAGCTTCGTCCATGAAGTCATGTAGCTCTTCTCGATCAAAGTGAGATAATCGCTTGATGAGGCAAGTGGTTGTGATTAGCTAAAAGAAAAATTAATTTTACAACTTGTTTGATTAGTAATCCTAAGACAATGCAAAGTATTTCCATTGTAAACTTACTTTAGGAAAACATAGGAGTATAAATTTCTCAAGTGAGAGAATGAATATAAGACTATTACTAGCGGTGCTCAATTATGGCTAAACACGACCATTTCTACTAAGCGATTCCACATACCCAACTTCTCTCAAGGAAGCAATTCAACCGTTAGGTCAAATTGAGTTTCTAGTGCAATAAGTTCTCCAAGATTCATTCTCAAGTTAGGAAAATTTATATTCCTACAATGGCCTATCAAGAGTAACAATGATGATACTTTGCTTCGCTTAATATTATACTTGAGACAACTAAGGTGACAAAGGCGTCATGTTAAAAATAAGTTCAAGAGTTGTCCATATGGTAAACAACAAAAAAATGGTTGGATGAGCTAGTTCAACATATGTTGTTGGAAAGCTTTGAGTTTGGACTTTCGGATATGAATAATTATATTTGCGTTGCAAAATAATTTACTTGAGTATATCGGATGAAATAATCAAGTTGTCAATCCTACTATGAAGCTTGGAGAGCAATCATGAAAAGGAAAACGGGAGAGTACATCATCAACACAAGTGTAGGTTATGATCCGATGTACATTCTTGTTGATTTTAGAAAATGATACAAGAAAATATGAAATCAAGAAATCATATAAGAACATAAAACATTTATGTTGCACACATGACAAACTCAATCAAAAGGCCATTTAGTGTGTTTATATGTTTTAAACATTTTTTCAACTTATAAAACTAACATTTTTGACACAACTAGATGTTATCCCAAACACTCCTTCAAATAGCACATTGATTAGTAGACTATTACTAAATCGACAAACAAGAGAATGAATAGTAAGGTAAGGAAACCACATATGCTATTCAATCAAACAAGTACAAAAGCTATTTGAGATAAACAAATAATCAAGTAATGCAAAGAAGACAATTTATCATTTAGCTTAGCATACGAAAGTTCTTTTCATCGCTTTGTGTTAAATATAAACATGTATACCAAGCTTGATTAGTTTATTTTATATTTATAAATATGATCAAAACCTTAATTTCAATAGAGGACACATTGTTATTCAAAAGCGAAAACACCCGTCTCCAATTAGATCAAAAGTTTGTGCAAAAGTTATGATCGAAAAATGACTTTCTATTATTAATCAATGATTCTGTAAATTATTGTTTTGAATTAGTTTATGAAATCATTTTAAAATGAAAGTAGACTCAAATACCTTTAAAACGATAGGTAGCACGACTTCTAACGACTTACGGTTAAAAGTTATGAATTTTTGAAATTGCACAAAAGCGTCTTCAGACCTACGGATCCCACGGATCCCTTGCTTGAGGATCCGTCCGATGGTAACTGAGGGATCCGCGGATCGACACAAAATTACACAAATGCACGTTTTGACCCGACGAAAAGGTTTAACCTTTGTAGACTTTTTAGTGAAGTTATATTAACCATTTTACCTTTATTCAAGCTTGATTAACAAGATATCTAACAACAAAACTTCAAAGAAAAATAACAAAACACTTTTCATATTATGCTTGACTTCACCAAAATTTGATACGAGGACCTTACTCGCTTTGAAAACCATTTGTTTTAAAACTAGAGCCAACCCGCTCGATACCAATTGTGAAAACGTAGGGGGGTGAATACGTTCCCTTCAAACTTAAAACTTTGTATCAAATATAGTATAAACCATTGCATTTGCTAATCTCGACGCGATGATGCATTTAACGCATTACGGCATGTAAGGCCAACCCCTTGACATCACATAAGATTACGCAAGATTAATGGTTCATTATAAATCAAGTTTCACCATTATTAGTCCGGTTGCTTTTTCTTGATCAAACGTGTCATAATACGTAAAGTGTTGAATATAGTTTATGACTATATGAAAGACCAAGTATGGATCACAAACATAGACATCAACCACATAGAGAATAAACAAAGTAATGCAAGAATAAAAGTAAAGCTATAAGTAAAAGTATAGACAAACCAACACGAGGATTTATAGTGGTTCGGCTACAAGGACACCTTCCTTGCCCTACTCCACTCCCCGAGTCACCTACTCGAGAGTTCGTAAGCACTACACCAATCTCCATATGGCGGAGAAGCCTTCACAACGCCGCTTAACCTTTTTCCGGTACAAAGCTAAATACCGAGTTCTTTCACACCAAGGCGAACCACACCTAACACAACGTCGCCTACCCTTTATACTTGCTAGGCTAACCACCGGTTCTTTCACTCCAAGGTGAACCACACCTACACAACGTCGCCTACCCTTTATACGAAGGCTAACCACCGGGTTCTTTCACTCCAAGGTGAACTACACCTACACAACGTCGCCTACCCTTTATTAGGTACTAGGCTAAGCACCTAGTTCCATTACTATGGAGGAACTACTACCCATCACAACACAACACCTAATCTCAAGGAGATCCACTCCTTGTTACAACACCATCAAGGATATCACCATCCTTGGATCTAAACAAATACTATATGTATAACGATGCACCTCATCCATTATACGACCTAGGCATTCTTCACTAATGCCATTTACACGATCCTTCAGCACCTTTCACTAATGCCTTCAACACGGATCTTCTGACTCTCTTCACTAATGACTTTGACACATCTATGACACCCGTTATGTTTTGTGGCCCAACATAACAAACCTTGTGTTTTATGGCACAAACACATAAACCATCTAGTCTAGTCATAGATACAAGAATATGATACTAGACAATATCCAAGACAATGTGTCTAATGGATATAAACTCCTAGACTAAACATCAAAACCCAAAGCATGATGTAGTTAATCTTCTATGAATGAAGATGAAAAGTTTCCCAAGCTTGTTGTATAAGATCTTCATGTGCTTGTATCTTGTGATGGGTGATCACTTGAAGGGTAAGGAAGCAAGATCTCTAAGCTTGCTTTGGAGGATCACTTGGAGTATGCTTACAACAAATGAGAGTTAGAAGCATTATGATCATATGAGATTATTGTGGTTTACATGTTTCCTAATGATCTAAATATCCTAGATTTGGTGGAGAGAAACTTTGTGTGAAGGTGTGAAGAAATTGTAAGAAGTGGTTTGCTATTTATAGGCAAAAGACCAAAACCATGTTCTCGCTTCCCCAAGGATCCCTTCGGAGGATCCGGCTTTGTAAATCCAAGGATCCGTGGGTCATCCGAGGGATCCGTGCATGCTCCTCTTTACCCATTGTTTTGGGTTGAAACCATGGGTTATGGGTTATGGTTTTGAGTAGCCACCAAGGTACAATGTATCTAGACTTATGGGTATGGGTCAATACCATGGGTCATGGATAATATCCATATATGACTTATGTTTACTTAAGTGTTTTATAAACTATTTAACTAAACATGTTTAATGGTTTGTTAGGGGTTTGATCATAATGCAACATAAAAAACATGTACAAACCTTTGTTGTAGCATACAAGGACTTGAGTCGTCGAGAGGTGTTGAGACAAGATATAATTACAAGTAACTTATACATTTTACGTTATGTATTACAAGTTACATGTTTGTCATCATCAAAACAAATGAGAATGTATAGATTAAATATCGTAATATTTGCACTAACAATCTCCCCCTTTTTGATGATGACAAAATATATGTAAACGTAATAGATAGGTAAAATGTCAAAGTTACTTGTGTCCATAATTCCATACATTACCTTCTTCTTCGTTTACACTCTTCTCCCCCTTTTGTCGAAACAAAAGGGTGTGTCCTTTCTCCCAAGAATGGCGAGTTTGCATCATCCCTAGTGAAGTTAAAATAAAAACACCTTATTGCTCCAATTGGCACACCACGCCAATACCTTCAACACAAAACACTAATGACGAAGCTTAGAAACTCATGACTTTGAGCTTGCACGTCTTCAAAAGGTGGTGATCTCGCCTTTAAGAGGAACCTAGAGAATCACACACAAAAAAATAGAAAGATCCTTTGAATTATAACCATTATTGCCAACGGCTTAATGGATCAAATTTTTGAGGCTTAACCTACATCAAGGTTAGTGTTAAAAAGAAAAAGGAAAAATATATGATGAGAAAGAAATCTCCCTTTTGTTGAAACATAAAGGAATTTTGAAGAATGAGTGTGTGCATGCTCCCCCTTGACGGTTGCTCCCCTTGTTAAAGGCGTCAAGTATTTTAGGAAGGCTAAGACTAAATTATTGCAAAATTTGCAATGTTTTAGCTTTGACGAAAAACTCCCTTTATTGAGGCGTCATGTACTCCTAGTGTGTTTTGAAAATCTACAAAACAAAAAGTTAGTGCAAAATTATATTAGGTCCTGGGCGAGTAAGTCATGTGATGCACTTTATAAATGCTCGACTGAGCTCCCCTAGCTTGAGGCGTCAAGAAGAACCTAAAAAAATTAGTGTAAAATTCGTCCATAAATGAGCGAGAATCCCATACACATCAAAGTATATATGAACCTACAAAGAAAGGATTAGTGTCAAAAGAGAATAATCCTACTACTTGCATCATCATGGTTGGTTTAGAGGTTGTAAGGTTTGTTCAAGGTAAGAAAAATATGCTTAGGGATGAGGCGCATTTCATTCTGAAATTCACTCGACTTTTGACAACATGGATGTTTGTGGAGGACGGTTGAGCGACCATGAATTGTAGTGGTAGTGAGACACTTGTAGGATGTGGTTGACATAAGTAGCTTGTGGTTTGAGGTTGTGGGCGACACAAGTAGGATGTGGTAGAACATGAGACATACTTTGTCGTAGTTCATGAACTATACCTTGGACACGGTGATAATGATAGAAATCATCATTATGACTTAGAGGTATGGAATTTGTGGTAGAGGTGATGAAAGGTATCAAGGTGAATCTTTGACTTGGTTGATGACTCACTATAGGTGGCGGACATGATGACTTTGTGAGTAGTGATAAAAGTGGAGTAAGATGGTTAGGATGATGCAAGATTAGAAATAACAAAAAATGTGCGAATGAGCACAACTTGACTTGATGATGAAATCGACTATTGTCATCCTACAAGAATCCAAAATAGTTAGTACAAAAGGAAAACATTTATACCAATGGATAAATTGTTCACATAAAATCATGAAACAAAAAGAAGAACACGTAAAGACTCATATAAATGCAACTCATTTATAAACATATAGGAAACAGATAATCCTAAGTGTTGAACAAGTACTTGTGTGGGAAAAGGAAATTTTAAATGATTATCTAAAGAGATAAAGTTCCTCATTCCACGGTTCCTCCGGTTCCCTTACTAGAGGATCCGGCTAGCTTAAGTCTAGGGATCCGGCTAATGGATGAAGTGAAAAGAGGTGATTGGGTTCTAGCAAGGTCTAGCACCTACATATCCTAAGTTACTCAATCTATTAAGTGTCTTATATGAAGATGGACTTGAATGATCAAGAGAGAATGATTGATGGTAGCTAATGATTGCCTTTTATGGAAAATGGGGCTTTATGAGCACTAGTGGATGATTAAAGATGACACTAAGACATTTGAGAGTGTCAAATGGTGTTAAATGATCCTAGAGATCGATGATGACTTAAGAGATTTGGAGAATTCCTTAAAAATCATAAAAATTAGAACCTAGTTTTGGCCTATTTTGAGGTAAGGATGACTAAAACAATTTGCTAAAATTGAGAGAAATATCAACCTAGGTGTTTTGAGATGAAAGGAACAATGTGTAAACATTGGAGCGGAAAGATGGTGAGTTTTGAACTAATAAAAAAATTCTTGAATGTGATCCTAAGTCATCCATGAGTGAATGTGAGATCAACTGAGCCTAAGGAAAGTTTAAGTGATCCTAATGTAGTATGTTTAACTAGTCCAATAAGGTCTAGAATGTTGGATTGATGCAAGGAGGCTACAAAGGAACTTTTGTCCACCCGGATCCTACGGATCCTTCACTTGAGGATCCGTCTAGTTACATCTAAGGGATCCGCATCCGAGACATATTTTCTTAATGAAATAGTTGCGAATTTTGCTCTATGTTTGAATTATGAAACAAATTGTTTCTCTGACAAGCATACATGTATACACGTTAAGCAAAGCAAGGAGAGCATGTAGAGATCACATATAGGAAATCAAATGAGATCGAGCTCACAAATAACATAAAGTTTTAGCAAACTTTAAAGCACTATTCAAAAGTCCAAAACAAATTCTGGTCTAGATTAGTAAATCATTTAAACTAACAATGACATGAAAGGTATGTGTCTAGAAACAAAAGAGCACATGATGGTGTTCAAGACAAAAGAGTTGTGAGGTGCTAGTTTAGGACAATATAGTCATTACGGATGGTGGTTAGCATACAATGAGCTTCGTCCATGAAGTCATGTAGCTCTTCTCGATCAAAGTGAGATAATCGCTTGATGAGGCAAGTGGTTGTGATTAGCTAAAGAAAATTAATTTTACAACTTGTTTGATTAGTAATCCTAAGACAATGCAAAGTATTTCCATTGTAAACTTACTTTAGGAAAACATAAGAGTATAAATTTCTCAAGTGAGAGAATGAATATGAGACTATTACTAGCGGTGCTCAATTACGGCTAAACACGACCATTTTACAGGCGATTCCACATACCCAACTTCTCAAGGAAGCAATTCAACCGTTAGGTCAAATTGAGTTTCTAGTGCAATAAGTTCTCCAAGTATTCATTCTCAAGTTAGGAAAATTTATATTCCTACAATGGCCTATCGAAGAGTAACAATGATGATACTTTGCTTCGTTTAATATTATACTTGAGACAACTAAGGTGACAAAGGCGTCATGTTAAAAATAAGTTCAAGAGTTGTCCATATGGTAAACAACAAAAAAAATGGTTAGATGAGCTAGATTAGACAACTTAATTAAGTTAGTTAGTGAGACCTATGACTTAAGGCATAAGATGGGAAAAAACATGCTTACATTTTGCATTAATTGTTTTGGCAAAATTGTAAATCCCATAACTTTTGGAATTGAAAACTTGTTTGTCAATTATCGTTTTCAACGATTACTATTCTATACTTTCACCACTAGCGGATCAAGCGATGTGGTGGAACTATGATAATGAGGATCCAAAATTCAAGGAAAATACTATGGTTAATATGGATATTGTCCAAAGGGTATTTTATTTTCTTGAATGTTTACTTATCGAAAGTACTAACTTTTGAACTTTTATTTCGTAGAAATGGCTCAAAATGAATCTCGCACTAGCCTCGTTGTTCAAATCTATGTTTGATCGAGAGAAATTGACTTGTGGCGCAATTTCAATGATTAGTATCGGCAACTCGAATTGTCTTGAGGTTGCCAAAAGACTCAATTATTTGACTCGCCTTGTCCTCCGAACTGCGGTGATGCTACTGTGAAGCACGAGTGCATGGCAATCTGAGTATGACAAGTATAATGAGGTCGCTGCGTTATGCTTGGGAGTATGAATCAAACTTTCAAAAGCAGTTTGAAAATTACTTCCCTAATCTTATGCTTGAAGAATTGCAAAGGTTGTTTGAAAAGCACATGTATGTAGAGTGTATGATTTGATAGATGCTCTTCATAGTTGCAAGCAAGAGAAGGGAAACTGTTAGCGCCCATTGCTCGGAAATGATGAGTTACATGGACCGGTGGGCGTCTTAACTATCTACCCCAATGACATACAAATTGGCCTTATCAATGATCTCTTAACAAGGAGTTTGATGGTTCCGTGTGATTACAATATGCATTGCAGGGAAGATAGTCGATGAGGTACATGCAATGCTCATTGATTACAAGAAAGGTTTGCCCAAGAAGGCCCCTACACTGCGGTTTGACCATCCGGAAGGGTAGGATTTCTAAGCCTAATAAGCCGCTAGCGAGCAGGAAAGGAAAGGTAAGGGTAAAGGCGATAAGGAAAACAAGTTATGACTTATCGGCAAGAACCCAAGAAGTACCCTCCCAAAAGCGTGAGAATCCGAAGAAGGATATGGCTTGTCATCACTTGCACCGGGTAGGACATCTGGAAGAGGAATTGTACACTCTACCTTGATGAGTTGCGCAATAAGAGGTATAAAATAATGGCACCGTGGCGGTGCTTGTACTCTTTGATGATAGAATTATTTGCTTTTCCTCATAAAATAAATTCACAGGTATATGATCTTGGATGTGGTATTCACATTTGTAATACAACTGCAGGACTTAGAGCGAGGAAGCTTGCCTATGGACAACAATACACTGCGTGGGTAATGGAGCACATGCGATCGTTGAAGCTATAGGCACGTTTGATTTAGTTTTACCTTCGGTTTAATCTTGTCATTAAGCGATTGTCATTCGCACCTTCCATTGTTAGGGTGTCATTTACATTTCCTTGTTAAAAGATATTGGTTTTATTCATACATTTACTTGATTATGGAATTTCGGTTTCTTTAAATGGTGTTTTTACTTTAATGTTATTCCAATAAATGGTGTGTTTGAAATTGATTTGCATGATAATTTGATTGATAAAAATAATTACATCTTTAGCATCAATAATAAAAGAATCAAAGGTGATTTGAATTCTTTATTTCTTTGGCATTGTATACTTACTCATATAGGCAAGAAGCGCGTATAACAGTTTGCAAAGCGATGGGCTTTTGCAAGATATCAATGATGAATCATTTGATAAATCTGAATCTTGCATATCCGGGAAGATGACCAAGAAACCTTTACAAATAGTTTAGAAAGGCCTTACGATCTTCTTGGTGTGATACATCTTGGCGTATGTGAACCACTAAGACATGTGTCAAGAAAGGGTGCTAGCTACTTCATAACCTTTATCGATGATTTCGGTCGTTATGGTTATGTTTATTTATAAACATAAACATGAAGTCTTTGAAACATTTAAGGTTTTTAAGAGTGAAGTAGAAGCGCAACTAGGAAAGAAAATTAAAGCTCTTCGATCCGATAGAGGTGGTGAATATTTAAGCCAAGAGTTTAAAGATTATCTAGGCGAGTGTGGTATCGTCCGACAACTCACATCTCCATATACTCCACAACAAAATGGTGTATCACGAGAGAAGAAATCGTACATTGTTAGACATGGTGCGATCAATGTTTAATCTTACAACTCTTCCCTTATCCTTTTGGGATTATGCTTTGAAGCTAGCATTCGCATTTGAATATGGTTCCAACTAAGAAGGTTGATAAGACTCCTTATGAAGTGTGGTATGGGAAAGCTCCCAATTTGTCTTACTTAAAGGTGCAGGGTTGTGAGGCGTTTGTTAAGCGTGACTCTGGCGATAAGTTGCAACAAAGATCATTAAGTGTATCTTCGTAGGATACCCAAAGGAAACTATTGGTTACTACTTTTACTTTCCACCGAAAACAAAGTAATTGTTTCTAGGTATGGAGACTTTCTTGAAAAGGATCTCATATCTCATGAATTCGATGGGAGAGTTTATGATCCGGAAGATGATCAAGAAGATACAACACCTTCCGAAAACACTAGCCAACCTCAAGTAGATCCATGAGCTCGCTTGCACTGGCGTCTATGTCTAAGCGTAGAAGGCGAGAAAATTTTGTTAAGGGATCTTGGTGAACTCGCTAACTATAAAGCGCCATAATGAGTCCTGAAAAGGAAAAATGGCGAGTTGCAATAAATGGGGAAATGCAATCCATGAAAGACAACGAAGTCTGGATAGAGGTTGACTTACCTCCAAATGCTAAGGTAGTTGGAAGTAAGTGGCTCTTTAAGATAAAGACTGACATGGATGGCAATGCACACACCTATAAAGCTCGTCTTGTAGCCCAAGGGTATACTCAAACCTATGGGGTAGACTATGAGGAGACATTTTCTCCTGTAGTAGTGCGTACTATGACTATGAGATATGGCAAATGGATGTCAAAACTGCCTTCTTAAACGGTCGCCTAGATGAGGACATCTATATGGCGCAGCCTAAAGGGTTTGTGAATTCAAAGTTTCTGAAGCGTGTATGCAAACTTCAAAGATCCATTTATGGATTGAAGCAAGCATCAAGGCAATGGAACAAGAAGTTTGATGAAGAAATCAAGAAATTTGGTTTCACTCAAAATCTTGATGAGCCGTGTGTGTATCACAAAGCTAGTGGGAGTAATGTTATCTTCCTTATCTTATATGTCTATGACATATTGATCATGGGAAAAGACATTCCAAGTATGCAAGATGTAAAGTCTTATCTTGGAGAGTGCTTTTCTATGAAGGAGTTAGGGGAAGCAGCACTTATTATGGGAATCAAGATCTACCGAGATAGATCAAGGCGGTTAATTGGACTAAGCCAAAGTGCTTACATTGATAAAATATCGAAGAGATTCAGTATGCAAAATTCCAAGAAGGGATATTCTTGATGCAAGTTGAACATGGCTTAAGTAATAAACTATGCGTCAACACACGAAGAGGTGGCATACATGAAGAAAGTTCCTTATGCTTGGTGTGGGATCTATCATGTATCTTGTGAGATGTACAAGGCACGATGTGGCGTTGCACAAAATATCACCGATCGGTATCATGAACCCAGTGTGAAACAGCAGTGGTATTAAGAACATTCTTAAGTATCTAAGGGCTACTAAAGAAATGTTTCTAGTGTATGGAGGAAATCGGATGCGAGCGTGATGTTCTGAGTTTTTGCGATCGTCATTCAAAGCGATAAAGATGATACGAAGTCTCAGACGGGTTATGTCTTTGTCCTTAATGGAGGAGCGATTGATTGGAAGAGCAAGAAGCAAACAACAGTTGCGATGTCTATTCTGAGTGAGTATATAGGCGCTTGAAGCTGCGATGGAAGCTGTTTGGATTAGGAAATTCATTTTGGGACTCGGAGTAATGCCCTCAATCAAATTACCTTTAAATGTGTATTGTGACAACTCTGCTGCAATAACATTTGCCAATGAGCACGGAGTCATGAAGGCGCGGACATTTTCCTCGTCGATATCATTATGTTCGAGAACAAGTCGACATAGGTGAAATCAATCTACTCAAAGTTCATACTGGATGATAATCTAGTGATCCCTTTACGAAGCCTTTGCCAAAGGAAAAACTTCTTGACCATCTTGATGGGATAGGACTTCGTTTAGCTAGTAGTTTCATGCGGATCGTGATTAGTATTTGGATAAAGGATGTTATGAACAAATACTACTTTAATGAAATAAAATAGTTGTTTATGTTTATTTTTCATTTTCTTAATATTATATCCTATATTTGCATGTTTAATCCGTGAATAACTTATGTTATTCTAAATAGTCCGTTGTCAATCAATGATGTGGGAATGTCATTGAGTTAAGACAAATCTGAGTTTTGGTAGAATATACTTTTAAAGTATATTGATGCGTGGGACATACCAGATTCACATGATGTTCAATGAATTGAATATAGGACTTATCTCAACTTTACATGATGATACTTTATGGATCTACGTCATTAAGTATATCATGAAGTGTTTATCCTCGGACTTGAGATACGGATAAGCGATATGAATGTAGTGCATTTGTGTAAGATAGTCTAACGCTATCCGTAACTGGTAGTTATAAGGGCTATTTTCGGAAGTGTTGCAAAGTTCATGAGTTATGTTTGTAGTCAAGATAATTTGTTCCTTTGAATTTGTTTCAAAACATAATACTATATATTTCGGCCCCTCGTAGGGTTGACAAGATGTTTGTATGGCCATACCCAAGATCTATCTGGAATATGTTCAGATGATTTGGTAATCGTGTTCAATCATATACAACGAGAAACAAAATATTAACTTATGAAATGACTTGATCCATATTCATAGTTAATGTAGTATTAGTAACAAAAGGATAAATAAAATGATGAATCATTAAATGGTTTTCAGAGACCATACTCGTTTCGATCCGGGGCATTGGCGTGTGAAAGCTAGACTAACCAATGTCATTACTATATTTAGTAATATCCAGTGGGAGCTGAAAGGTTTTATGGATATTTAAATATATGTATGTCCGGATTCGAACTCGAGACTTCGGGATTGCACACATTACGTATGAGAGTTGATGTTAATAATTAATATATAAAATGTTATTATTAATTATTAGTCACGAAATAAAATATTACGATAGTTAATATTTGACGAGGTTTTGACTAATGGTCATTAAATGTAAACTACGGGGACTAGAGATGAAATTAGTGGGCAAGAAAATTCTAGAACCCCTCTTGGGTTGGGTGGCCGGTCGTGGCTTCTCAAAAGCCCAAGGGTGAGTTTTCTTCGTCACCAAGTTTTGAGAAACTATAAATACAATACCTTGTATTCATTATTCTCCTAACCTTGGATCACCAATAGACCTAATTTCTCTTCTCCTCTCCTCTTTCTTGTGTGGCCGGTTGAACACCCATCACCATAAGGGTTTCGATTTGCTTAACTCAAGATTAAGTATTTGGTTTTATTTGTGATTCAAGAAACTAGCTTTTCACATCAAATCGCTAATAGTACGTGTGTAGAAGAACGAAGGACAACCACGCTTGAGCTTGTAATCTTGGTGGTTGACTTTTGGTTGGGTCGAATTTAATAAACCCTAAAGTTAGGGTTTTGGGTTTTGGTTCTTGTTCTAATTAACGTTTGATTCTTGAATTGCTAAAAGGTCGTGTTTTCTTATTCGATTAATTACTTACATATATTATTCCTATTTACTTCATTGCATGTTTTGATGATGTTATTTGATTTTATATAATTGTTATGAGTATTAAATCCCAACAAATTTGTTGTCTGTTTGCCCTGGAACACTGAGTTTCTTAAGACTATAACAACAATCACATGGCACTGTACCACCATAAAATAGCCTTGGTATGGGGCATGGCCTTTACCACCATGCAAGCCAATATAACACCGAAAATTTTCATCATCTTTGCCACAAAACTTGTGTTTTGTCTAGTGTAACTCGTTTTGGCGTAAGAATATGCTATGGAGGAGTTAGGAGTTTTGCCTATATATTTGTTATTCGAAAACAAACAAGATATGCACACCTAATAAACGTTTCATTTTTGGACGGATAACTAGTTAGGAACGTGTTAATTAATAGATGGACGAAAATAAAAGATGTTCATTATTGGATGCATACTTGATTGGATCTTCTATTAGCTTCTTTCTTTAACCTAACAAGAAAACGAAAAACAAAGATTATCATAAGATAAAAAGCCTAGTTTAAAGGGACATACGATATATGGTTGGTATTTTTGTTTCGATCCGAAAAGAGGATATACAGCTTTGCTATTGAAAAACTTATTCCAACTTTAATACAACAAATAAAGTATACCGTACGTATACTTTATTTGTTTTGATGCCCTGGGCCGTCGCCCATTCCGCCCGCTGCCAGGGCCAGCCCTGAGTATACGTATATTAGATGAGGGTCAGATTCAAACGTGCATGTTACGTATAGGCAATATCATCCTTTAAATGTATTCATATTTCAGCCTCCTAGTATATTTTCCTACTCATAAAATTATGATAAGTAGTCATAAGCTTTATAAAAAAAAAAAATACAATTCTCTATTTCATGGGATAATAATGCACACAGTGTATGCAACAATGGATAGAGCTGGAAAAAACTTAAAGGATTAAATGTTTTTGTTTGCGTTATATAATACTTGACAAAACTTATATTAATGAAAATACATATAAAACTCAATACATTCATATATTTTGAATCAAATACTATATAACACGAAAGAAAATATTTAAGTGAAAAGTTAAAAAAAAAAATCATAAAATCAAAACAGAACAATTATTTTTAAACATATGGAGTAATATTTTAATTAGTTGCATCTAACGTATGCGATTGATGTACGTTGTTTACGTACTACACACAAGTTATCCACTTAGGGGCTGTTTGATAAAAAAATATAATTTAGCGCTGAATGAATCAAAGCTGCTGAATGATTCAAAGATGCTGAGTGAATCTGATTCTGAGTGAAAATGATTGTTTGATATTTGTTAAGAATGAGCAATGAAGTTGCAAAATTACCAATTTAACCTTTTGTCTGATTTTTTGAACAAAATGTACTGTTTGATTTAAAAAAATCATCAACTCAAATAAAAATATAATGTAAAAAAAGTAATGTTGGAATAAAAAAAAATGTAAATGGTTTTATCGAAAGATCATTAAACAATATAAATTATGAACTACTCAATTAAATGTAATTCTACAAACTATAATATTACAAGAAAATGTGAATAAAGGAACGACTCCAAAAATATGTAATTGATATGGCCTCCTAAGTCAGCATGTTTCTATATACAAAAAGAAATATTATATAAGGGTAAAGGAATATGTAAATAATTATATTGAGAAAATATAAAATAAAAATGTTGAGGACTTGTGTTAAATTTTATTTGGCGTGTGAGAAAAAAAAAAAGCATTTGCTAGAAATAAAACATTGAAAAAAAAAAGAGGGCAATCAATGTGAGAAAAAAGAACCAATCGTTGATTTAATTGAGCGTAAGAAAAAAAACATTTGCTATAAAGTTAACATTGAAAGAATACAATGAGGGCAATGAAGAATGCTGAATGGCTAAGGACCTCCATCCCCCCCAAAATGATTCAGCAGCAAAGTAAATTTGTAAGAGGTTACATTTATTTTTATCAAACACCACATGTGCTGACCGAAGAAGTGATGTTCTCTTAATTGGCTCACTAAGAAGCTATCAAACACCCCCGTAGTTCATCTATTAAAATTTACTACTATATCTGTGTAAAAGTTAGCAGTAAATTTATTAGGTGTCTTAATCCTAGATATGGTTAGACAATGATTAATGTTGCAAATCTCTAGCATAAGTGATGCACCGCATTAGCCAAATACTTCGGGTCACCAAAAGTTGGGACGCCACATGAAAGGAATTTCGGGGCTACTGAGAGCCAAATGTGCAGCCCTTCCGAAAGATGGAGTGCCGCATTAGGTCCGAATGGCATTTTTCAATTTTTTCGTATTTATTAATTTAGGCACGTTTGGTTATTAACGATGGTAGTGCTGGGCATTTTTCAATCTTTCTATGAAGTTCGTATGTTGAAAGACAAAGGTTTGATTTTATCTCTCATTGTAAGAAACGTGTTGGGGATGGGTGTTGTACGATGTTTTGGGATGATCTATTGATTTCTGATGTTCCTATCCGAGTTAGGTTTCCTCGTTAGTTCGCTCTTGAATCGGACAAGGAGGTCTCGGTTGCAGATAAGTTGGGAGCTCTCTCCATTCTTGGCTCTTTTCGTCGGGATGTGCTGTGATGGGTGGCGTCAACAATGGTCCGATTGTCTTCTTTAGTTGGGTTTGGTTTTCCGTAGTCCTCTAAGGATAGATGGTTTTGTGACTTGACGGGAGATGGTGAGTTTAAGGTCAAAGTGGTTCGTAATTCTCTTAGGGGGCGTTTGGTTGGGACAATTTGAAATTCCGGAATTTTAAATTCTAGAAAATTTAAATTCTTGAGAATTTAATATTCCGAAATTTAAAATACCTTCGCATGTTTGGTTGATAGAAATTTATAATATTTTTTTGTTTTTTAATATAAATTTCATAAATAATCTATTTAAAAGTTTATAAAAATTATAAAAAGTTTATAAAATTTTGTAAAAATTTATAAAAAAAAGTTTATAAGAAATTTATTAAAATAGTGTATAGAAAAGTTCATAAAAAACTTATAAAAAAAGTTAATAAAAAGTTTATAAAAAAAGTTTATAAATAAAATTTAAAAAAAATTTATAAAAAAAGTTTACAAAAAAAATTTCATAAATATTCTATTTTAAAATTTATAAAAAAACAATAAGAAAAAAAGTTTATAATTTTTTTTTAAGTAAATTAAAATTCTTCACTTTTTGGAGTCATTCTAATTCTCTTCATTTTAGCAATTCGTAAAACTGTAAATTACTTTAAATGTCCTCATTTGAGTTACCAAACAGGATATTTGAAAGGAATTGAAACGCAAATGCCCCAATATACTCCAAATTACCTCAACCAAATGCCCCCTTAATGATTTGTTTCTTCCTTCTCATCCTGATGCTACGAGATGCGTGAAATTTATTCCGATTAAGGTTAATGTCTTTGCTTGGCGTGCTCGTCGTGATAGTTTGCCGACGAGATATAATCTTAGTCGTAGAGGTGTTGCTTTAGATTCGGTTTTATGTCCTATTTGTGATTCTGATGTGGAGGACATTCAGCACGTCATGTTCCGATGTGATATGGCTCAGTTGGTTTTTCGTAAGATTTGCCGTTGGTGGGATTTGGATTGGCAGGATTTGAGTTCTTTTTCGGATTGGCAAGTTTGGCTTTCTTCTATTCGGCTCTCCTCTTCTATCAAGTCAATCTTTGAAGGTATTTTTTGTGTTGCTTGGTGGAGGATTTGGATGTTTCGCAATCGGCTTATTTTTGATAAGTCTCCTCCTAGACGTTCGGTGATCTTCGATGATATTTTGTCGTTTTCTTTTAATTGGTGTTCTAGGAGATGTAACAGGGTTTTTTCTTAAGAGCATTGGTTGAAAAATCCCCTTTTAATTTCTTTTTAATGTTCTTTTTAATGTTCTTTCTAGCTCCTTTCTAGTTAATAAAGTAACCGTTCAAAAAAAAAAAAAGCATATATACATTGTGAAACAAGAATCCATACATAGACCAAGAGGGGGTATATATACCAAACGTATCGATCATATTAACATTGGATACAATCAAATACAATGAAATGCAATCGACATACATATATATCGCTTTGCATTATAAAACAAGGTTTCCGATTTATATTATACAGTATGGTTTTAAATCATGCTCATCCGAGTGTCGTTCCATTAGTATTTTGTATTAATGTCACTTCACCCTGCAAAAATCAACCATATAAAATAATTTTAGTATTTCTTATGAAAACTACTTGAATGTTGAACAAAATTTGAAATAATATGTTTAAATTTGACGTACTTGGCGCAATCGGTCGTGGGGCTAATGTAGGTAATGCTAAGACCACATTTTCCAGAAAGCCCAACGGCGTTGTCTTGGTTGATACTAGAGGAAGATTTGTAAAAGTTTATTAGGCAATTACATGCTTGTTGCCGGTCAGGGGCTGTTGTTGCTGCGTTGTTCAGTTTCTTGAGTCCGTCGCAACATGTTGGTGGAACTGCACCACCGCTCGTGATGAGGTATTTTACACATGGTGCGAAAAAGCTTGATACTGCAGGGCATGTAATAGCAGCCTCCGTATATGTCATTGACGCCACCATGCAAGCTACTATAACACATACAACCTTCATTAGTGTAGCTACCATTGTAGAACAATTTGTTTAGTTTTTGTATGTTTATGTATATATCTTGTTTACGTGCAAGAAAATGCTAAGTAGCGCCATTTATTTATAGGGATATTTATGCTCATGCATGTGCATTTACCACCAAAAAAACGTACTTAATTATAATCAATTTCCCATATAATTTCATAACTATGTTCATATTGTTTCCACAAATGTGCCCATTGGTTAGTTTCTTTTAAGTATTTTTATTTAGCAAATAAAATCAAAAGAAAACAAGGATTGGTAGGTAGCTAAAAATGACACAACATGGTAGGACATTTTGGTTTAGATTCAGAAAGATAAAGTATTGCCATCTTGATGAAAAGAATTATTGCATTAATAGTAATTAAACAACAAACGTATATACTGAATGAAGAAAAAACATGTGAAATAATCTTGTTTATTCCGTATACGATTTAAGCTATGCTATAAAGTGAATAAACACGTTTCTTCTTTTTTTCTTGGTAACTATGGTTTTCGTATAATGCGTGAGATTTGAATACAATCACATAGATTTAAACTAGGTAAAGCCTTTCTTTTACAAAAAAATGATGTGATTAATTCAGGGTTATTTTCTATCATCACTAATTCAAAGATGAACACTTAAAACTATATATATACCATGGGTTGCACTTTTGGTTTGGGTCTAAGAAATTTATCTAGGTCTATTAATTGATTTATGTTAGGCATATAACGCTTAAATCGATTTTACCTATTGTCTTAACATTTTATTTGTTTGTAACAATTTTAAGAAATCGATTTCTTTTTGCGAATTGAATTTTTAGTATAAAGTTATTGTGAAGCAAATTACAGTTTTAGTATGAACTACTCACTTAATTTAACTAAAACTGCAAATTGCTTACGATCTCTCAACTCGTCTTGAAGATAGAAAGTGTATTTTTGTTTGAAAAGCTTTCAGACAGAATCTGGTTGGAGCTGAAATTGACCAAAGGACATTTAAATAGATTGTGTCCCTATTTGTGATAACGGGTAATTAAGCGGATGACGTTTTCTTTAATATAGATTTTTCGAAGGCGGGCTTTTTAATGATTTGATGTCTGGCGGCTTCACGGGTTAATCACGATACCGATTATGACCCTTCGTGACCACCCATAAATGTACATTTAGCGAGATTTGAACTTTTGACCTTTTGTGAGAAAACTAAAAACCCTAAAATTAGGCCATTTGATGGTAGTTTAGTGTAACATGGCTTCTAGTATATGGGAGAGATTACAATACGTGACGTTCAATATCATTTATGTGTCTAGTCGTGTAGAGTATCAAAAGGAACCTCTCGGAGAAGTATTGGGCCTCAGCTTTTGGCTCGTACCGAACCGTTTGCATAATCAAATATTGTTTGACACAAACCTATATCTACAATACATCCTCCTTGCGTTTATGGATCATGATGCATATGTATAGATACAAATTAAATGGTCCACTGCATGGGAGCAGTAATTTTCAGAAACATTTGGAACATACTGTTTCTTATCAGAAGAGCCGTTTCCAAGTAGTGTTGGATCAGTTAAGTATTAATGATCGCACAACTCTTCATAACAAATTATAAGCTAAATTTTTTTAAGGCTACAACCTTAATTCAAGTGATTGTTACAGTACATGTTATCATATATATTTGGAAATTTCGCATTGAGCTTGCAATTAATTAAGTCCAATGTGGCTAGAGCTAATAAAGTATTTCAAGATGTTCTTCATGTATCATTATTTAAACAGGTACAAATACACTTGAATAATATGATAATTAAGGATACACACAAATGCAATAACATGCAAATAACACGTATATATTGCTTTCAAAATAAAACAAGGTTTTCAATTTATTTATATCACACATATAGTTATAAAATCTTGCTCCACTCCAAGTGCCTTATTCCATTAGCCTTCAACATCATTCTCACTTTATCCTGCGAAAGCCAACAACATATAAGAATTCCAATCAATTAGGTGTTTTTTATATTATTTTTTCTAAAGTTTTGTTCACATAACTCAAAAAAGTTTTTGTATGAAATTTGTTTTTGTTGATTCAATATGCTTATTAGCTTACTGAAATTAAAAAGTCACTAAGCTCAGTTTTAATTACTAATGAGCTTATCAAGTTAAATAAATAATAAGCTTTGAGTTGATAACCTAATAAACTGTTAAAAATGAGCTTACTAGGTTTTGCAAATTTGTATAAGTTCATAAGTTTAACATATATATAAATTAGGCTATCATGAAGCATGTTTTCTTGTTCACATACTGCAAGCAGTCGGTCTTGGGACTAAGGTAAGGAATGTTAACACCACATTTTGCATTAACCGCCATTGCCTGTTCGTGGGTGATATTTTTAGGATTAAATTTATAAAACATTGCCATGCAAGAACAAACATTGTATCGTTCCTTTTGAGTTTTTGCAGCGAGACTCAATTTCTTTAGCCCCTCACAACAATCTTTTGGCGGCATACCCTGATCGCCATTACTGGTCATGTATCGCAAGCATGAATAAAAGTACTCATGACATGTACCTACGGCAGGAGGCTCATTCGACGCCACCACCATCGATGCCACAATGCAAGCCACTATAACACATAAAACCTTCATCATTGTAGCTACCATTGTTACACAACTTGATTAACTGTTTTATGTTTAGGTATGCTTCTAGTTTTTGTGCAATAAAATGTTAAGGAGGGTCATTTATTTATATGCATGCTTATGCCTAATTATGCATGTGTGCCTTTGCCACCAAAATAACATATGTTCAATCATATTAATTTGGCTTCCCTTTGTTTTAAAGTATTCGAATTTGGCCTAAAATCAAAAGAAGAAGATTGAACAATCTAACAAGGATAAGTAGGTAGCTAAAATTGACCCAAGATGGTTGGCAATTTTGGTTTATGCACTAACATATAAAGTGTTGCCATGTTGATGAAAATAATTATTGTGATTTTATCACAACGAAGAAAGTATATTCTGAAAAAAGATTGAAAATGTGAAATAATATTGTTAATGCTCCGTATATGATTTATTGTACGTTATATATAAAGCAAATAAACATGTTCTCTAGCTATCATCTTTTACAAAAGAAGTAGAATGATATACACCAAATGGGTGATTTGTGTAAAGTAAATCATTTTTTAGGCATAAGATGGTTGGCAATTTCAGTTTAGATCGATTCTAAAAGACAACGCATTACCTTAATTGCTACTCCCTCCGTCCCTAAATAAATGTCCAGTTTGACTTTTCAGAGTCAAACTGGTTCAACTTTAACTGTAAATATTTTTTTGGTGTTATATAATATTTGATGAAAAACTATACCAATAAAAAGTACAATTAAAACCCAATTCATTTATATATTTTTCATCAAGTATTATATAACACCCACAAAAATAGATAAGGTCAAAGTTGATCCAGTTTGACTCTGAAAAGTCAAATTTGACATTTATTTAGGGACAGATGTAGTATTAATTAAGCTAATAAATCATTTTTGTTCATAAAAATATTCTTTTTCAAGTTTAGCTCAAAGGACGGGATGGATGTAATGCTTGAAACCGGTCTATGGTTAATTCGTAATGTGCCATTAATCTTGAAAAAGTGGTCTGCTTATGCGAATTTATCAAAGCAGGACTTGTCTAACGTTCACATTTGGGTTAAATTCTATGATGCTCCTCTTACTTCGTTTACAAAAGATGGGTTGAGTACTATTGCAACTAAACTTGGTACATCATTGATGTTAGACTCCTATACTACAATTATTTGTACGGAGTCATGGGATAGGTCGAGTTATGCGAGAGCTATGATTGACTTACGGGCTGATGTGAAGTTGAAAGATACTCTTGTGGTGGAAATCCCAAAACTAGTGGGTGATGGGTATATTTTGAATATTATTCGAGTTGTGTACGAGTAGAAACCACTAAGATATTCAAATTGCAAGGTTTTTTTGCCACACCTCAGAATAATGCGCAAAGAAAATTGTCTCGGATGTTTTGAAGAATACAAAGGCACCTACGCAAGCGGTTCGTGGTGTTCATATTGGTTCGAAGTCGCATCTTATTTAAAAACCAATCCAACCAAAGATCGACAAGAAGACGGATTCTAGTTAGGTTTCGTGTTCTACATAGGTTCCTAACGATACTACTACTTCAAATTCTTTTAATGCTTTAGGCAGTATGTGTGACGTGGAAGATGCTAGGGATGTCGGCCATTTCAATACCATTAGTGAAAAGGAGGTGAATAATTTGGAAAAACATGGGCCTGAGCCTAATCGTGTAGAGGTGTTAGCAAGGATAAACGGGTGACTGTGAACTCGGGTTCTATGCCTAGTACTTTAATGAATTTGCAAGATTGTGATTTGGAAAGTGAGGTTGAAAAGTTTGATAAAGAGACTGCTCAGTTTATGGCTTCTTCATATGAGCGACATGGTGGTGGATGTAATGACCATAGTCTAATTGAACTTGATGAGTATGACTCGTATGACGGATATAAAGATGTGGTATCAGACTTGACAAAAAGAACAACTTGCATTTTGTGATGCGTTCGATATCACTCTTCGAAGGAAGAGACACTAGATTATATTTGGTACATTGTGAGTCAAATTTAATCTAGTTAGTTGTTGTTTTTCCTTGTAGTAGTTCATAAGGTAGTTCATAAGCATGGTTTGTCATTCTTATGATAGGTATAGTTTGAAGCACGAATGTTGCGTTTGTTTTTTTGCCTATGTAACAAGCTGAGATGTGAGATTCAATCATAGCTTATGTACTTTAAACACTTTTTGGAGTAACATATGTATTGGGTGTAAAAACTTTTAAAAAAAATATCGCTTCAAACCTAACTCTTATTATTCACTTTTTATCTAATCTAACTAAACTCCCTTATGCCACCACCTCTCCTTTTTTTAGAGCATGAGCAATGCATTAAGTCATAAACGACTTGATGCATTTAATACAATTAAGTGTTATGTATAAAAAGCTTTTGCAAAAGTCATACTTGCAAATCAACTTCAATGCATCAAGATTTAACAAAAGCTTTTTAAAAACTAAAAAATGGGTTAAAAATGAAAAATTAATGCTTGAACAAGAGCTCTAAGCTATTGATCAAACGCTTGAGTTTCTCAAGCTATTCACATTTATTGTCATAACAAGTCTTTACTCTAAATGCAAAAAGTCATTTGAATGATTTTTAGAATAATAAAAATTCTTTGGAAAAGCATGCATTGCGGATGCTTTTACACTAACACCGTTCGTCATGATTGTTTGGTAATGAATGCTCTATATAATTTACAACGTTAATTAGAAGCCCATTTAAACAAGTCAAATGTGACTTTGAGATACAATTTTGACTGTTATTTACATTAATTTATCCGAAGATATGTAAAACTTGATTAATGTTTTATCTTAACATTGAAATGTGTCATTTCAAAAGCATCGGGTGAAAATGAGCAAACATTATTCTATAAGTTTTTTTTATGTGTTTCTAGGGTACTTTTAGCTTGTCTTTGGTCTATAACCATTATTATGTATGTTGAAACTCTATATTATGCATTAAACCTCAATAACACCTTCGCAATGACGACACATAAAAACGTTCGTGTTAATCAAATTCGATAAACTCGTTTACAAATTCCAAATTTAGCATAATAACGTACATAAATATGTTTCTCTACAAGGGAAAGCAAGTTTTCTATATGATTAATACAATAATACAAATATGATTTTTATGATCTCCCACCTTCCAAGTGTATCTTTTCCGGCCAGTTTGGACGCAAACATAAATTTCAATTCAGCCTGTAAAACGCAACCATTCGAAAATTACAATCAGTTAGTAATATTCAGTGAAGACCTTTTGCGGTAATATTTAGCTTCACAAATTGTTTTGACCGAGTTAATAACAGTACTAGAGCAATGCTTAAAGATTTAAAAAGGAACTGCCGTAGAAAAATGCATTAAGATAAACGGGGCAAATATTCCACATAGCCTATTGACGGTACAAAATTTGTGTGAAACGTAAATGAGTAGTAGGAAAGAAGGTGATACTGGTTGAAAAAATGGATACTTTTTGTTGTTATGGTAGCACGAAGAATACACAAAGTTATGTAACTAGAAGAATACAAAGAAGGGTATCAATTAGCTAGACATACTTGTCGCAGTCTGTGTTGGGATCAACGTAAGGAACATCAACGCCACACTTGCCAGGAAGGGTTACAGCGTAGCCAGGGTTAATACTTGGAACAGATGAATAATGATTATTGATGCAATCGCATGCCATCTTCATTTCAACGCTTGTTTTAGCAACGGATTTCAGTCCCTTAAGACTATCACAACATGATGTTGCCACAACACCGCCGCTCTTTAAGTATTTTGTACATGGCATAAGATAGCTCACCACTTGACCACAATTACGAAAAGCATCCGTATATGGCATCGTCACTACCATGAAAGCCACTATAACACATATAAACTTCATCTTCATCCTTATGCTAGTTTTCTTGAGGATGCCATATTATATGCTTGTGAATTCATGCGTATACGCCGGTGTTAATTGGTACGATAAATAAATACATGGTTGGTACAAAATTCGGTTTATATCCAAAAAGAGATATAATTTCCTTGTTATTGGATTTAAATGTAGCAAATTGTAATCGAAAAAGGAAAATACTATTGAATGAAGAACAAAATTTAAAACTTAAGTTATCCCACGTAGTTAATGCAACACATGTATGATATCATTCTATTCAATTAACTATACAGTTTAAAAGCTTCACATTGTAATTATAAGGATCGAGTAACCGGTTAAAATTCTCAAAAATCTGACAAACTGTGTAAGTTCTTGCATTATTAGATCGACAAAAGTTGAAAGAAGAAAGAAACTTTCGACTTTTACAGTCATGAAATTATAACTTTCAATGGATTTTTTTTGGCAAGTTTTGTTAAATGAATTTATCAATAGATTGGTAAATATATCTAACTAGCTTTTGAGCATTTCATGTATAACTTTTACTAAAATCGAATAGATACATACTAAGCTGTGTCACTCCCACAAAATAAAGACAAATTTCAGGCCAATCTAGAACAATTAGAGCTATATAGAACTAGAAGATCACTCACAACCATATAAGTAAGTCTCTTTTGTAATTATAATTTTATAACATAATATAACAGGAACATTTTGTAGTAAGCCATCAAGTACTATATACAAAGCAAAGAGACATAAGTGCTCATATAAATGTGCCTCTACACAGGAAAACAAATTTTCCATCTTTATTATAGTGATAATTTATATTCTATTTCTTAAATATCACCAACACTCCCAAGGTTTCTTTCCATTTCCAATTTCTCAACATGGTCATATAAGCATCACTTCACCCTACAAAAAACAAGCATACAAAATAAAATAAATACATGCATGCAGTTATGAAATCAAAATAAATCAAGAAAAACATAAATTTGAGACATACTTGTCACAATCGGTCTTAACATTCATGTATGGAATATCAACACTGCACTTTCTGGGAATGGCTAGCGCATTCTCACGATTAAGCCCAGGAAAAGATTTTAAAGCAGTAGTAACACAACCACACGCAATTTTGCGATCAGCGCTAGTTTTTGTGTCGGAGACAAGTCCCTTAACACCCATGCAACATGATGGTTGCACATTACCACCGCCTCTTGATGTCAGGTAGCTCATGCATGGAATGAAGCGTGCAAACACGTTATTACAGTTTATAGCGTTCGTGTAGGGTGCCGTAGCCACCATGCAAACGATCATAACACATAATACGTTTATCATCATCACCCTTTGTGCCATTTTAATAAGAGCAATTTGTGTTTTGGTTTTTATAAGAGCAATTTGTGTTGATTTAGGTGCAAGAGAATGTTATGTATCACAACATATATTTATAGGGATGTCTACGGATATACATTATATATATATATACTATTTGTGGTTGGAGGAAGTATAAAAATACATGCTACAAATGGGTAGTTGTCAACATGTGATTGGGTCTATACAAGTGAAAGTATACAATTTTTTTTGTTGGCAACACACTATTGGCCGAAGTGTGTTTGGGAACTTACTGTTCACGCATATATACAGTTATATACGTATACTTTGTTCCACCGGCCTTAAACATTTACCATCATCCATTTATTTTGACAGATCCTTCCAGATCTTCCCACCTCAATTCAGTATATTCATTCCTGTCCGGCCTAAAGATATCGGGGTTTTATCGTGTATTTAAAAGGTGCTTCATTTCATGTTTTTAGTTAAATTTCCAACCGGGTTTAACTTATTTTAGTTTATCTCAATGGGTTTTTTTTTTTTTTTTTTTTTTTTTTTTCATTTTGAGTAATTTTATAGTGTCATGGTTTTATTAGGTATGTTTTAGTTAAATTCCCATCGGGGTTTAACATCTTTTAGTTTATCTCAAATGGGGTTTCTTCATTTTCAATAATTTTACAGTATCATGGTTGTTAGAGGTATTAAAAAGGAAGTTAGTTTTACTGTATCATGTTAATAGTGATGGTAAAAGTGATGGTTCAACCTTCTGTGAATTTTCAGAGGATTGGTGGTTTACGCAAAGGTTGCAGGTTGTAGAGCCGTGGATGGTCGGGATTGGTAATATGAGAAAATCTAATAAGACTAATGGCGGTGGTGGAGGAATTGTGAGTGGCGGTACGGTGAATGTTAAGGTTTTGGCGGCTCAAATGGGTGGGTTTGGAGGCTCAAATGGGTAACTTTTGGGGCTCAAATAGGTGTGGGTTTGTAGGCTGAAATAAGCGGGTTTGGTGGCTGAAATCAGGGTGTATAAGTGCTAAATCGAGTGAAAATGATGGACTTCCGTCTTGCAATGAAATTTGAAGTGGGTGCGTTTGGATGTCGAAATGGGTAAACAGTGCGTTTGGGGTTGAAGTGGGGAATGTAATAGGTTGTTTATTTATCATGATTATTGCCCATTGTGATTTTATTTTCTAAATTTAGTATAACATTTTGTCTAAAACAATATCGTATACCTTCTATTTTGCGCCCGGGCTAACGTGTTGTTTTTCGCCTAAAGCGGCCTAGAGTTTCGCCTAACTAAAACAGGCACATTGTTTAGAGTGTTTAATTACATAACTAAGTAACATCGATCTTATGTTTAATGTTAGTGTTATGTGCTGCTGACAAGATGTATGCGGAGAAGAAGAGTAAACAAACTAGGGTTTGGCCTTCAAATGGTATGTAAGATGTGCAATAAATTTAAGTTTTACATATTTAATATTTCAACTATTCGGTTGGGTTTTCTTAAAGGTTTGGGTTATATTAAATTGGTTTGGGTTTGATTGTTGTTGTTACCGTTTGGTTTTGTTGGGCAACATGAGGCGATGGCCCGATGCGAGGAACTTAAAGTTGAGCGGAAAGAACCAACGGGCGATGCACAACAATGTTTAATGTCAACACGGTCCAAAAGGTTATTTGTTAATGTTGACTTTTAGATTTTGAAGGGTTAACATGATTTTCGATTTTATCTTTGATTAAATCAGATATTGCATTTCATAATAGAAATATGGTTGATAGGACGCCTGGTTGCAAGCGGCCAGCGAGGTGGGAGCAAATGCTCCAAGACAAATTGAAGTTGAAGCTCAAATGGAAGCAAAGCGGAAGAGACACTTTGAGTGGAACCATCGCGATCGCATTATTGAAGGTATTGGAGGCTTTATTCGTGGGTCAGATTTAAAATAACCGGTTAACTAATGTGCATCGATGTACCTTTTTTTCTGGTGGTCGGGACAATGAATAAGCCAAAGTTCAAGTAAGCAACCTCTTATTTGTACTTTATCTTCTCTTAGCCGAGGTATGAGTCCAAAAGTTATGTGGTTAACATTGTTAGTGATGCTATTAATGTTAACGCCCTTCTTATTTGTAATTTATCTTCTGACATGCATAACTGTAGACTCTTAGTTTTTGTTCACCTTTTCAGGTACGGTTGCTATATTGCAAAATGTATGCGCGTGCCTCGGCATTCCCAAACAACCACAACCTGTAGGTCAAATTTTCCCAGCTGATAATGGTCTTGCATAGTAACTACCCGCAAGTAAGTTGACTTCCACTTTCGGCCACCACTATAAGCATGTACCATTAATAATTTTGTAAATGATGTCATCGTTTTAGGTGTACCTTCACAAGCGAGAACAAGTCGGCCCAGATTACGTGAAAATAGTAGGCCTCGACGGTCATGGCTACAAGGTTAATTGATTATTTAGTTTGAATCGCATTTCCTCTAATTTCAGATTATACGTGTATAAATAAGGACTTCTCTTTTACATGCACTATCGATAAGAATGCCATCTAAGTATACAGGATTAAAAGCCCCATACGTGTGAACACATTCGGTGTAAGTCGTTGCTTAGGCAAATCAAATCGATACATGTGTATGCAAGTCACCATTGAGCGTTGGCCTCTTCACGTGGCGGTGGAAATGATACAAGCACCATAATGTCGACTATTCCTACCGTGCGCACTTGGTTTGTATGTCATGGCTATAAACAAGTATTCGCCCAACCGGGATCCATATACAAAACGTGATTAGTATAGCACGACATCTAACCGCTTGCTAATTGTCTTACGGGTTGTTGCGGGACGAGCGCGTTTGCCAATCATTTTAGACTTCGGTCGGAAATATCCGTTACATAGGTGGTACCTCAGTCTGCGTAACATCGGGCGAGAGTTTTGACACGGATACGACCTGGTAAGCACGTCGGTGACGTTGGGAGGAGACTGTTTGTTGTGAGTTTTAGCGATTAACTTTTGAAGCATTGTTGCCTACCCGTATTTAATTTTTGGTTGTGGCATGGTTAGTTTGCACCAACTTTTGGTTTATTGCGGGAAAGGGACGTTAATGAACCCGTTTTAGGAAGCCACGATAGGCGTTACAATCAACCCTCACAAGGTATGTCATACCATAGCAAGTTATCGTTCAACGTCCTCACTTAATCGTCCTAACAATTGCTTCATATACTACTTTTGCCATTCATATTTTCCGATGAACTATTGAAATAAATGTGAAATTAGCTATACCAACCCCTAATATCATCAACTAATATTTGATTTTACTTATGTGTAGTAAAGTTGCAATAATCACTTTCAAAACACACATCCAAACAACCCTTAAAAGTTTAAACTTTAAAATGACACATCAACGTCTGTAAGTCTCTAACATGTGGTTCTTTCATTTACCAGGTTGTATAAAAGGTTGTCTGTTAATTCAAATGGGGCTATCATTTTCATGGCCATATGCAAATATCGATGACCTTGATGATCACATCGATTCTATAATATCCAAATCATTAAGTTTCAAAAAAAAATGACGTGCAGACGGTGTTAAGATCATTCAGTTTTGACGATTGCCGTGCTTCTAGGATCACAAAGGTGAAATCGTTTAAATCCAATGTGATGGTTCGAGGGTCTATAAGCTTTAGTGGGAGGGAACTCAATAAAGTTTCTAGCTTTAAGCGTTCTACTCAAGTATACCACACACCTACAAAGTCCATTGCGAACCTAAAGTTTGGATGGTTGAATCTTTAGCAATCGATGCAAAACCAGGTGGACTGAATCACCTTCGGCTAAACCACTAATGAACTGTGGGTGGTGCGATCAGTTGCAGAAAACATATAAAAGTTTTAGAACGAGAAGACAGTTAGGCGATTGTGCGGTCATGGTTGACCAAAGTTGGTTAGTATTTATTTGCATGCTTTTGGTTTTTTGTTTTGTGGTTTCACTGTTTATAATTTCAACCCATATACTTATAAGTGGGTCAATTTAGGTTGTGTTCGATCTCAAAGGGGTAAAAAAAATCAGGCAGGGGGAGAGGGTTAAATGGGTTGATACTTGCCCAAAGTCATTTTTTAATGCACATAAAAAAGTTTTCAAAATCTACCCTTAACAAATAGTACGAGTAAGAAATAGTTGTAGAAAATAATTGTTATAAATAAAGTTATGGATCGGGTAAATTTTCAAGCAGGTCAAAGGGAGTGTTCTAAATAATATAGCTTTGTTCAATAATATAGCTTTGATATAGCTTTCATTAGTGTTGGCTGCAAGAAGAACAATAATGAAAACTATATCAAAGAATGTAGCATGTTCAAAGACACTAATTAAAAAAAATAAACGCGCCCCTCTTTTTACACGTTAGTGAGATGTAGAATAGCCTATAAATTATCACTTTGCAAGCGATTACTTCGCATAAAACTTTATTTTATATCATCCAATGGTCTTAAAATGCATATAAATTTACATGTTGCTTGATTCTAATCGAATTAGTTACTTATCATGAACTCGAAATGCGAAATTTGCCACATTTGTCTAACTTGCAAATGGTAAACTTTAGGTCGTTGTGCCCAAAGGTCTCTTCGCCACTATATGTAAAGAAAATGTGGCCTTGCCCGGATGCAATATACAACATTGTCACCGATCCGCACAATAAAAGGGTCTTCAAGAATTTTCGTGTTGATTATCAACGATTTATATGCTCTTAACCTATTAACAATGCAAACAGGGAAAAGGCGAAGTAAGAGGAATCCAACTTTTTCTATGAAACAATGATCACAAGTAAGCGCAAATATGTGTAGTTGACCTATTTTATCTGCTTAAAGAGTATCCCTAAAGCATTAAACACATAAAAATGATCACCAATTGCCCGAAGTGAGAAGCGGCTGAAGCTGATATTAATCAGGTTCAGTTGTCGCCTTGGATGCCTGATATTACAGCTTATTATCAAACGCAATAGCAACCCATTCAGGTTTTTCATATACTTTTTTGTTTGCATACTTTTTTTCTCTTTTTCTTTTCATATACAGCTTCGTGCTTCCGTGTGGTTGATATTTATTTTGAATTATGACACGTGGGACTTTTCTTTTCTGAACATATCTCGAAACCTTTGAATTTTCCTTGCAACGAGTTTCTTGGACGAACCACGAATTTGATACTCACATTTTGAGACTTCACAAGGTAATGTCTAATTACATATTTTTATTTCGAATTCTGCTATTGTATTCTCAACCATTTTCAGGTAATGGATTCTTTTACGCTTGGTACGTAGTGTATAGTCCAAATAACTTGACACTTATGTTAATCATAAAGCTTAGAGACAAACTGCTAAATGCCAACACTTTTAGTCACGAAACCTTATGTAGGAATGCTTAGTACTAATGAATTTGAAAAGTTACTTCGTTTGTTCCATATAATTTCGCTACCGCATGAAACCGAATAGTTATGTCTAGGCGCACGACCGTGTAAAGTTGAAATTAGATAGCTATCTTATCATAGTTTTGCATGAAACCGATTCACCTACATATTGGACATTGATCATAATTCTTGCTTTGTTATTACGAGTTAGTATAACATAAACCAAAATTTTTCCATGAAGCTACAAATGATATGGGTTATTGCAGTTACTTGAAAGTTAAAAAAGTTTAATCTTATATATACATAAGAGATTATGTATGATAAAAGAAAGTCCAAAATGTCTAATTGTGAACACTAAACAATTGCAGACATGCATTTGGATTCTCACTCAACTTTTGCTTCATGATTTGTTTTATGCGAGCACAAGTATATGAAGAGTATGATTAGATGACGACGATAAGTTGTTTTGAGTGTGTTCAAGATGTTGGCTTATGAGCGGTAGGTTGATGGAACAGTCATGGTAATGAATAAAGGAGGAATGGATGCAATCAAATTATAAGACGGCACATTGCCAAATTTCACTTCAAAACATATTGTTGAGCGGGGTCATTGTTATAGGGCATGTAGTATTGACCTCTCATGCCATTAGTGTTCTTGGCTAATTGAGCATGTATGTATGTACAAGTAGCAATGACGTGAAACACTATATTACTTTTATTTGCTATTATATTTTGAGTTAAAGATTGTAGATATGTACACATACTTTTGTGATGAAGGTTGTTTAATTTCGATATATCTTTAAGAATTCGTCAAATTTGTATGTGTATACATAATGCGAGAATGATTTTGACGTTAAAATAAAAGGTTCCCATGACAGCTACGCGCGGGCAAACCTGCTAGTTTCTAACTATAGCATTGTTGAGATGTTAAAGAAAATTTACGAAAAAACCCTTGCCGCCTTTGAATATTTATCTAGCAAACAAATTCATGAAATTAGGAAATATTCCATGAACTAGTTAATATTTCCCCTGAAATTCATAAATTCAGTTACTAAAATTTGGAAATACGAATAGAAGTTTGGGACAGTGCTAAACTGCTAATTAGGCTTTGAATTCAAAGTTATCTCCACGGTTTTTTTATTAACACATAAAGTCAACTAAAACTCGACCCATCTACACCTAGAGTCAATTAAAGCTCCATCAGTCTCCACCTAAAATTGAATAAAGCTCGATTAGGCTCCACAATATTTTACTTTTCTTTTTTTTGCAACTTCAGTCGACTAAAGTTGACAAATTTTTTCCCCTAAACTTCGATAAGTATAGTCAATTTCTTTTTGAAACCTAACAAAGTCGATTGCTTTACTTCATAACACAACCCCTTGTTTGTAATGACGAATGATACATCCCCTCCTATCCTATCACTCATCGGTAAACTCTATGTTGCTGACTCTATTATCAAACTCATTCATCATAAACTTGATGTCGACAAAGCTAACTATGCCACCTGATGTTACTTCTTCAAGAATAACTGTGAAATTTTTTATGTCTTAAAACACGTCATTGGTGAATCTGCAAGCCCTTCTACGAGTACCAAGGGTCTTCTTTCGAGACAGTTTAAGCATTTGTTCACCTCCCGCTCCAACTATATAGGGAGTGTTAGTGGATTTATATTAGAGTTAGAACTATATCTATATTAGTATTGGTTTGGGTCAAACCCAAATGTTAAGCTAGTCACTAGTATAAATATTGAGTCTCATGCAAACACAATTAATCAATCAATATTATTCGTAACATGATTACCATGGTACAACATGCGCAAAACCTAATTACATGCAGTGATTTTACAACTCTAAACAGCCGATCGAAGGTGTGCTTGAATGTTGAATGTGACTATTCAAAACAATAACTTGAATCATTTAATTTGGAGATTTAAAAAACCGGGTTTGCTTTGCTATCATTTCACTTAGAGTTTAAACCTTTCTCAATCTAGAGTTTTAAAACATGCTCTTTCAAGACGATATGGGAAAGGGATTACAATGAAATCGCTTGAGGAAGAGTTCAAAATCCTTTCTCAATCAAGGATTGTTTTCATATGCTTTAAAAGTAGACTTTTAATTTAATTTGAACGGACTGAATTACATATCCAAAATTAGCTTGTATTAACTCGTTGCAATTCCCTTTCCTTTATCTTCTTGATAGAGTGTTTCCAATGAAATGAGAAGTTATTGTTGAGGTCCTACGGATCTTGGATCAATCATGGATGAATGTGTATGAGTATGCACATCAGATTGTGCAGTGATGCTTTTTGTAACAGAGGGTGGGTTTGTTTTATGATAAACACACAATATTATTATTATCCACACTAATAAATGTTACATGTACATACATATATATACTAAACGAATGGTTGTAAGTCAACCATTGTGACTGTTCATGAATTGGTGTAACCGATTACAATAACTACCATAATAACTACCATAACCATAAAACGGTTATTTAACTAACTATAACTTCTTTTAACCGCTATTCGGTTATAAACTATCCAATTTACATGTTCTGCCCTTTGGCTTTCAAGACTTATGATTTCTTGATTAATTTGATTCTAACATTCACTCCCCTAATCAAGACATCATAATCTTGAAAGCCAAAGAGCTGAACATGTAAATTAGATAGTTTATAACCGAATAGCGGTTAAAAGAAGTTATAGTTAGTTAAATAACCGTTTTATAGTTATGGTAGTTATTATGGTAGTTATTGTAATCGGTTACACCGATTCATGAACAGTCACAATGGTTGACTCGCAACCATTCGTTTAGTATATATATGTATGTACATGTAACATTTATTAGTGTGGATAATAATAATATTGTGTGTTTATCATAAAACAAACCCACCCTCTGTTACAAAAAGAGTCACTGCACAATCTGATGTACATACTCATACACATTTATCATGATTGATCCAAGATCCGTAAGGCCTCAACATGGTATCAGAGCAAAAGAACAAAAGATTGACAAGAATGATTCTATTATTGACAACAACATAAGATGGATTACATTGTTATACAAGACACACACTAAACGTTACATATGTACGAGTATATATAGGTTTCCAAATGGTACGAACGAACCATTGTGACCTTTTGGTAATAACCAATTTTAACTACCATAACTACCCATAACCGCTTTTCGGTTATTTAACTAACTAACTAACTTTTGTAACCGCCATTAACTACCAAACGGTTACTAACTATCTATCGAACATGTTTGGTCCTCCATGTTTCGTATATTACATAAGTACACCGAGCAATGCGTTTTTCCAACAAGACTTAACATAATTATGGTCCAACATCTCCCCCCTAATTGTTTAAGTCTTGTTCTTCGAGTCTTCATACTCTTCACCGCGTTAGTATCCAACAACTTGTTGTTATTCCCAAGTTGTTTCCTTGCTTCCCTTGATTCGTTGCAATTTCTTTCCAATTCGTGTACCAAAACTAACCTTCGGCCTTTTTCCTCTTTCCGAAATTCTGTTCCTGAATTTCTCTTCCGAGTTTCCCTTCGAATTGCTTTCGAATTTCTTCCAAATTTCTTTCCTTCGAATTTCTTCCTTCAACGAACCAAAAAAAGTTTCTTTCTTCTTTGTCTCGGTATACCATACTTTCATGTTGCCTCCTTTTCCTTGTGTGTTGTTTTGATTTCTTCTTTGACTTGAAATCAACAAACCTTCCTACACACAAATTTGGTACCAATCTCGGTATTCTTACCAAAACAAACGCTTGTTTGTTCCTTCCATGTTGCTATCCATTTTGACACCATCTGTTGCGCCTTACTTTTCTTCCTTGGAGTTCCATCTAGTGCATCCCCTACTTCAAAACTTATCCCCTGCAAAACCAAATGGTTCCTTTTGACCGACCATATTCCTTGGCTTTTCCCGCTTGGATCTCTGTGCTCCCTCGTAGCATATCTTCACCATCCCTATGTACTCGTTACAGCGTTCCTTGACTTCCTCTTCATCCCGTGTCAACTCTAATAACCGTGTAACCTTGTTCCGGTGTTGTTTTCTGTTTCCAAACAACACGCCTTCCACCGAGACTCTTCCGTTCCAACGTGTTCCTTGGTGTCTTTTGTAACACCCCCAAAGTACCGCAGCGGAAGATTGTGTCATTGGAGTGCTACTTCATAATACAAAGTACAAGTTATAGAAAACGACCTCTAAATGAGACGTTTTGAAAAGTTACCATTCGATTAATGAAATCAGAGTTACAAACAATGAGGTCCCAAAGTATAATACATAAATGTTTCGAATGGTAAATGATAAAAGCATAAGTCTTCAAAACATGTCATGCGACTCTAAGTTCCATGCAACAGCTATCGTCTTTTGTCCTGAGATAAACATGCTAAAGTGTCAACACAATGGTTGGTGAGTTCATAGAGTTTGTTTTAAATAAGTTGAAAACATTAAAAGAATGTTTACACATCAAAGGCATTGTAAATCCACCGGCCCAAGTTCCGCCATAAAGAACTTGCAACCCGTGTGTTCACAACCCACGCCAAAATATAGTTTGCACAATACACCGATTATATTCACCCAAGGTCATGAATCGAATTACCATGGGCGGGGCATATACCCGACTTATAGTACTATCAATACCTCTCCGACAAAGATAGAGTATTGTCGCACGCTTGTAAATACAATTCATGTATTTAGGCAAGTATTTCAAGCATGTAAAGCGAAATCAAGTGTAACGAATCAAGTATAATGCAACCAAGTATAATGTGATCAAGTATAATGCAATCACGATAATACAATCAAGTATAATGTTTTGATTATTTGTAAAAGTAAAAGAAATAGTTGAGCATGTATCTCCCCCAAAGAGTTTGTAAAAAAAATATTAAAAGAGTAGGGGCTATGACTCACCTTAATAAATGTGATATCCAATGTATAACGAACCGATGTATAAGCCGAGAAACCTCTACGCGCAACCTAGAATATGTGTTGAGTCTTAGGTTCTAAAACAACGAATTGAATGTATAAACATGCCTTATATAGTTATTACATCAATTATACTTGGATACTTAACATTTGTAAAGTCGTATAAGTGTTTACGTTTCGTTTATTTAAGTTTTCCTCGTCTATATCTACCCGTTATTTCTAAACCGTAATTGATCATGACTCGGTTTTATGTCCTCGGAAGGTAATTAAATGTAGTAAGCAGTTAGTGGGTCCCACCGCCTTAAATTATTTAACTAATGTGAAATTACCAATTTACCCTTAGATGTACTAGTTATTTCAATCAAGAAACTGCATCTCACGGTTTTGGTCATAAGTTGTAACACCCCGCTTATCTCGACCACAATATTGTCCGCTTTGCCGTAGGCTCACGGCTTTGTTTTTGTGGCCTCATTTGAAGACTTTCCGGCGGTCACCCAAGCCAAGACTACTCTTACATGAGCACGCTTAGCGCGGTTCTAAGAACTCCACCATGAGACCACAAACGCGTTGTGTCATTGTAAGGCGAATGTTATCTTATGAGCCCAACATCTCTCCAAGCCACACCGATGTGGGATTTGCCTAGGGTGTCACAATCACCCCCCTAGGGACTCATCGTCCGCGATGAGGTTTGCCCCACCATCCCGAACGGCTCAGAGTGGCTCGATACCACTTGTAACACCCCGCCTTATCCGACCACAATATTGTCCGCTTTGCCCGTAGGCTCACGGCTTTGTTTTGTGGCCTCATTTGAAGACTTCCAAGTCACCCAAGCCAAGATCTACTCACATGAGCACGCTTAACCGCGGTTCCTAAGAACTCCGGCCGCATGAGACCACAAAACGCGTTGTGTCATTGTAAGGCGAATGTTATCTTATGAGCCCAGCATCTCTCCAAGCCACAGCCGATGTGGGATTTGCCTAGGGTGTCACATAAGTCGAGTTATACAACTCCATTTAACGCACGGCTAGAGGCCACGTTCAAGTTAGGGTGTTAGCTACAACTTTTATTCTTTGACCAATAGTTGGTTATATGCAAGTGTTATTAGCTTTACTCGTTCCAAATCTGTTACTCAGATTTGGACACGTTTAGCCGTTTTGGCTCTAGTTTATTCATCGGGATGAGTTACGGCACGAGCCATCCGGAAAAATGACCACAAGACATAGATCTATAATCCTATGTTATTACTTAACTTTCTCAGTCCACGAATTTTACCCAGAATTTACGTTTACAGCCCCTGTCCATTTTCTGTTTTGCAAAACTAGTCCTTTTGACAATTTCTAGTGGTTTAGTCCATTTATCCAAGCATAATCAACCATAATAAGCATACAAAACATATTATATACATGAAATACTAGTATTTACAGTAAGAAAATGATAACATAAGAGTTTGCTTACAATCCTTGTGATGAAACAAATCAAGAACCGTTAATCAAGATCACTAAACCTATGTTTGTAACACCAAACCCTAGCTTCCAAATCTTTTCACCACCTTGCAAACCCTTTAAAACACTTGCTAATCTTTGTAAAAACCTCCTAACCTCAGCCCCTAATACTCTTGAGTAGCTCCTTATCCAACCATGGAATCATCAAATAAACTTTAGATTCATGTAGAGAATAACTAGGCCTTGAACTTTGTAATGTAACTTGAAGTTTGGAAATCAAAGGAAGAGTGTTTGTTGATTGTGTGACATGAACGACTAAAAGAGGGGTCAAGGAGGTTTTATAGGACTTCTTGGTCATTGAGGAGATGCTAGGAAGGTGACTAACCAATCTTGCTAACTAAGTCTTGGTTTAGATGAAGTAAGCTTAAGGCCTAAGTTAACTTAGCTAGATTTTTTTAACACATGTAACCATCCTAAGTGAACAAGGCTTATCACAAGCCAACAAGGCTTGTGACACACCATAATACACGTTAATACGGGATAAAGGGTGACTAGATGATCAAACTTGGTATTATCTAGTTTACGGAGTGAGTTTTGGTCCCGCTAATCGCTAACTGTAAGCCGTAAAGTCACGAAACTTAAAACCCGGTATCTTAAAAATATAAAACTTATAAAAATGTTAAAACTTATTAATATAACCTATCTTAGCATATTAAATGAGTGATAAGTTTGACGAACGCGTGTATTTTTAAAACCTAAAATGGTAAGATATTTAAGAAGAAATTTCAATTTGACTTCTCTTAGCGAGATATTTTGTAGATATTTAACTAGATATTATCTAAATAATATCTAGTTGATGACTAGGTATATGACTTGGCAATGTAAATTAAAATGTATTAGTCAAAAGGTGGTACGGGTATCGAGAGTGAATAGTAAAAAGTGGATAGTAAATTCCCGAGATAAATAGTAAAAACCCGAAAATGCGAATTGTTACATCTTTAACCTTGAATCAAACTTGAATCTTATAACCTTCATTTCTGGTGCCACTTGCCAGGTTTTTGAACCTTTAGCTCTGATGCCACTATAGAATCGTTTCACAGGTTTATTCCATGATCGAAATGAACAAAAGATTGACAAGAATGAATCTATTATTGACAACAACATAAGATGGATTACATTGTTATACAAGACACACACTAAACGTTACATATGTACGAGTATATATAGGTTTCCAAACGGTACGAACGAACCGTTGTGACCTTTCGGTAATAACCAATTTTAACTACCATAACTATCCATAACCGCTTTTCGGTTATTTAACTAACTAACTAACTTTTGTAACCGTCATTAACTACCAAACAGTTACTAACTATCTATCGAACATGTTTGGTCCTCCATGTTTCGTATATTACATAAGTACACCGAGCAATGCATTTTTCCAACAAGACTTAACGCAATTATGGTCCAACAGTTATTATTCATATTGCCTAGCTTGTATGGAGCTCAACCTATAATTTGTAAGTTGCATGAATTAACTAATTTATATACTATGCGAAATTTAATGTGCAGGTGCCTATCTGTATTTATGATATTGTTTTCACATTCATATATGCAGATTCATTATGTAGCTTCTTGCTGTATGATTTAGAGTTTAACCCATAGACTCATATTTTTCAAAATGTACCGATATTTTCTTTGGGTAAAAGGGTTACCCGCGGTAAAATATTATTACTCCAAAAAATAATTACGTACCGATATTGTAAATGTAAACCTTCAGTTTTGTTTCAATATGACCATTATTTTACCGTCTACCAGTTAAACCGGCTAAAACTGAAAAAAAATGACCTTTTGGTGTTCTAGGTCCTACATCACTAAAACTTAATTTCAAACACCGTGTTTTACTTTTATCCAGTGATCCAAACACCTCGTCTGCAACCTCTATAACCGCCACCAACTAACTGCCACAACACCACCCGATATGCACACCAACCTTGACGCCCACACCCCCACCACCCTCTTCTTTTAATAAGTTTTGCATACTCCTCGACAACGGCCGTCGGATCGTGGGTTATAGGGTGGTGGTGATGGCAAAGACAGTGGTTGTAGGTTACGAGTCGATAATTACAATCACAAGTGGTGATTATGGAGATGTTGAAGATGGAGGAGGTTGAAAGTATCAAAAGGTATTAGACGATTGGTTTCTTAGTACACATATCATAATAAGATATTTAAAAAACTACACGTCTATTGTATGACTTAAACCCATTTATATAATGCCACATAAGCGGTCACCTCAACAAAACTAAGTGTCATGTATAACTTGGTAACTTTTGCCGGTAAAACAAGTTTTCATATATCATATTAGCGAGAATTTGAAAATTCAAGTATTAGGCGAGTAATTTTCTAGTACACTTATCGAACGGTACAATTGAAAAGTTTATGCCTATTATATGGCTTAAACCCTATGATTTATTCAAATGCATGATGTTTTAGAACAGAATTATAAGAAATGTGCTTAAAGTTTATTGATGCCAATTCCATGATAAGCAGGCATGAACTTGAACTCATGCCATACTTCCTCGAAATTTTCAGAACTTTGCAAAACTAGCAAGGACTACCTAGTGGCAGCAAGAATATATAAAGTTTAGGTTTCTTTTTTGCAAAAACGATGTATAAGATGGTTGGCACTTTTCCATTACATTTCGAAAGAAAAAATATATACTGCCTTGCTAATGAATAATATAATTGGAAAACAATAATGCAACTAAAAAAGTATGTATTACATGAAGATCAAAGTAGAATGTTTTTCAAGTTAATGAAGCGTGTGAATTACATTGTTCATGTTTCGTATAAGATTTATCATCTGTGAAAAAGGTATTCTATAAATTATTATTATTATTAGTGTAAATGTTAAATGAATATCCATTAATTGGAGTACATCAATCTTTATTAGTTTAAGATTTTTGTTTATGTTGCCCTTTTAAACTCTTTTGTGAAGGTTAGTTAAAAGTTAATAAAATGTATCTAAGTCCTTAAAAAATCCTAATTAAAATTTATGTAATGGAATTTGGGTTAAGAGTAGTGATTCGAGATTCGTGTCTTTAAAGATATATACGATCAACTATATGGCCTCATCCTAATTGCCACAAAGAATAGGACCACTTTTTAAACCATCAGGATCATTTCACACGTTTTTAGGCACATCTTTAGGCACATAATTAGGCTTCCCAATCATTTTTATTGGGTTAATTGATAGTAACTTAGACAACCAAATAACTTGCAGTTTAATCATTATGTAGAGGCATTTTATTTTGCTTACCTACAAATTCATGCTTACCAAGGAACAAACCCCCACCATCCATCTAGTTTGATCTAATGGTGAGGATTAACCTAAGATTTAAAAGGTAAACATAAGTCCATGTTTTTTTTTTCTTGTCTTTTTATTTTTCTTTTTATTCACACATTTTTATTTTTATTTTTTTATATATATATTTTTTAAATTGACATTTTTTATTTAATTCAGTTATTTTTTTTTATTTTTTTTTTATTTTTATTTATTTTTTCGCGTTTTTCTTATTAATTCACGTTTTTTTTTCATTCGCGTTTTTTTCTTCGTTTTCGTCTATTTTCATACGTTTTTGTCCATTTTCATACATTTTCATATGTTTTCGTCCGTTTTCATACGTTTTCATCCGTTTTCATACGTTTCGTTCGCTTTCATCGGTTTTCTTTCGTTTTGTCAATTTTCATCGTTCATCCATTTTCGCGTGTTTTACGCTTTCATACGTTCGTCCGCTTTTTACGTGTTCGTCCATTTTCTTACGTTTTGTTCGTTTTCTTACGTTTCGATTATCACAAGTGATATTAAGAATATCACTTTTGATATTCGAATATCACTTGTGATTTTCGAATATCACTTTGATATTCAGAATATCACTTTGTGATATTATGAATATCACTTGCGATTTTCTGAAAATCACTTTGTGGTATTCTGAATATCACTTGTGATTTTCATGTTACAGTACATTAGTTGAAAATCACTTGTAATATTTAGAAAATCATAGAATATCACTTGTTGATTATCTGGATATTACAGAATATCACTTGTGATATTCAGAATATTATTTGTGATACTCAGAATATCACTTGTGATATCATAAAATGTCACTTGTGATATTCAGAGACATATGAAAACGGCCAAAAACATTTAAAAACCGGCGAAAACATATGAAAACGGATGAATATGTATGAACTATAAACCAAAATTTGACCATTTTCTTTATATCGTGGTAAATATAAACTTACATATTTTATAAGTTTCAAAATAAGCAAATTAAGCTTGTGAAACATAAACCGAAATCACATAAGCTCATAAGCAAATAAAATAAGATTAAACAATTACCCCAAACTATGTAGTTGTTATTCAAATCATATATTTGTGATATTCGAATATCACTTGTGATTTCTGGATATCACTTTGTGATATTCTGAATATCACTTTTTGATATTATGAATATCAATTGTGATTTTCTGGATATCACTTTGTGATATTCTGAATATCAATTGTGATTTTGATGTTACAAAACATTAGTTGAAAATCACTTGTGATATTTAAAATACCACAAGTTATATTCTGAATATCACAGAATATCACTTGTAATCATCTGAATATCACAGAATATCACTTGTGATATTCATAAACGTATGAAAACATTTAAAAACGGACGAAAATGAACGAAAACGTAAGAAAATGGACGAATATGTATGAAAATGGATGAAAACGCATGAAAGCGTAAAAACGAGTATGAAAACATATGAAAACGTATGAAAACGGACGAAAACGTATGAATAATGAACAAAAACATAAGAAATCGGACGAAAACGTAAGAAAATGGACGAATATGTATGAAAATGGACGGAAACGTATGAAAGCGTAAAACAAGTATGAAAGCAGGCGAAACGGACGACGCATGAGAGGGCGAAAAGTATGAAAACAGCATTAAAACGTATGACAAATAAAAAAAGCAAATTAAAAAAAAACGTGAATTACGTGAATTTAGGAAAAAAAAAATACTGGAAAAAGAAAAAAAAAAGTGAATTTAAAAAAAACGTGAATTAAAAGAAAAAGACAAAAAAAAAGACAAAAAGACAAGAAAAAAACATGGACTTAGGTTTATCTATTAAATATTAGGTTATATCCCCACCATTAGATTAATCTAGATGAATGGTGAGGATTTATCCTTTAGTAAGCATCAAAATAAAGGTAAGCAAATAAAAATTCCTCTCGTAACTTCTTCAACAACTGAAAGCAATAAACTAACTAATACATTAAATTCAACAAAAAAACTAAAATCCTAGGATATCTAAAGAGAAAATTATGGCGAAGGACCAAGATAGAGAGGTTTTGCGTGTTCTGGATTAATTTTTAAAGATTTACGGATTTAGATTATCGGTTCAACTGAGAACTTGTGAGGGAAATGCGGATCTATATGGCCTAATCGAAATCTACGGCGTCCCCAATTTTTGATATAAATATATTTTCTCTTTTCTTTATTTGGTCCTTGAAAAAACTTCCGAGAATGACCTGAAAACCGTGGATTGATAATTTTCTAAGCAAATCTTAGATCCACATTTTATTAGCAAGTTTTATGCGAACTGAAGATCAAAATTCGTATAAACCTTCAAAATTTGATCAAAAGTACACAAAATTCCTTTATTTTAAATCCCTTGTCCAAAGTCCACCAATTCTATAATTATAATCTCTACAAGTTGTATAAACTTATAATCTTGAGTAGACGAGGATGAGATTATTAAGGAAAATAATTGAGAGAGATAAATTTGTGAATAATTTTATGCGTAACATGTGTAGACTTAGGTCATTGGATTATGAAACAGTGCCTTATTGTTACAACTTTAGCCATAATTTAAGCTTGTAATTAGGTCTCCCAGTACTCGACGCACTCTATAGTCAATAAAATTTGCTTGGTTTCTTATAAGTTTTGGGCTTAACTGGATGGTGCAACTAAGCACCAAACACATTAAAAATTGTTAAAATTATGGACATGGCAGATTTATTGGGCCTCTTTTATAAATGACCCGGCATAAACCATACAAATTTATCTAAGACCAAAATAGCGTCCATGTCTTGGTTAATCAAAAAGCAAAAACTCAAGCATTGCTTTTCATATGGTTTAGTTATTTCAGGCTTGGTTTGATTGATTGATTTTGTTGCTCATTCATATTCGAACTTTATAAATGAAACTATAGCAGTTTATTTTTAGCAATAGTCAAGGTATCGGGTCCGTGTCTATATGATACTTGCTTCACGACCCATTCAAAACGGCTCGACCCAACCACCATTTAGTTAAAAGTCAATCAACATTTTGGTTCAGTTGGAACTCGGAAGCACATGTAGCGACAAAGGAGAGAAACGTCGGTTTTTTATTTTTTTTTTACGACAATGCAAAACATACATTGTACTTATAGTCCAATACGATACAAAACAAATTAAACGGACATGCTTACACGTAAGCATGTCCCTCTATATAGAAAACATATAGCCCGATATTATTTTATTTAAACGTAATAGTTTTATTCTATGATCATCAAACGTTCTTAAGATTTCAAGCATTCCACCGTATGCTCACTTCACCCTGCAAAAAATCAACCATATAAAAAAGTTACCATCAACAATTTTTGAAGTACAAATCATCTCATATATACATGAATAATGTAACATTTTAGATGATTTTTATAACTTAATTGAAGCATATAGTATATATTTAGCATACTTGTTGCAGTCGGTGCTAAGGCTGATCTTGTAGGGAATATTTACACCACACTTGTGAGGAAGGCCAGCAGCATTATCAGCGTTGATGCCATCGTATGATTTATAAGCACTCTTCATGCAAGTGCATGCGGTCTTTTTATCAGGGGTTGTTTTTGCAGCGGAGTTTAGTCCCTTAACTCCGTTGCAACATGCTGGTGGCACCTTACCACCAGACTTTAAGTAGTTTAAGCATGGCGCCAACTTGCTCGCCACATCGCTACACGAAAGAGCCTCGGCGTATGGTGCTACCACCACCATGCATGCCATAATAACACACAAAACCCTCATTGTCATACTTGCCATTGATTAAACTTGTTTTTGTTCTTTTCTTTTTGTATTGTATCTTGTTTTGATGTATGAAAATGTTAAGATGTGTATCATCTTATATAGTGATGTCAATGTTTATGGGCTTTAAATTTTAACGATTATGGAATGAGATAATTGAATAATAAGTCAAATTGTGAGCCTCACTTTATTGCATTTGCAAATATGCATTTCGTTTTATTAGATTTATTATGCACCGTAATATATAAATCTAAAATTATTGCAGTAACTTTTCTAAAACCATTTATGTGCCACACCCTAACTTAGACGGGTAGGTATGCTCATATTGTCTATTAATCAATTTTTTTATTTTTTTATTTTATTAATTTTTTTTAGTAAAGGGTTTTTCAATCTGAAAAATATATTCTTTCAAAAACACGCTTAAGTATACTAGATACGGGTAAATCTCACATCTCAATACGTTAAATAGACGGTAAAACTAACATAACAAGACACTATTCTTGTTATACAAAGGAAACACTTTCAATCACTTGACCCAAGACCAAATATAATCTAACGTCTAACTTGGCTAGGATGCCTTACATAAAAGTTGTTTCATTTCATCTTTTGACAAATTTTTTTTTCAGGATCAAAATATTTCTCTCATTTGCTCTCTCGCTTCTAAAATAATTATCCGTCCTTATATTTGTGGCCTCAAAATAAATTATAATTTTTAAGATATTTATTAAGAACTTCAATTTACTAATTACTTAAGTTCTTAGACTGTAAACTCTGATTAGTATTTTTTTACTTTCACAAGGTACATTTAGACCAAAGGGGCAGATGGAATCGGTAGATGTAAATTCGTGACATCATTTATTATAAACGTTAATGCTAACTTTTCCGAATAGAGATGCGGCTATAGGGTTCATAAGAAAGCAGCTTCTAGAAATTAACTTTAAAAATAAAATATAAGAGTATGTATATATACATTTGTTTAATTAATTAGTAGTGTTTTGAAGCCATTTTACTCGACTGTTATGCTCTCTTTTGTCAAATTGTACTCGTTGCTCTATAGTATTTTCATGTATTAGAATTAAACAATTTCATATCAAGATTGATCTTTAGCTCATGTATTATTCAGATCATACACAAATCCTTGATTTACATCGTGTTACATGAAAACTTTGATGCTACATGCATGGTTCTCAATAACTTTAGGTTCTTAGATAGCTCATGATAATGGCTTGTGATATCGATTAAGACATGTTTTAATTCGTCGAAACCTTTTGGAAGCTTGGCTTATAACAATTTCATGCTGGTCGACAACGACAAATGGTAATCAAAGCATCTAGAATACTGTATTAATTGTAAGTAATGATAGTAAACGGGCCGGGGATGCAAACGTATATAGACAAACGAGGAAAATATCGAATTTATAGCTATATTCTAACAACGATAGAGCAATACTTAATACAATGAAATACAATACGAGCTACAAAGCAAAGAAACGAGACATACATACGCATAGATATGTCCCATTAAAAAGAACATACTGTTTTTATTCTATGTTATATTATCATTTTTATTCTATGATTTAAAATGTCCCGCAACGAAATCGTCACAATGGGTTTCCATGTATTCCAGCATAAGTTAAGTCACTTGACCCTGCAAAAACAAAGTGATAAGAAATTTCTTATATTCCAGATAATTGTGCAAACATATACACAGTTTAAGAAAAGTGCAATCGTTACGGTTTGAATATAATCACAAGATGACATCATAAGAAAGTGTTAATGAGTTATATGAAAATAATGAACATACTTGTTGCAATCAGTTTCCATGCTGATCTTGTATGGTATCTTTACACCACACTTGCTAGGAAGAACAACGGCATTGTCGGATTTGATATCCTTGTTAGTTTTAAATAATGTCTTCAGGCAATTACAAGTCATCTGGCGGTCAGGGGTCGTTTTGGCAGCATCGTTCAGTCCTTTAACACCAGTGCAACAAGTTGGTGGCACTTCACCATTTTGCTTCAAGAAGCTTAGACATGGCGATATCTTATTCGACACATCACTACACGTAAGAGCAGCTTCTGCAAATGAGGATGATACCACCATGCAAACTACCATAACACAAAAAACCTTCATCATTTTCCTTGCCATTGTGAAACAACTTGTGTGTCTTCTTATGTATCTTGTTAATTATCGTGTGGCAAAATGTTATCGAGTGTCAGTATGTATTTATAGGACATTAACGCATGTGCATGTCAATTTCTATATGGTTTAGCGATCGCAACATGTGCTATCGACTAACATGTGCAAGATTTGTTTTCTAGGACAAGATAATACTGATTTAGATGGTTACTGTATCATATGGCATTAGGTAATATGGATATGTACATATATGACTATACTGAAGACCTTAATCTTTAGTCCTGGAAAGATAAATGAAGTCATCTAGTACACTATATGAATATAGTCCGGAAAACATTCTTAAACTCTATAACTCTATAAGCTTTGGATGCTCAAAGTTATGTAGTTTACAAGAAACAGATATACATATGTTATGTTAATGATCATGGACGGAGCCAGATGGTCGAGGTGACAAACTTTGATAATTTTTAGATACTATACTACAAATCAATTTGTTAAGATGGTAAATTACAAAAAACAGCCAGATCAAAAAAGTTTATAGTACAATTTTTTTACTAGAGGGGCACGTGTCTACCCTGCCTTGTCGTGTCTCAGCCTTTTTCATGATTCAAAGCAGCAATAATAAATTAAAAATTTTAAACTAACATACTTAACTTGAAATATTAAAACCAAATGTGAGATTGTTAATACTAACATTTAAACCAAAGGTGAGAGAGACTTGTCAGTAGAAATTTGTTACGCATCACGAATATAAAATTTAATGCTTGCCTAACTTCTAATTATATATAGAGATATAAGATGAAAAATCAAGTTTACAAGAAACATATAGCAAGCACAACAAATCAGAACCTAAACTAACAATATCTCTTTTCCAATATAATTAACCAAGAAACATGGGAAGCCTAATCTCTTTTTCGGACAACTACGCTTTTCCTTCTTTGCCCAAGCAATGTTCCGACGTGGTTATTTAAACCACTCTTTCGGTCGTTTGAAGCTATTGCAACCACTTGCTTGCTTAGACACTGGAACACATGCAGAAGCTAGTTTATATGCTGACATACAATTTTTACCTCACACTTGGATTTGTTATAGAGTAAAAACCGTGTTTTGTGTTCAAGGATCGATTGAATATAGTATTCGAGTTCGACTAAGTTTTATGTTCAACTATATCACAAAAATCTCAATTCCTTTGCATTTGTTTACTCAAAAAGAAAAATGAAAGTGCATATTTAAATTTTTTTACCTATTTTTTTGGGCAAATGATTGAAAAAAGTATTATACTTGCCACCATTTCCTTTTGTGAGTAGCGAACAAAATCTTTGGCTTTTGTGGTTACTATTGTTTCAAATTCATCTTTTTTAGGGTAATATGTGACATTTTTCCCCTTCGGGAAAAAAAATTTCTATTAGCTAAGAGGGGCAAAAATGTCCAAAAATTTTGCAAAATACTCTAAAAAAAATAAATTTGAAAGAAAATTATTCACAAAAGCAAAAAAAAATTGTTCGCTACTCACAAAAATAAATAATGGCAAATATGATACTTTTTTCAATCATTTGCCTTATTTTTTTTATGTATTATTAATTTGAAAATTAAAAACTAATTTATTTAGCAACAAAAGTCAAAATAAGACGATGGTTCGAGAAGAAGACATTAATACTGTGAGTAGCAGCAAATATTAAATGAGATAGTTGGCGATGCTGTTTTAAATTTTAAAGCAGGAAACATTGCCTTGGCAGGGAAAATTTCAAATGTGAAAGTAATACAACAAATAAAGTATGTATGAAATGAAGACCAAATTAGAATACCTTTGAAAGCTTAGGAAACACGTAATTTTCTAATTATTATTATTATAACCAATACAAATATATTTAACGAAGTTGGATGCTATATAGTTTGTTGTAAAGATGTCGAAGAATGCAAACTCTTAACTAGTTATTAATACATTCATCGAACGATTATGCAAACTTGAGAACAACAATACTTTTCATGAAATAAAGCTTTTGCTAAACCTTATGCCTTTAGTGTTTTGCTTCAACTTGTAATTACAAAAAAGCTCACTTTTGAACTCACCAATGTGGTCTAGTGTTTGAACATGCTGATTTAAGAGATATCAGGTTGAAACCTCTCATTAAGTACACATTTTGGGAGGTCACCAATGAAAGGGTCAGCAATAGTCGTGGAGATGCCCCATTTAAATCGCATGCATCTCACTAAAAGACTCTTTTTGCATAAGTAACCTGATCGAACAAAGAAAATTTCAGTCATTTACTTGTTTGCATTACAATGGTATTAGACTATTAGCTCATAACTTAATGAACTACTCCCTCTGTTCTAATATTATTGTTTATATTAAGTTTTCGGATTCTCTTAAATTATTTGTCCATTATTAGAATTGTAGTTGAAATTGTTTAAGTTTACATATCACCTCTAGTCAAAATCAATATCTACAAAACCAAATCAAAATATTAAATACATTGTCAAGTGAGAAAACAGTTTTTTTAGGACACTTTGTAAAGTTTAAAGCTGTAACAGACGGATTATTCTTAATTGTGTGTTATTGTCTAGTAGACAATAGCTTTGGAGCTGAAGAAGTAAACTGGCCTAATGCAGGTTTCTCACCAGGTTATAATATTTATAGTGTCTCGTTTACCTATGGTCCACTTTATGCACTCACGGGCTGTGTATCCGGTCGTGTGTAGTTAATCGGTAAAACCAAGGTCGTTCCAAGAGTTATGTGAGCGGATTCTAATTAAGTTTAGGTATCACTGGTTTTAACTGGTTTGAGGTTTGAAATGATTAATTAATTAATAAACAAGAAATAAATGCGTAAAATAAATAGAAGTTGTGATCAATTGAGGGAAAGTGTGCTAACCTAATTACTCATCCTATCGTGTAATGTTCATGTTTTATTACTTCCAATTGATTCAAGTGGGGTTTAATTCGCTAAGACAGCATTTGGTCAGTTCGTCCTAACCTATCAACAAAGGCTCTTACACGAGGTCAAGATTTTACCCTTGATAGTCGAGTGATTTTTAGTCACCTAAGCCAAGTCATTAAGTACCCTACATGCAAGATTCAAAATAATGAGTGCCCGGATGCTAGCATCTTAGACACTCATCCCTAACTTCTTAAGTTCATCCGTACGACCGGTGGTCATTTGGTCGATTCGCACAAGCGAGGAGGGTCGTCGGTTGGTCAATTCTTACCTCCCAACTCTACCTAACTACTTACGGTCGGTTGGTCAATTCTCCTAAGCAACTAGATACGACCGCACTTCAAAACTACCAAAGCTAGGGTGACTACCAACAAACTATGCATGCATACACTAGAAACAATTATACGGAAGCATGAAAACATAAACAAAACATTCAAGGAATCATAACTAGGCTAGCACCAAAGGTGCTTAGCCGATCATAATAAAAGAAATGAATCGAAAGTAAAAAATAAAATAATCGCTAATGCTTATCGATATGGAGTGATTCCTCCCTTAGAGATGGCTCCGTATGCTCCGAATGATCTGCCTTTGTACCCCTCTTCACGTTCTCTGCCTTTGAGTTGTGAGTGAATGATGTGAAATGCAGATTTTAGGGCTGGTATTTATCGGCACGATCCTAGTTACGGCGTAACTTTAGTTGAGAGTTACGTCGTAACTTCAATAATTCCTCAAATAATGCTCTCGTTAAGCAGGTTACGGCGTAACACTTAGGAAATGTTACGTCGTATCCTCAAATAATGCTCTCGTTAAGCAAGAACTACGGCGTAATCCTTGTGAGGAGTTAATGCGTAGTTGATGGAGGCGCAAAACATTTCTTGACCTATATGATTATGGCGTAACCTTAGTTGGGAGTTACGTCGACGTTCGTTATTAGTTGGTCTTCCGAGTCAACACACTAGCTAGGGCGTAATGTGAGAGAGTGAGTTCTGCCGTAGCTTCTTCACAGCTTGGCATACTATCATAATTCTTTAAGAAAATCTCCAAATTGCGTCTCATAAGCTCCAATACTGTAATTTACCCGAAAGTGAAATATAAAGAATACAAGCGTAAATCCATATAAATGATATAAAATACGAGCATTATCGGGAGAAATTGACACTTAAAATTCAGGACTATTTGATGTTATCATGACCTTTAACAAGCATCCAAGTACCCAAACGGATTCAACCCGATCCATATCCCATATTATAGAATGTGTTAGCATCTAGATTAACTAATTTCTTACTTAAAAAAAATTAAGTGAATATATAGTAGATTAAGGTTGTGGTCTTTTCGTTTACCTACTTAGCCATCTTCTTTTGGCAGACCTTACCCAGCAACAGATACATTGATCTATATATATGGTTTACACAGTAATTAACATGCCATCATAGCAAAAGTTAGGTTAAGTTTCTTTTCTCGACCGCAACTAAAGCCAAACTCGTCAATGTCATGTCAATATGCAAGTCGATCCCGTTTACATATTGTGAAACAGACCACTAACAGTGATGATGTAGATTTAAGAATTGGACCACCTTGTATTTATTAACATCCCATCCTATGCGTACTCAACCTCGTTCACATCTCGAGCCTCTACTATTGTTTCATCTTGCACTTAAGTCATAAATATTTATAGGGTTTTGGCTCTCGGATAATCTTGAGTGAATCAAACAGGTTTAATATAAGTTTTCACATCAATTATGCTTCTCATTGCAACCAACCCAAAAAATAATGTATTTGAAGTTTGATTTTTGTGAACTTGAGCTCAATATCGATACATACAACTCTAATATTCACTTTTAGATCGATCATTCACAATTATTTCGTAACCTTTTTCGTAAATATTACACTTATGGGGTATAGCTCTATTGATCTATTTTTCAAACAAACTATTGAATCCAAACTATTTCAACATAGCCCATATAGAAGTAGAACTATGACATAACTCAGGTAAGTCCTTACTAGGTCACCTAAATTTTATAAAATCAAATTTAGTAATCAAATTATTACCTCCGTCTATCATGTTAAAGAAAAGGTGTGCAATAAATCATTCTTTTAACCGTATAGCTGACCTAAATTTTATTGTCATACAGTATTCTTGTAATAAAATAATTTATATGTCTGAATTCTTGATAGAACTATATGGTGAGGATGGTGGCCAGATGAAGGGTCAAGTGAAAGTACATTTTTACCTATAACGCAAGACGGATAACACCATGACATTACTTTTTGCTATAACCATATGGTGAGTTTGTTATCCATCTTGCGTTATAGCAAAAAGTGTTCAACCTCAACACTTTTTAGTTATAACACGGAACATATAACTTAAACAAAAAACACCCATTAAAAAAAGATTGTCTTCTAGTGACACTTAGTAAAAGTGTCACCAAAAGTAAAAAATTGTCACTAAAAGTAAAAAAGTGTCACCAAATGTATAAAAGAAATGTCACTAAAAAACTTTTGTGCTTTTCCCACACTTAAAAAGGTGCAAGTAGAAGTCCAATAGGTAAAATCTATTTATGGTTAAAAAAGAATATGAGTATATAGTTTTCGCCTTTTGTGACACATTTTGTCTATAAAAAATGTCAATAAATTTTAAAATTTTAGGCTTTTGGCCAGACTTTTAAAAAAGTGTCATTAAAAATTTAGTTTTAGTGTCACTTTTTTTGTCGTTAGAATTTGTCACTAAATGCCTATCTTTTTGTAGTGACACTCCTTCCATAACTCGTGTTATATACAACACCCCGTGGCTCACACATAACCCAATAAAATACAAATACAACACAAAATAAATAAATAAATAAATAAAAAATAATAAAAAAAAAATAAATAACACATGACGACGCCAACCTCTGTGGCACGAAGAGGGGTGTCGGACTCGAGTTATGGGATGACGCGAGGGAAAAAATTGCCCCGCGTCGTGTGCTCTAAGCGCATGTAATGGATGATCTTCTCAAACTGTGTATGTTACTTTTTAAATAGTTTTTTCCGACCCTTTAATGCCACCTGAGTTCCTTCTGGAGCTTGGGGAAGAGTTTTACCCGGGTTCGAGTCTCGCAAGTGACAAAAAAAATCCGGATTTTCCTCTTAGTACGAAGCGGGGGTTTCCCTTCGCGGGTCTCTCCTAGTGGTTCGGGTTTCGGGGCCTGCCTGTTTGGATGTTTTATCTCAGGGGTCGGATTTCAAGTATGGTGTCTTTCTTAAAAAAAAAAAAAAAAAAAAAAAAACCTTTGTTTCTAGATACAAGAAAACTAAGCAAAACAAAGGGATAGAGTTTCATATGTTCAAATGAGACAATGAATCTGTTAGTAACAAATTCTATTTGACAGTTAGAGACGGTTAATGTTTGTTAAAAACCAACGGTCGTTATTATTATCCAACAGTCACATCGGTTAGAAAAAGGTGAGAAAACGGGTAAGTAACTTAAAACACCAAGGGGCTCTCCCCGTTAACCACGCAAGGGGCGCTACCCCTTGACCTCTGTCTTTTTTTCGTGGTGAAAAAATATCAGCTCAAACGAGTGTGCACTCCACACTTCTCTAATTCACATCCGAGCATGTAATGAAATCTCATTGATTTCTGATAACTTGTAATCACTTAAAATAACCGATGACGCTAAAATCATCAAAACAATTATGTGAAACTACTCTTCAACTAGATAATTTTGAGTTTTAACTGAGGTACGTGAATATACCGTGATAGTTGATTAAAGTTAAAAGAAGAAAAGTAAAGAAAAGAAAATCTCCTCATAAATCACGTGTTTTTTCCTTGGGAAAGGATTGTATTGCCGTAAACAACGTGTTATCTCTATAACAATGTTTGTTCATCTAAAGTTTAGAGAGCTCGGTAAAAGCGAGTTTTCATCCGCCATTCGTTCTACAACGAACAAAGGGTAGCACCGTTCTGCACCAGCGAACGTGTCGTCCGTACGCCATTAGGTTTTTAGCCATTGCACCCACATATGCCATTAGTGTTTTTTTTGAGTGAATGAGTATTTTTAATGAGGTGTTTGTGGGACTTAGAAAGTTTTTTTCTTTTGAGATAATGTTTTAATTAATTGTGTGTTATTAGAAGGGTGATAAGGTGGCGCTCGAACAACGTGTTATTCAGTACCAATGCACCGATCACTCAATTAATACTGGTAGATTTAATTGATAACACCAAAAAAAGGTGTTAAACATTGTAATGCATATAAGTGAGTGTAAAACCTAAAATTTGGGTATTGTTAATAAATCCATGCTTTGCTTTTTATAACTAGGGTCCTTTTACATCGACATAATAGGTTGTACTACTGCCTTATATATGTACTCTTAGTTGATATCGAATTTGGGTTGAGTTATTAGGACCCCCTATATTTTTATTGAGACCCTCCCTAGTTTTTTTGTTTTTTTTTTTTTTTTTTTTTTTTTATTTTTATAATTTTGTTTATATCAAAAGCTATAAACCCGAAAATGCGAATCAGAATATAAAGTTTAATAAGCCAAACGCTTAAACCGCCGTAAATACTGAATGTAAACCGACAAAATCCGCACATCTCGAAAAAGTGGAGACAAAGAAATATTCCCAGTGATGTGACCCACTGGGTATTAATAGTGTATCCCATCGAATTTATAGTTTAATCATGCCGTACATATGATTATGCACGTTCAAACACACTGTTTCATACATATCCCGTGACGTCGATCGATTAGTCAAATATCATTACTAGCTTATTCAATGAAAGATAAAAATGTTAGAGACTAAGGAAATACCAACATTTATAGCATAATGTGAACACAACATTACATATAACGAAACACGCTAGAAAGCAAAACGAGACATGTGTATATATGTCCCTTAAAGTACACAAATTAAAGGAAAACATGGTTTTCCATTTAATCTTATTCTACTAATCAACATACTCTATATTCTTAAATCTCTCACACCCCAACAGTGTATCTTTCAATGCATTTAAGATGCAAACCTGATCACTGGACCCTGCAAAAACCAACCACATAACATCGAGTTGAGTCAAATTTATAAGCATTTTAGATTATATGTGAAAGTGCAATTAATCTTTAAATAGTAGATTGCATAAATTTGGCATACTTGGAGCAGTCAGTGTTAGGGCTGATCTTGTAAGGAATGCTAACACCACACTTGCCGGGAAGGCCAGCAACGTTAGCAGCATTGAGACCAAGGTTAGACGAGTAAGCACTCTTCAAGCAACCACAAGCAGTTTTGCGGTCAGGGGTCGTTTTTGCAGCAGCGTTAAGACTCTTAACGCCGTTGCAACACGCCCTAGGAACCGCACCACCAGACCTTAAGTAGCCTAGGCATGGTGCCAAATTAGTAATCACTTGACCGCACGTAATAGCCTCAGTGTATGGTGCTGGCAACACCATGCAAGCCACCATAACACATAAAACCTTCATCATCATTCCTGCCATTGGTGTTCAAATATAGTTTAAATTAGAAACCCTAAATTGTTAAAAGAACTTTGTGAGTTTTCTTGTATATATATTTGGTTGTGGTGTGGGAAATATGAAGATTAGTACACCATATTTATAGGGATTTCAGTGCATGTACATGTGTGTATGGTTGAGCTCATAAATTCTATACATACTAAGATTAATATATATTATTATATTATGACCGAAATTTGGGTAGGCAGTACTATTAAATTGGGATACCAACAAATAAATCCATGACATACACGATATTGGCGTAAGTACGTCCTTGCTCCACCGATATTATTTCGTGAAAGAACTTGACATTTTTACTTTGAAAAAACATATTCTTACATATTATCTTTATAAACATTATTTGGTATTGAAAATGTACCATGAGTACTAAACTGTGTGTTAAGTTAACTTTATAAAGTTTCTAGCTCGGACGAATCATTCAGGAGTATCTTTTATCCTTGTAAGTCAGTGGCGGAACTTGGCCATTTATTTTGGGGGGCCGAATCGGAGATTAATTTATAACCTCAACTAAATTACCCCTAAAGCCTACAATATTTACATTAGGTGTCGTAAATTTTAGGGCGGCCGGGACCCTCCCCTGCCCTCATAAAGGTCCGCCACTGCTTGTAGCTAGTTTTGCGCACGGCCGTGCAAATAGCAATATATGCAATATATATATATAACGGAAAACGACTTCACAGTGTACATATAGCTATTTAATCATATGAACATGTGCAAGATAGGGTAATTAGAGGACTACTATTCTAAATATAGGGGCTGTAGTTGTAAAGTTTTAAAGTTGTAACAATTTTGTACATATTGAGGGTCTTTATATTGAGGTATAAAAAACCATTTTTATAGTAGTGAACAAACAATCTAACCATTTTTCCTTCCATTTTCTTTTCACCTCCATTGAAGTTCTCATGGTATCAAAGATCTATCGATGGAACCGTTAAATTTGTTAAAATCACTGAAAATCTTTACATAATTGTGCTAGTGTGTGAGTTAGTCTCAATTCTCGTTTTCACTCAAAATTCGTTCATTTTGTGTATTTCTTTATCAATCACCATGAACCTGCAGTCTCCTATGTACTCACGTCCTTCTAATGGTCCTAATTCTTTAACTGTGCAAGGAAAGCTTAATGGAGCTCAAAATTATCACGCATGACGTAGTGCAATTGAAATTGGGCTCTTTACTAAAAGAAAATTAAGGTTCATTAAAGGTATTGTTCCTGTTGGTGCAACATTGACTAGGTCTCTTTTATGTTTTAATGATGAAAAATAAACCTTTGTAACAAATAAAATCACAAACGTTAGCCAAAAACCAAAACGTCCCAAGAACTAGGTCTCAGCGCTACGAGCTCCTCCAAAGTGGCCGCCCGCATCACCGAATTTGGGCTTCTCAGTTATTGAAAGTCGGTTTTCCCCTTACCCAACAAACGTGGATCTTTCATCAAAAGTATGTATATGATAAGTGCTTCATTAGGAACACTCGAAAGGAGTTTTAGACTCAGAGGGATTTAAAATCACAACCTCTCCATTTTGACAAAATGCCAACTCAAGTATTTTATCAAACACTTCTAGCAAAGGCTCTTCTAAACCTATGAGACTCATACCGTTCATATAACATCTAGTAAAAGTATTCATATAACCATAATTCGTGAGTACGTCTTCTTTGTAATCAAGCAATGGGTTTACTCCATTATTGGTCAAACGAAGTCAAAGGTCTCTTTGCGTAAACGCGTCCTTACCTGTATGGGATATGCTTTACTTATGATTCAAAACACTTAGCTTGTTTTCATCAAGATGATTATTGATTTCATCAAGTGTTGGTTAATTATGAGTTATTATATTGAGAAAACTTGACATTGTGTTAATTGAAAGTTGATTATCCTTTGTATTTTCCCGAACACATCCTATAATAATCATTGTCCAATCTTTTCTTTCTTAATGACAATGTGATTAATCTTTAATTAATTCTTTGATTTGTCCCTTCACCAAATAAATCTTAAACCATTTTAAATCCTTCCAAATCTTATCCCTAACAATCTCCTAAATATTCCATTACACATTATGTACTTGATTATACTTTTTGTCTCCCTCATTCCCACATTCTCTTACTTAATCACATCAACATCTTTTTCACTACATTCTCTTCCTCTTCTCCATTTGAATTTGAATTACACAAATACACACACCTTCAAATCTTCTCCTATACACTTCTCCCACACATAACCTTATCTTAACAATTTAAATTTGAATTTCACACTTAAGCTCCCCATCACATCATCATCATATCCATACAACTCACCCTTTTTATATCAACAAGTGTGATAATTATATCAACCTCCTTCACATACTTCCTTCCTTACCTATTCTCTCCTCTCACAATTCCAATTTGAATTTCATCCCAAAGCCTCCTCCCCATCACATCCATGCCAACTTATATACAACCTTAACTCACATATGCTCAAATGTTTTCAAATTTAAAATTCAAACTCTTCCCTCTCATAACTCACCCTCTTCTCCAACAAAAGCATAATCTTTATTCCTTTGGCATATTCCCTTCCTTTTAACCTATACCAACTCACTTTACCTAACGATGGATTCTTTCTAAGAGCACAAGGTATGGGGTGCCATTCGTGTATCAAATGCATACCTTTTGTGTGCCAACCATACCGGAGCATCATACCATTCGTGAGCCAAACGTTTTGAGCCAGTGCAATGGCTCACGCCATTAGCATTTTTTTTATTTATTTTTGTTTTATGAGTGGGTATTTGATACGTGGGTTCGAGGTCGAAAAAACCTCTTTTTTTACGAGCAAGCTTTTCAACCCTCTAGGCTGTGAACCTAATCGTTGTAGTGTAGTATGGGGTAAGCCTCGGGGATTGATATCGTTCTCTATGGGAATAGGAATGGTAGAAAGAAATTTATGACGAGAAGTTGAGGTTGAGGATGATTCCTTTTTTTTATCTTTTTTTATGTTTTTTAGAAATCAAGAGTAAAATCTCGGGGCAAATGATTGGGGGTGGTACTTCTACCGGTTTCTGTACTTCTATTAATTATCTAATTATCTATTTATCTAATTACTACGGATAGTTTTATGCTTAATTGAGGTGTGCTCGTATGGTGATTAAAGATGTGTTCACTTAGATGCTAATACTCCCTAGTTATCTTTTATTGGTCGGTTGAATTGTCATGTCCTTTATTTTAATGCGTTGTATTCCTATAAGTCGTAGGGGGTGCGTATTCCCTAGTTCTATGAGGTTATCTCTCCTATAGGATTCACGGGATCGGAAAGTACAAAACTATTTCCTCAGAGCACCCTATCGTCGTCAAGCATACTCATGCAATAAATACAACGAAAGCCTAGTTTCATTCCTAAGCCTATATCAATTAAGACAAGAGATAACCTAACAACAATCAATAACTATGTTTCATAGATCTAAGCAAACACACAAATACTTTAGCTAGACATGTTAGACAATCAAGCATACACACAATCAATTGAACATGGGGTAGATATAATGATAAATTGGAATAACAAACTTATCTTGATGTGTAAAATAGGGTATGGAACCCTAGAATACTGTCCAAGTCGGACTACAACTAAGTTAGGGTTTTCTCTCCAAAATTCTACCTCTCAAAATACAGAAAAATCGAATTTATATATAGATTTACAATCGCGACGATGTCGCCTTTTGCTAATGCATCGTGTCGCCGTCATTAGGGTTTCGCTTTGGCCAAGTCATTGATGGATGGCGCCACTGAGAGATGTGACGCCGTCGGTCTTAGTCGTGACGTCGCTCGAATCTTGATCCGGGTCGCCGAGTGAAAAGTGAGAGCGACGCCCATATATTAGGCGTGACGCCAGCTTTAGGACCATAAATTACCGAGCCGTCGTGTGCACTTTTTGATCAAGTCTTGATAGAGGGATGGCGTCGCCCTTTGGATGGGACACCGTCAGGTTCTGCTGAGCACCTTGAGTGTCTTCGATCTTGACTTTGCCATTTTCTTCATGTTTTTGCTCTTTTTCATCCAAATATGCTTCATTCTAGCATTTTGCTTCCAAAAGACCTAAAGAGTGAAAAGGAACGATTTTAAGTAGTAACGGATATAAAATGTGTCAAATTAGGGCTTAAATGACCCCCTAAAAGCGTACGTTTTAAATCCTTATTAAATATCCCTACACTTGGTATTTGCTTGTCCTCAAGCAAATGTGCTTTGACCAATCAATTTATAAGTTGTGGGCATGAAGCATTGGTTTAAAATAGTCTACAACAAGTAAAAGCGCCACAATAATCATAACAAGTACGGAAATTATATACTAGCACCTCACAAGTGGTGTTTTGATTCTCGCATTCTCATGTTTATATGAAATATAATATGAATGGAAATGGAAGATAAACACTCATTACCCCGGCATAGTACATAGATTATCATAAGCTTGAGAATAGATCGAACCTCCACCGCTTTAGCGTAAGCACCTAGGAACAACTATCTAAGAGGTCTTTACAAGGGTTGTAACGTTAGGCTTAGGGTAGGGAAAAAAGAGTTTTGTTGATAGGGATATTTGGTGGTGGTGTTAAAAATATTATGTTACAAGCATATAAAGTGTGGCGCTGCTAAGTCAAGACTCAACTTACTAAAACTAGATAACTTGAAACAAAACAAACATAAACATAAGTCAAGATCCTTTTTTTTTTAACATCTCTTTTTATTCTTTTTTTTCGGTTTTTTCTCCATACCTTTTTACTCTACGATAACATCAAAATATAAGGGATTTATAGGAGCATTCCTACACTTGAGTTTTTATTTCTCTAACACTAATTGACCCGATTTGAAAAGATAAAAACATTAGGAGTATTTAATTACGTAGATAAAGGGAATTTGAATTTATCGTTCTTTCCCGTTACTCCATAAAATATTACTTTTATCCATGAGTCCCAATCATCCTAAAACTGTGTACAAAAGATATGACTCGACTTAGCAACCATGCAAGTAACTAGATAATTGAACTAAGGGTTAAATAATGATAACAATAATGCACTAAAGATGAATGCATACAAGGTAGGCTAAGGCGATTTGGGTGTACATTCGGGGCGGATTGTAAACAATGTTTTCAATGATATTTCTAAAACCGAAACATCACGAGAACCGCGAAAGGATAGGCTCGAGGGTTAACTAGGGTATCGTGTACTAAAGATGAGTACATCGCATGGGTGTGGGGTAATTACTCAACCGATGTGGAAGATGTAATTATAATACATGTTTCAAACAAGTGGTTATCCTAATTCCTCTTATCATTTAGTTACTCCTAACTACACAAGTGTAGTCTCACTAGCGATCTTGGAATGCATCACAAAACAAGTTCTAGAATCTATTATACTACCACACACTCACTAACCATTAAAGATGAATGCTTTTATTCCTAAAGATCTAGGGGCAAACCTCACATTTTTGGGGTAGAATTTGAGTGGTAAACGGTTTTTGTGCTAGTCATATAATTCCTATCCATGAGACGCTTTATTAAGACTAAATTTTAGCTCGTAAATGTCATAAAATTTTTTAAATTTAGTGCTAAAATTTCCCTAACCAATATTTCTCATAGTTTATTACACAAATTACTAAGGACAATACAAATCATCAAGTGAGTGAATAGTTTCAAAGTTCTCGTTTTATTCTCACTCCCTACACTTAAACTGAACATTATCCCCAATGTTCCGCGAAAGCATCAAAGTTATGATAAAGGAAGGTAAGTAAGGAAAAGAAACTAATACTCCCCGATTAGCTCGGTAGGATATGTGTGAAGTTATGGTTAAATTATCTTCCAAGAAGAATGCATAAGTAATAATCTTCATCCAATGCGTGTTTCTTCTTCTGTCCAATATAACCCAGACACTTATAAGAAAACAACGAAACCTTCGCGTAAATTACGGTAAAATCAATATATGAAACACCACTACACTAGAAAGCAAATAAGATATAATGCTTGTGGAATGGATGTTTGCGCTTTTCTAAAAATTAAAACCCGAAATTTCCAAAATTTATATGTTGCATGTAAAACTAAAACCGAGTATTCGCTTACATTGCCCGATGTCGTCAGTTTTAATCTCGACGCCGTCAGTTGTCCTCGATAGAAAGTGGTCTCGCGCATTTTTCTCGAAAAATTACATCATTAAAACCCGAAAGTTCCCGCAAAACATCCATTATGACTCGACACAAGCATTTGACTCTAACAAACACACATATATATCAATTTCAATAGTTGTAATTCTCATGTTCATGTTCTTAAAACTTATGTGATCTTCCCTACACTTCTCGCTTTGTAAAATACCTTTATATGTAATTAAGATGAGGTTAAAGACAAAATAAAGCATTTTCACAAAGTCTAACATGAGAATAAAAACAATGAAAAGATATAAAACACATAAATTGAAAAACAAAACAAGAAAACAATTAAGAAATAATCCACATCACAAATATATACATACATAACAAATTGTCCCATCGTCACCACATCACAAATTGTGTCAAGATAATCCTAAATTATTACAAACCCAAATTTAAATTGTCTTAATAAATATCCAACCATAATTGTTCACAACCAAATCATCAACAAACACAAAAATCACTAATCGGGCGGGGCTATAGCGTAGTCATAGCTTGGAGGATGTGGCTGCAATACCAGAGGGCGGTAATCCTCCTCTCGACCTTCTACTAATTATCTAATTATCTAGTTATCTAATTACTACGGATAGTTTTATGCTTAATTAAGGTGTGCTCATATGGTGATTAAAGATGTGTTCACTTAGATGCTATTACTCCCTAATTATCTTTTATTGGTCGGTTGAATTGTCACTTACTTTATCTTAACGCGTTGTATTCCTATAAGACGTAGGGGGTGCGTATTCCCTAGTTCTATGAGGTTATCTTTCCTATAGGATTCACGAGATCGACAACTACAAGACTATTTCCTCTGAGCACCCTATCGTCGTCAAGCATACTCATGCAATAAATACAACGTAAGCTTCGTTGAACTCCTAAGCCTATATCAATTAAGACAAGAGACAGCCTAACAACAATCAATAATTAGGTTTCATAGATCTAAGCAAACACACAAATAATTTAGCTAGACATGTTAGACAAGCAAGCATACACACAATCAATTGAACATGAGGTAGACATAATGATAAATTGGAATAACTAACTGATAACGCTCAAAAGGAGTATGTGATGCGTGTTTTACGACCAAGTTTTAATATTTATAAAGTCTCGTTATACCTATGGTATACCCTAAAGCACTAATCAGTGCAAATGTACCCTGGTCAAGTAGTGTAGTATTTGGTAAAACCGGGTCGTCCCAAGAGCTATGTGTGTTGGATAATTACTAAGTCTAAGTGTCACGATTTTAATAATGATTTCGATAAGGATTTAATTAATTAACTACTAAAGCAAATAAAGGCAAAGGTTTAATCAATCAGAGAGTGGTGCTAACCTAGTTATTCCTCCTAGCTAGTAATGTCTACGCTCACTTACTTCCAATTACTTCGGATGGGGTCAAAGTCGAGCGGACATCATTTAGTCAATTCACCGTAACCTATCGCCAAAGATGCCACCACGGAGAGAAGTCGTGTCCCTTCATAAGTCCCTTGTTCCCGGTCCCCTGCCAAGTCATTAAGCACCGCTACATGCTAGATTTATAATAGTGAGTGCCCCATGCTAGCAACTTAAACACTCACCCTCTAATTCTTAAGTTCATCCAAACGATAGGTGATCGGTTGGTCAAATCGCACAAGTATAAAGGGTCTTCGCTGGTCATATCTTACCTTCCCTGCCTCGGTCTGGCCACCTAGGGTCACTTGGTCATATCTCCTAGGCAATTGGCCTCTATCGCCATTCAAAACTACCTAAACAAGGGTAGCTACCAATAAACTATGCATGCATACACTTAGAAATAATTATACGAAGTAATATAAACGCAAACAAAACAATTATGAATCATAATCAGGCCAAGACCAAAAGGTGCTTAGTCCATATTAACCATACAAATCAATTCAATATTCAAAGCTATGAAATACATGAATCAAAGTAAAGAAAAGATAAAATGCTAATGCTTATTGTGGGGAGTGATTTCTCCTCGAGACAGCCCGCATGCTCCTCTAGACCGCCTTTGGCTTCTTCCCACGCTCTTTGGTTGTGATGTGGAATGGGATGGTTTGAAATGCCGGAAATCATGAGGTATTTATAGGCCGATTCGGGTTACGGCGTAACTAAAATAAGAGTTACGCCTTAATCTTCAATTCCTTCGTTATTTGCACTAGATCTGCTGGTTACGGCGTAACCTTATGAGTGGTTACGCCGTATCTTCAATGTTACTTGGTTACGCCATAGTTGGTGGAATAGTTACGGTGTAGTTATCGGTGCGTGGAACCTCATTTGACCTAATATAGTTACGTCGTAGTCTTTGGGAAAAGTTACCCGAACCTTCGATGAGTTGGTTTTTGAGTCACGCTTAGTTACGCCGAATGTGAGAGATGAGTTACGCCAGAACTTCTTCAAAGTCGCATACTATGATAAATCATTTGATATTTCTCCAATTTCGTGTCTCATAGCTCCAATGCTCATAATTTACCCGAAGTGGAAAACAATGGAAAACAAGCGTGAACCATATAAATGATATAAATTACAAGCATTATCTGGGAAATTGACACTTAATATTCAGGACTATTTGATGTTATCAAATTTCCCCCACTTAAACTCTACTTGCCCTCAATTAGACCTTATTAGAAAGATTTCTAGAAAGATATCTCCCATAACCTGGAAAATATGAGTTTAAAAATCCCTTATGCTAGAATAAAACAAAGCCGAACACCTCACGAAATGGGAACAAAACACTCAAATCTCTCAACTATTCTAAGTGTCAATTTTGGGGTGATCACTCAATTGCACATTCATAGCATGTATTCTATCCTAAGCTTGGCGGTGACACAAATCTCCACCACTAGAGTTAAGGGCTAAACAATTCTCAAGGCAATATGGGTAGACACGACAAAGGTTAAGGGTGACTCGTCATTACTAACATGTCACGTGAAGTGGACAAATGAATGATACATGACCAAATCCATGGCCAAGACACCAAAGATTGCTCGCCGATCACCTAGAAATGCTTCATGACTAAAGGGTAGGATAAGACATGGATATATAAATGGTGTAAAATAAAAATCAAGCAGTAGTCTAAATCTATAACCAAGTCATCACCACTTACATCATCCACCCAAAGTCCAAGCTTTGAAGTCAAGAAACCGATCATGAAATACTAGGTAGATGTGTCATTAGAGGACGCCGTGTTGGGCACACTACCTTTTCTTCAACTGCTGGCATAACTACCAACTTCAATCTTCGAATGTGACCAGGTGGCCTCCTCGATACTAAATCTATAAAGCTCATAGTGCTTATAACATCGCACTTTACAATATCATAACAACTTTTTTTTTCAACATAACAATAATAACTAAACATAATATCCCCCCACTTGAAATGAACAATGGGAATTTGGGGGGTCTTCAATGATCTTCGTGAATATATCGCCGATGAAAGCGTGATTTCAACCTTTCCACTTGAACCTTGAACTTAGGCAAATGATGACTTCCCAATCACAAATAAAGACTACGGGTAGGCTAAGGTGTATAGGTGTATCGAAATAATATATTGGGTTAACAAAATGAAAGGAATGGCTCAGATGGGTGTATCTAGGGTATCTTGCACTAAAGGTGAGTGCAACAAAAGGGTTTCACATGGGGTCGAGAAGTCGAGGTGACTAATCGATAGACACACAATGGTAGGCTATTTGGGTGATAATCCTATAATATTGCCTTCTAAAACCGAAAAGTCCAAATACATCGAGCTAACTCATCATACCTCGCCTATGGTCTCGAAATGATGCAAAGGCCAAGTTCTAAAGTTTACAAGCTACCGGCACACTCATAATTTGGTCGATTTGGGGTAAAATATTGGAAACGGATAAGGCTAATCTCACCATATAATGTTAAGGGTTATATGTGCTCAGCTAAGGTCTAATCTAGTTAGGTTAGGAAAAACATGTCAAAATTTTAAAAATGGCATAATTTTTCAAAATAAACTAGAAAATGAGGGCAAAATAAAGTTCAAGAGATAATTCTACTCCCGTCCCCCCACTTGAATTGTACAAAGTCCTTTTTCTACTAAGCATTAAATAAAGGTGAAGAGAAAAGTAGAATTAGAGCGAGAACTTCCCTGAAATTTGCTCCACAAAGAAAGAAGATCCACGAAAAAAAAAGACGCGTCAGATAAGCATCATGAACAAACTTCAATTTCAAATCACACTACCGACAAGCATAATTCTAAAAGAAAAATGAAAAATAAACCTAACTCACTTTCATAGAATCACGGTTGCATTTAGCATATGCAACAAGTTTTAAACCACTTGGTGTCCCAAGTGGATTGAAGTGAAGTCTCGTGAGGGTTTACAGAACACATCACAAAGTTCATTTAAAATACTAATACAAGGTTATTGTGTTTTAAAATGAAAGAATTAAAGCAAGGAAGGTTACGTCAGAACTCATTATGGGAGTTACTACCGAATCGGCAAAACCCGACATAAGTCGCAAAGCGATCGTTAAGGCGTAACCACCGAGATGATATTACCGAATTGGTAATGCGCCTAAAATTCGTCAAGGTTGGTTATGGCGTAATCATAGAGATGAGTTACGCCATAACTATGATCGATCATCAAACGCAGCAGAATCACTTCCCGTTTCGCAAAAATGGTTAGAAAACACAAAACCATACAAAATGGAAATAAAATAAAAGAAAAGGATAATTCGTTGTCTTCCGAAGAGCACTTTTCTTTATTTACAGTCTTTAAGTTAGACTCGTAGTCGCGGGCTACCAAAGGTTATTGGTCATTTCGTGGATATGGCAATCTCCACGTTGGATCCAACTTACCAAATTCTCATCCCGCTTGTAGTCATCCCTAATTCTAAACACCCCTGCTAGAAACTCTTGATTTTCCGGTAAGGTGGTCAATACCTTTTCTTTGTCTACCTCACCGATATCGAGCAAGGTTGGGCTTGGCTTAACCGCCTCTTGGTCCAATTTTAAAATTCTTAATCATTCTCGCCATTTTGAAGATAGTCTTATCATCGCTTATCTTTAACCATACTAACCCTTCTTTTCATTTTTATCCAACCCTGACATTTCCTGAAAAAGGTTTTCCTAAAATCACTTCCGTAAGTCCATCTTCCACAAATTCGCTTACGTCGTCCAAAACCATAAAGTCCACAAAAAATGAATGAGTTCCAACGAAGACATGGATGTTAGTTGCAAACCCAAGGAATTTATTCCCCTTATATTCTAATTCTTTCTTCATAACTCGATTGTAGCACTCTTTTGATATGATGTTGACTAAAGAAGTTGTGTCAATAAATGGGTGGAAATCGATAAGTAGAGTACTTCTTCACGTGATTCTCGAACGCCCTCATCTTCATCTCCGTAAAACTTAAGTTCGTGTAACTCGAATAAATTGATCCGAATCGAGTATTTTCAAGATTAGAACTCGTATGGTTCGTTGGCGCTTCTCATTTGGTCGCCCAAATATTGCTCCATAGTTAAGTCATCGATATTATTTTCATTGATGACCTCCGGTTCTGCATCAAACTGGTCTGATTCATAAACTGAGAAGATGTTGCGAATAGGAACTGGAGAGTAAAATTTCCTTGTCTGAAATTGCTTCTCCGGATCGTCGAATGGGGTGGCCAAAAAGGCCTCGAGCTACGAGTCTTGTATCCCGACATTTAAGAGAAGAAAGACAATTAAAATTAGACTTAATGTGAAATCCTAAAATAGCTCCCTACAGAGGCGCCAAAAACTTGATGCGTTTTACTCGACTGTGTTTTAATATTTATAAAGTCTCGTTATACCTATGGTCTACCCTAATGCACTAACGGAAGTGTACTCGGTCGCGTGTAGTGTAGTATTTGGTAAAACCGAGGTCGTCCCAAGAGCTATGTGTGTTGGATAATTTCTAAGTCTAAGTGTCATAGATTTTAATAATGATTTCGATAAGGAATTAATTAATTAACTACTAAAGCAAATAAAGGCAAAGGTTTAACCAATAGAAGAGAGTGGTGCTAACCTAGTTATTCCTCCTAGCTAGTAATGTCTCGCTCACTTACTTCCAATTACTTCGTGGGGTCAAAGTTGAGAGGACATCATTTGGTCAATTCGCCCTAACCTATCGGCAAATATGCCACCACAGAGAAGTCGTGTCCCTTCATAAGTCCTCGTTGTTCCCGGTCCCTAAGCCAAGTCATTAAGTACCGCTACATGCTAGATTTATAATAGTGAGTGCCCGGCGTTAGCAACTTAAACACTCACCCCTAATTCTTAAGTTCATCCAAACGGTAGGTGATCAGTTGGTCAAATCGCACAAGTAGAAAGGGTCGCCAGTTGGTCATATTGATTCGTGCTAAACCGTCAAGTTTTCTCACTCAAGTCGGCCACTTGTAAAAGGACTTGTGAAACAATATCAAACTTGAGACTCTGAGATCACCAATAAAATTCAAACTGAATTTTAACACATAAGAAACACTTTAGAGACAGAATTGAGACTGGACAGAAAATTGAATAACAATGGAAAAATAAAAACTGCTTTGAATCAAACTTGCATTGAATTGAAAATTGAAAATTACAATAACATGACAATTAAAATAAGATGGAGCTAGACTTGAAAATCTAGACCAGTTTACAAGTTATTTTGAAACCTATTTATACAACTGAATAATAAAAAACTTCTGGCTTCTTGTCTTTACTGTCTGCTTCTGTTGTGAGGTAAAACAGCTAAAGACTCCATGTGCGGCTTTGGCATCTTCTTGTTGCTGCCTCCCATGCCCGACAGTGATGCGGCTAGTGTGTTGGGAGTATGGGAAAGTGATAGGCTGAGGGAACAAGGCGTGCAGGAGCAGGGGAGCTTGGGTAAAAGAGAGGGACAAAGTGTGCAGGGTGGATGCTTTTGTGTTCCTGGTTTTCTGGGGTAATAGGGAAAGAGAAAGGGTTGAAGGCGGGGTTTTATTATGGGTTGATGGTTATAAAAACAAAAAGGAAAGTTTATATGGTTTTTTAGTTTTTAAACTTTCGTTTTTTTTTTTTTGTTGTTGTTTTTTTTTTTTTTTTTTTTTTTTAAATAAAACCGAAAATTGGTTTTAATAAAATTGAGTTTTTACAAAAATGGTTTTGGAAAAATTGGGATTTATTTTGATTTTTGGTTTCAAGAGGTAATTTGGTTATTCGGGTATCGGGAAAGGGAAAAATGGTGATTTTGTGTTCATGGTATGGTTTTGAGTTTGTTTCCCTCCACTCACTCTCAAAAACGCGTCCCGAGCTCTCAAAATGTAGAAAATCCACTCCCGGCTCCGTCTATTTCAGCATTTTTCTTATTTTCGCTCGATTTTGTCCATTTTTGCTTAGTTTTCAATCCTTTTGTACCTGCAAGACACAAAACACACTCCGAGAATATTTTTGACATATTTTGATCGTATTTGGGTGTTTTTAGTCGTTTTTGTGGGTTTAAATAATATAAAATATATGTGTATTTAGACACATATCACATATCTTACCCTTCCCGTCTTAGTCCGCTCACCTAGGGTCAGTTGGTCATATCTCCTAGGCAACTGGCCTCTACTGCCATTCAAAACTACCGAAACATGGGTAGCTAGCAATAAACTATGCATGCATACACTTAGAAATAATTATACGAAAGTAATGAAAATGCAAACAAAACAATTAAGGAATCATAACTAGGTCAGCACAAAGAGGTGCTTAGCCGCTCATATTAACCATACAAATCAATTCAATATTCAAAATTACGAAATACATGAATCGAAAGTAAAGAAAAGATAAAATGCTAATGTCTATCGTAGGGGAGTGATTTCTCCCTTGAAGACAACTCTGTATGCTCCTCTAGACCTGCCTTTGGCTTCTTCCCACATTCTTTGGTTGTGATGTGTGGAAATCGTGGGGTATTTATAGGCCAAATATGGGTTACGGTGTAACTAAAATAAGAGTTACGCCGTAATCTTCAATTCCTTCGTTATTTGCACTAGATCTGCTGGTTATGGCGTAACCTTATGAGTGGTTACGCCGTATCTTCAATGTTACTTGGTTACGTCGAGTTGGTGGAATAGTTACGGCGTAGTTATCGCGGCGTGGAACCTCATTTGACCTAATATAGTTACGTCAGTAGTCTTTGGGGAGAGTTACGACGTAACCTTCTCGATGAGATGGTTTTCGAGTCACGCTTAGTTACTGCGAATGTGAGAGATGAGTTACACCGTAACTTCTTCAAAGTCGCATACTATGATAAATCATTTGATATTTCTCCAATTCGCTGCCTCATAGCTCCAATGCTCGTAATTTACCCGAAAGTGGAAAACAATGGAAAACAAGCGAAATCCATATAAATGATATAAATTACAAGCATTATCGAGGAAATTGACACTTAATATTCGTGGACTATTTGATGTTATCGATATATTTTTAGTAGCGTTATTGTTGGTTTTGTGTATGATAATCGGCTATATTTACTCATAATCATGTTGTAAAAGTGCAAAAGATGCGATTTGTATGCGAATGTAGCCGTGTATCGCAAAAGATGAAGAAATAAAGATTTCATGCACATTTGGGCAATTCTCGAGAATGAAGTCAAGTAAGGAAGCTCTTGGACTCAATGATTAGAAGCGCAATGATTTCTAAGTATCTACAACAAGTAAAGATCAAGTTTCGCCTTGGAAATCAAAGAATAAAACCAAGAAAAAGGCGCGAATCAAGAAAAGTCAACAAAAGTCAAATGGGTATATGAGAGTCTCCCAACCGATTGGTTGGAGCCCGCAACCGATTCGGTTAGGCTCATGGTCAAAACGCAACCGATCACCGCCAGAACCGATACGGTTGCCAACCCCGAGTTACACCATTTGTCATTTAATGTTGCCTTAACTTTCATTAATCATTAGAGGCCGATCATTTCCAGCTAATAACTTGTATGGGACATTTTAGCCTGATAGTTAAGGGTCTTTAGTTATAAATGAACCTAGACTTAGTAGTCTAGGTGTAACACAACCAAAAGTGTAATAGTTTACACCAAAGCTATTACCAACCATTATTATTCATCCCAAAAGTCTTGTTACTGCTGTAAAACGTCCAGGAGGTTGGAGAGACGAATTCTCATCCATTGTTTGATCATTTGGAGTTGTACGGTTAGGCTAGACGATTGGAGGCGTTTGGTTGGTATATTCCACGATTTCTAATTCTTGTAATCCAAAAGCTTAGGTATTCTACGGAACTTGTTATGAATTTCTATTCTCTTGAATTATTTGAATTACCTTTGTGTTTTGTTATGATTGTCATGGAGTAATTCTTGAATATACTTTCGTGTAAGGATGTAGGAAATCATACTAGTGTTCTTATATGTGATGCATGTAAATGATCTTGTTTAAATGAGTTTGTTGGAAAACTACTAGTCTTGTTTGATTTGTCGGTAAAACATGTTTAAGAAAAAGGACCAAAAGGATTTCTCTTGTGTTTTATTCCAAAAAGTTAAGTGACAAACTAGTATGGGGATATGGTGATTGACACCCACCATCTTTACTTATTGAAACAATACTAGAAACATTTTCATCACGAAAGGTCGAAAGATTCGCAGGAACAAGTTTAATAAGAACATTTTACAAACAAATGGATTTTCTAAAGGATAATCATGAGGTTAAGGACCGAAAGGATTACCTACATGTTATTGTTCTTAAAATTATTTTACAAAACATAAACCATGGGTTGGAAATCATTTGCTTATGATTTGTGCATCACATCAAGAGTTTACACCAAGCCTTCATGAACACTTTCTATGATTGCCTATACACTTTACACAAGTATATGGTTCTTAATATTGATTTTCACTAAACCAAAATTTTGAGGAAGCCTTGACAAGCTTTCTTGTTACTAATCTTTTAAAAACAAATTAAAACGCAAATCTCTTGGGACGATCTCGACTTACCCACCTTTGCTATCACGAACGAGTATACTTGCTCGTATGTGTTTATAGTAATTGCCGGATAATTTGTGTTTATAAATTTTTAAAACTTGCACACGGTGAGCACATCACTAACTTATCTTGATGTGTAAAATAGTGTATGGGACCCTAGAATACTCTCCAAGTCGGACTACAAATAAGTTAGGGTTTGCTCTCCAAAATTCTACCTCTCAAAATACAGAAAAATCGAATACTATATATAGATTTACAATCGCGACGGCGTCACCTTTTGCTAGCGGCGCCAGTCGCCGTCATTAGGGTTTCGCTTTGGCCAAGTCATCAATGGGACGGCCACTGAGAGATGCGACGTCGTTCTGCCTTTAGTTGTGGGTTGTTTGAGTGAAAAGTAGATATTAGTTTTCACATACACATCAAACCATAACACAAAGTGGCGTATGAATGAGGTTCTAGAGAGAAAGTTAGAGGTTTAGGGAACTTAGTGAGAGAAAGTGAAAGATATTATTATGAGCTCCAACTCTCTACCTTGGAAGGTAGAGAGTATTTATAGTCTTACATAAATCGCCACACATCGGGCTATGGATCGGGCATACGGTGGGTAAAGACCCGTCCGTCCTCCACGGTGTTACTTAACTAAATACTACTTAACTTAAAATAACTACGACTACGAGCTTTCTAACGATTACATATACTTGAGGTGACCGACTCTTTAATACACGGAATTTCTAATTCCTAACAATCTCCCACAAGGAGGTCACCTCAATCATGTACCAAAATTACATTGAATACAAATAGATATTACATTAAAAATTGTTCTTGCATTCTTGATGTAGTCCTTTGTTCCTAAGCTCGTAGTCATTGATTCTTCACATTGCATGTTTGGTTACTTCAAGTGGAGGTCTTTTACCGATCCACGTGATAGTAAATTTGAGCCGACTATTGAGATCATCGACAATCAAAGATCTCTGAGACATCCATTGTGGTGTTGGTATTATGTGATGTTGTGACATTCGGACCGACATGCTCACATTACGGATCATGATATCTTCTCATCGAGTAGCGGAAGCTTTTGTTGAATCATGATATTGGCGGTAGCGCGAAGCATGGAGTGAAAATATCGAGTCATTGATGCACTAATCATGATTTCTTTTGAGTTGAATGTGTTAAGTGAGCATGCGGCTATGGATTGACCGCTTCATTACGATCATTACAAAGCGTCGGGTGTACACATACAACGATTAGCAATAAATCGCACGAAGGTGTCTTTGATCACTTCGTTGAATTGAGTACACGACCCACGGTTCCCGTTGATCGATACAAGTCTTGCTGTGATCGGTATAATTCGAAGAATTTCCTTGACGGGGTTTCGCGGTGCTCTAGTTGTTCTCAAACCGAACGTCTCAAAGAAGACAACACGGAGTGAGTGAACCGGTAATTTTAAGTCCACCGATTGATGAAAAGAGATTTGAAAAACAATCGTGTATTGCTCAATAGAAATTGTTTTTGCAATACAACGAAGGTTTTATTGAAAATCAATTATCAATCATAAAACACCTTTTGGTTTGAAAAATGAGTACACGGTCGATGTGCTAAAGAAAAGAGTTTTTAAGCACAAAGACCGGTTTTTTCAAAGGTATCCGTCAATCCATAACTTTGAACCGAGATTGATTCAAGAGGTTGAATCGCCCCATTGTTTACATTCGGTTGTCACATGGTTGATCCATATAATAGATCTCACATGCCACCTACCGGAGCTTGTTTGATGTTGGCTCGAGGCTTTCCATCTTCATTGTGAATATGTATACACATCACTCGGATGTTACGGCAATACCACAAGGATAATCGTGGGACTCAAGATATAATCTCTCTTTCCACATTGTGTGAAATGAGAGTCTTCATTGAAAGTGTCCTAATGAGATTTATTGATGATCTCGTGGCTCTAGACTCAATTTGTGCATATTTGGATCTGTGCTGGGAGACTAGGGAGGGTCTCCTTCTTCAATATCAACAATCTCTAAGAGAAAGTCGATAGATATGTCGGTTCCCGTGAGAATGAAACAAGTCCTTTTAAGAGGAACTTGAGTGGTTTGGAAAGTTGAAGTGCGGTCGTCCTTTGGGTCCATGACGTCTTGTCTTCAATACCGATGTTACCATCGGTAGCATATGAATTGAACCGGTTTCTACCCTAAGGTTGAATAAATGGAGGCTATTTGTTTTCACCCTTTTCTCATTCAATTCTTTTAATTCTTCAACCCTTGATTGCTTACGAGACTTCATTGCAAGAACCTTGTTGGGTTTGTTCCATTACTTGCTCTGTCTCGATCCGCACACTTCCCATATCTCACTTTTCTCCTTTTATCATCATACCTAAGGACTTCTACACTAACTAGTGGATTGTCCACGGTAGATCCCTCCGGATTACGGCGGATCATGGGAACCAATACCTAACCTTATCATCCTTATATCACCGTACATAAAGTAAAGTTGGTCGGTCTATTTGGTATTGTTCATCGCCATTGGAACCAATTGAAAACCATTTGAAAATCAATCCGGATACTTGTGATATATTATCAAAACATTTTGTACTGAATTGTTTTGATATTTTTAGAATAGTGCTCCCCTCAACATGTGCATCAATTGTTTGAAATCGTTTTGCACACGGAGGCAAGAGGAAGAATTTACTTCTTTGATTACCATTTTCTAAAGATATCAACATCACTTCCACGATCAAATCAAGTAGATAAAGCATTTCCGGGAAGGATGAGGTTTCCATAAATTTGCTCCCCTCAATATGTGCCTCGAGGTTTGAAAAGAGTTTTGCACATACTAGAGGAACTTGCACATTGAGATAAATGATCACGTTTCAAATCATAGGTTTAAGATAGATGCTCCCCTCAACATGTGCATTGAAAATTTGAAATCGTTTGTCACATGTGGGAAGGACGACATGTACATCCTTATAAAACCATTTACCGAATAATCGGTTTAAATCCAATTTAAATCACACATTCTCCCCGATCACAATTATCAAATCATTTGAGATTTGTGATCTCTTATAGATTTAAATTGATTTTGAAAGCTTTTAAGGAGAATTGTGACTTGATTATGAAAGCGTTTTAAGCGATAAGGATCGGATTTTAAGACTTTAAACTCCATTGATAAAACATGCATGTACATCTTTTGAAAACAATTTAATGCCAAATAACTTTTTAATTTAATTGAAATCATTCTCCCCTCAATCAATGACATAGGTTGTTGATTGAGAAATAGAGATTTTGACAAATAAGTCCTATGATTATCAAAAATAGAGACCGAGTTATTTTTCAAAGCGGTTAGTTTTCGTGAGATAAATGTTTATAGAATCGAGCATGGAATTTTGAAAACATGATAAAACATGGCTCTGTTCTTTCTTTTTGAAAACCGGGTTATTGCGTGAAAATGACAATAAACCATTGTTTCTCTTTCTCCCAAAAATATTTTTGATTTTTTGATTTTTTTTTTTTTTTTTTTTTTTAAAAAAAAAAAATCGAACAATATCTAAAGTCCCGTGTCATTCTTTGAATGACAACAACAAGACCGTAGATATAATCGAATCGAGAGAAGCATGACAAAATGACAATATTTTTTGAAGAATTTTCGAATTTTTTCAGATTTTTATGGATTTTGAAAGTTTTATATTTTTCTATTTTGTTTTTTCGAATAGATATATACAAGAGACAGATGAAGATAGACCTTTACTCCTCGTCTTCCTCCTGAAGACGTTTGAGTGTTTCTGGTTGAAGGCTTTTTAAGCCAAGACGTGGAAGAATAAACTCAAAACGTTCTCTTGGAAGAGCTTTGGTGAAGATGTACGCTAGCGATATTCGAGACCTCACAAAATAGAGTTCCACCACACCTTTTTCCACTTGTTCCCGATGAAATGATGTCGAATGTCGATATGCTTTGCTCTTGAGTGTTGAGCGTTGTTGCATGAGAGAGCAATAGCACTTTATTATCACGATGCGAGAGGATTTTGTTGAATTCAAAGCCATAGTCGGATAATTGAGATCTCATCCATAAGATTTGAGCACAACGAGGATGACATGGCTATGTATTCCGCCTCTGTAGAGGAAATAGAAGTACTCATTTGCTTCTTTGAAGACCAGCTCACAAGCTTATCACCCAAAAGCGAGCACCTCGGGCGTGCTTGACGTGTATCTTGACAACTGCATGATCGGCATCTGCATAGGCCGTTAGTGACATACGGTGTCCTTGGTGCCAAAGACCCATATTGATGGTTCCTTGGAATACCGAAGACCCGTTTAAGCGCTTCAAGGTGCTTTTTAGTAGGCTTAGCACGGTATCTAGCACACATGCAAACAATGAACAAGATGTGCGGTCTACTAGCGTTGAGGTACATCGGGGATCCAATCATACTACGATATTTCGTTTGGTCAATCATGATCCACAGTGGTCCTCATCTAGTTTGGTTCGGTCAATCATGGGGGTGTCAGCGAGGTCACTTGAATCAAATCCAAATTTCTTTAAGATCTCTATTGCATATTTAGATTGATTTATGAAAATGCCTCCGGGACTTTGTGAAATTTGTAATCCCAAGAAAATGACATTTGTCCCATCATTGACATTTGAAATTTTGACCTCATTTCATTCGAAAACGATCACATTCCATTGGGTGCATCGAGGGCAAAATAATATCATCAACATAAATTTGAACATGAATTAAATGTTTGCGACTTCACGGTGAACAATGTAGGATCAAGCGCTCCTTTGCTAAATCCGGTTGATAGAAGAAACTTTGTGATGTATCATACCATGCCCTTGGAGCTTGCTTTAAACCGTAAAGAGCCTTCTTCAAACGATAGAGCGTGAGTAGGATGCTCTTGATTCACAAATCCTTGAGGTTGGGCGGCGTGAGCGACTTCTTTAAGATCTCCGTTCGAAATGCCGTCTTCACATCCATCGATAGACTACCATGTTCTTACTAGCGACATTAGCGGAAAGATTACGATTGCCTCGATTCGAGCAAGCTGGAGCAAAAGATTCTTCAAAGTCAATACCCTCCTCTTGGCGGTATCCTTTAGCAACTAATCGAGCCTTGTTCTTCAACACATCACCATGCTCATCAAGTTTCACTTTGAAGATCCATTTAAGAGCAATAATCATAGCACGATCTGGAGCGGTACTAACTCCCATACATCAAGTCGATCAAACTCATGAATTTCATCTTGCATGGCATTGAACCGACTATCTTCATTCATGGCGGTTTTAACATCTTTTGGTTCGATCTTAGATAGTGCGGAGTTGAAGAAGCACCATAAGGCATCGGTTGCAAGTTGTTTCCGTGTTGATACGGGACGAGAGGATTTCCAATTATGTTATCTAGTGGATGATCGTGAGTCCATTTTCTAAGGTGTTCATGTGGCGGTTGTTGAGGGGCGAGGTAGCAGTCGATGTCTCTGAAGAAGATGGTTCGATGATGATTCGAGGAGCAAATATGTTTTCAAATGGAGCATCTTGGGAGTAGCAAAGGATTAACTTCATCATTGATGCGAAGCAGTTCCATGATGTACATTTGAAGGATGATGATTTGTTGATGAGGCGAAGGATCGTGAAGCGCTTCTTGGCTTAAAGATATTGAGGCGAGGATTGACTTCATTCACGGGAATATGAGCGACCTCTGTTGTAGGGATCGACACCTCATTAGTACTTGGATCATAAAGTTCATCAAACATAGGATCAAACAATTTCTTTAAATCATCTTGAGACGGAGGTACATATGGAGTTTCTTGAGAGGAGTTTGGAACAAGGATGACCCAATGGGAATTGTTTTGAAGTGCGGGTCTGGTGGAGTGTCCGAGAGCCATTTGACCGGTCGACTCATCAAGCGTAACGTGAATTGTTTCCATGATATTTCGGGTTCTTTTGTTGTAGATTCGGTATCCCTTTTTGTTTGGTGCATATCCTACAAATACTCCAATGTCGACTTTAGCCCTAAGTTTGCCTAAGTCTTGACCCTCATTAGTTGGATAACACAATGCACCAAACACACGAAGGAAAGAGATTAGGTTTTACTGTTGTGGACAAGTTCATATGGAGTTTTCCATGAGCAGTGTGAATCGAGGAGCGATTTTGTGTGTAGCATGCGTGTGGCAATTGCTTGACCCGGAGAAACATTGGAACCTTTGAGTAAATCGGCATTGTTCTAGCGGCTTCAACAAGAGTTCGATTTAGTCTTTCAACTACACCGTTACATTGAGGAGTTCGTGGAACACTTCTTTGATGGTGATTCCAACGCTTTCATAGAATTCACTAAGTTGTTTGTTGACAAACTCGGTTCCATTATGCATTACGATAATTACGGCGGTTTTGTTAAGTCGAACTGCGGTTGTTTGATGAGTTTGATGATGATATCGGAGTTTCATCCTTTGTCCTTAAGAACTTGACCGGTGAATCTAGAGTAATCATCAACCACAACTAACACATATTTCTTCCCAAAGATATTACGCACCCTCATTGGTCCACATAAATCCATATGAATCATATGAAGAACTTACGTGACGAGTTAGTAGGTTTGGGTTTATGGGCATACTTCTTGCTTTTTCCCAATTGACATCTTGAACAAAGATGATCCTTTTCGTACTTGAGTCTAGGTAAACCTACAACTAAGTCCTTTACGGTGAGATCATTGATGGTGCGAAGTTCGGTGATTGAGGCAGCGATGCCATAACCATGACTTTGTTTTAGAAGCCTTTGATAACAAGCGATTGGAGATGACCTCATCATGTCATCGATGGAGATGGTGTAAAGATTTGAGCCACGAGTTCCTTTTAGCAGTTCCTTACCATTAAGATCTCTAACAAAGCGGTATGTTTTACGAAGGCTACTTCTAGATCGAAATCACGAATTGACCAACAGAGAGCAGTTATGACCCGGACCTTCCACATAGTATACTCTAGAGATGACACTATCACCAACAACGTAATCTCCATAACCCATGATTGCACGAAATGATCATTACCGAATCTAACGGTCCGATGAATTTGCTCACGAAGTTCATGAGCGCGACCGGTCTCCAGGTCATATGCTTGGAGCGACTGAGTCCGGTACCACGAGCGATTTGAGCGATCTGCGGTTGAACACGAGACAAGAATGGATAAGCGGATAATTGGGATCCCCATGCAAGAATGGGTTCCATTTGGTTAGTAACAGCAGTTGGAACACCCACATCGGAGAAAGGAGCATTCATATCGAAATTAAGGCCTTTGGATTCATTGTGAATAGATGCGATACTAGTGTCGTATTAGCCATGTTCACGGTGTGCTCACTTCTTATGGGAATAGTTCTACCGGTGGGCATCCATTTTCTAGTGGGCATTGTCGATTATTCTTATGACCAGCGGTATCCAATAAAAGCCTATCTTACTAAATGTTCTTCTGTGGGTTTCCTTTGTTTTCTAACTCTCATTCGTTTTGCCTTTTGCCTTTTTGCATGAACATAAGCAACATTAAGCGGACCATTATCATCATTAGGAAAAACATTAACACCACATTCATGATTAGAAAGCGAATTCAAGCGGACATCGGTACAAGGTTTGCAAATAGTATCGAATTGAATTAATTACGATGCGCCTATGGCTAATACTAGAATCAACACGATTCGTTTTATTCGATTCAAACTTAAAGTTCCTAGATTGTTCTTCTACTCTTTTCCGTGCACATTCTTAGCTTGCGAGGTCCTATCATTCCTTGTATTGTCTTGAGACTTTGACTGCTCCCTTTAATGTCATGATTACTCTGTAGAGGAATGGGAACATTAGTTGGTTTTACTACTCTTTGCATCACTGTTTAGATGTCTTTGGGATCTGAACTACATGCGAGCACACTAAGGTTCACTTTCTTGAAACTAGAATCTTGATATTTGCATTCCTCCTAGAAGGTACACTTGAGTTCTCTTTCATGGCATTGCCAGATTTGGAATCTGAACTACTTAAAGGCACACTACGGTTCATATTCAAAGCACTAGGAATCGAATGAATATCATACTTGGCATTAGGCATCGAGCATGGAATCAAAGGATTAACTCTCTCACCTAATGACTTTGGGCATATTGTGATCAAGCATTCTAAGATTTCTTGAGATCGTTTGGCATATAAGCATGCATGTCCAATTGCATTATCATGAGGTTTCTCTAACTTATCCTCTTCAACAATCTCACGAGACATTCTAAGCAATCCTTAAGGGATGAGAAGTATGTTTGAATAGCAAGTTTGTTGTTCCTTAGATGAGGAGGACATATTTCACGAGACAAAGCATATTTATCACAAGAGTGAACCTTTGATACACCATTCTCCCCATTGGTCATTGGCATTTTCCCTTTTACGACTCTTGATTCTCAATTTCCTTTTGCAATGAAGCTATTTGTTCGTTATTTTTGTTACGAGTGACCTTAATTGATTCAAATAACTCATTGAAATGACGTTTAACCTTTTCATTTTCTTCTAGAAAACTTTCGTTTTCCTTTTGTAGTGCATTTACTAGGTTTTGAAGATGAAACGTTTGAGAATTCGAGAATCTAAAGGAGGAGGCATTTGGGAGCTGTCATATTGTTCGTTTGACCCTTTAATTGAGAGATTTGGGCTTTCAACTTTCGATCGTGTTGCCTTGAGCTTGAATCATTCATCACGTTTGTTAATTTGAAAACGCATCAAACTCGGGGCATCGAGGATGTCTTGATATTTGAAGTTTTGACATTTTCTTTAAGATGTTGATATTTTAGTTGTAAATTAAAATGCTCAACTTCTAGTTTAGAAAAATGTTTAACCAAATTGTCGTGATCATCGGTTCAATTTTCTCGTTTAGTTCGAATTAGTTTTTCAAGCTCAATGACACGATCATGGGAGACATTCAGGCAACCGATAATTCATGAAATTTGGAAGCATTAATGGAACAATTTGTAGCGATGAAAAACACATCTTGAGCAACACATTCGATAATAAGAGTCTCATTTAATGTGTGCAAGTTCTTCCTCTCAATCTCATTATATTTTAGTGCGCTCATATTCACTAACTTCAACAATCATTGCATCAAATTCCTTTTCCATTCCCTTAATATCGGTTTCTATCCCCTTTTAAGACTCTCAAAGTGATCTTTTAGAAGTTTAAAGAAAGGCATGACCTCGGTTAAATAACATTCTTTCATTTGTTCAAAACCCTTTCTCCTTGATTATACCGATGGGTGTGATCCTTTTCTTGCAAGTTTTCTCAAAATCAACAAATAGTTGAAAAATAACGTATTGGCTAATTAAGGTCTTGCTTTTAGTGGCAATTGTTCTAGGAACAAGATGCATTGGTGTGTTAGGAGGATACAGTCGCTCTAGGCATTTTCAAAGGGAGGTTTGTTTCAACAATATTTTCGACTTTACGCTTATCTAAATCCATTTTCGAGAAGACTTGTTCGGGAGTCAACAATGTCGAGGCTTAAACTTGTTCAAGGAAATCCAGTTTTCCTTCTTGTAGTCATGAGGAGTGATAATTATTTTTTCTCTTTGCATTTAGGATCATTTAGTTTCTTATTCATCTTTTCCTAGTGATTTCATCTAGTTTCTTATCATCCTCTGTGCACTCAGCGCAACTAGGTTTTTGTCTAGGTTTAAGAATCTCATTGCCATCATAGATCACACTTTGAGTGCTTTTGCTATCTTTCCGTACTCGGGGTTGGGTTTATCTATAATGGGAACACTATGCTTATCGCTTAGAACTCTATGTTTAGTGACCATGTGAGCGATCGAATGGTGTTTCCTTGTATGTACAACTTGTTTTCAAGTTTGTTTTCAAAGTTTTCAGATTAGAAAAGTCTCTCAAGAGTTTTGATTCCTTTGCATTAAATTCTTGCTTAAGCATTTTCACATTTTCTTGAAGTTCTTGTTTTGCTTATTTGTTTTAGAAAGTTTTTCTTGCAAGGAATTTAATTCTTGTTTCAATACTTCTTCTCTAAAATTACTTTTTCTAATTCTTGCGCACTTGGTCATCCATTTCACGCTCACGGTGGTCAACTCAAATTTAGCACGTTGTTCATAAATAGCAACACGTTCTTTATAGGCATTTAGTTGAAATTACGAGAATCATCGGGGCATTTGCGGTGTATTCATCAAAAACATAGTCATTGTTGATTGCGAAGATGCATCACTTGGTACAACTTCACTTTCACTTTGTTTCACATATTGATCATATGGGACAATATCGATATTACCCATATTTTCAATATTTGATTCAATAGTTTCGATTGATTGTACTTTGTCATGCATCTGTTGCACATCGACATCATCGTATAGTTTTAATACCTACGAGATGAGTTTGTCCTTGGATGGGCCACTTGTGGTGAAGAAGAGACCTTGGGAGAAACCATTGGAGAAATGCTAGCCATAAAAATGTGTGTGCGATGGGTCCATCATCCACATCAGTCGTATGCATCACAATCGGCGACTTGAAAGGCATTCGATGATTGTGACCTATCTCTGAATAAATTGCTCATCCACATCTGCATCATAGGTCTTGGCATTGCCCTCGGCAAGAAACAACAATTCCTCTTCATCCAAAGCGGCACCATTGTCACGAGCTTGTACAAGCGACATCTTATCTCTGAAGTAATCGGCGTGCATGGGCGCTTTGGAGATGTGCGGTTTCTTGCAATGTGTCCCTCACCACCACGTTATAACATTTGATCGGCTTAGCTTGACCTTGGTTACCATTCCTTCCTCGATTACGGTTACCAACATAACCTCTACCACTCCACCTCTTCCCCGATCATCTTGTCTTTCTGAGCTGGTTGCACGATCCTTCCATCTTTAACGGATAGCTTGATTGTGTGGGTTAGATCTTTGTTACGAGGTTGTTGTTGGTTTGTGGGAGAAATTCATGTTTTGACTAATCGGAAGAGCTAGTTGATTAATGAAGTTACCAGCGTGTGCATCGACATCGACTTGTTTGAACATAGGATCGGGAATGAGTTTGTGATTACCATTACCCAAGGGTATGACTTGTGAAGCTTTGGTTGTGATTCCGATGTTTGAGTAGAAGGCGGTTGAGTCATTGGACGAGCTTGTCTCTCCACGGTTGGTTTTGAGCGATTGAGAACCAATTTTCAAACATAGCATGTCTCTCATTACGAAGGAGGAAGGCATAGAGTTGCTCATAGTTTGTATTCTTCAATCCTTTAGTGAGCTTCACGAGGTGACAAACTTGTGCCATTCGGGATTCATGTTGTTCACAAATTTTGAGTTCGGTGAATGTTAGGCATAGTCATTCGATGTTCCTCATGTCATTCACCAACTTATGAAATCTCACATAGTACTCATAGACACTCTCATCTGGTTTCATCTTGAAGTGTTCAAATTAGTCATAGAGTTGTGATTCTCTGTCTTCCATAGTTAATTACGAACACGAGAGAAGCATCTTGACATTATCCCATCTTGCCTTTGCATCGGTGTTGTGATTGATCGACTTGTAGATGTCTTTAGGAAGACCTTGAAGAACAATGTTAGAAGCCACGATATCTGCATCGAATCTCTTTTCTCCTTATCATCAAGCTCATCATACATTTTAGGTCCATCCATTCCGTAAATAGGGTTCCATCTTCATTAGTGTCAAGTATATCTCGGTCGTCTCAACTCGATCGGGTCCTTCATCAATGGATTTGAGAATGTTGACACCATTTTCCTTTCAAGGCGGTACAATCGATTCGTTGAGCCCAAGAATCGTAGTCGATTCTGTCAAGCATGGGTGGGCAGTATCGAGCCAGTTGCTTGAACATCCTCGACAGCGATGGAGATGATAGTAGGAGCGTTGGTAGACATGTTAACAGTTATCACGGATTTTATAACTCTATGATTAAGCGGGAAATAGATTCTTTCACGGTTTTACTAAATCAAGAAAACCGTAAACAATCACCCAAGTCGCTAGAAGAAAATGCACCAAGTCGCTAACACCTAATTAGCTACACTCCCAGTCGCTAAAGTCCCAAGTCGCTAGACAAGTGCAAGTCGCTAAGTAGTAACTCGCTAAGCCTCAAGTCGCTAGCAAAATTTTGGCGACAATTAAGCTACTCAGTCGCTAAAGATACAAGTCGCTAAATAGCAACTCGCTCTGAGACCAAGTCGCTACCTCCAAGTCGCTACACGTGGTGGAAATTCCACTACTTGTCTTGTAAGTCGCTAGTTCTAAGTCGCTGGGTCCAAAGCGTAACTCGCTACAAATTTGTAAAGCAAGTCGCTCTGAAGAAAGAATTCCGTGTGTTAAGTCGCTAGCAAGAAAAAACTCATAAACATCACTTTTCAATCCAAAACAACCCTACCAAGATGATTCAAGCTTACCAAATGAAAACCTAAACACTTGTGAAGATTCTAAACATAAAAGTACTAACAAAATCCAAACTTTAACACAAGAAATCAACCAAATGATGCACAAACCACTAAACTTTTCAAACTCAAAACCACCTAAAACCACTAGAAATCCAAAGATGTGCAAGATATGATCTAACCATGGCTCTTGATACCAATTGTAAGATATTAGTTTTCACATACACATCAAACCATAACACAAAGTGGCGTATGAATGAGGTTCTAGAGAGAAAGTTAGAGGTTTAGGGAACTTAGTGAGAGAAAGTGAAAGATATTATTATGAGCTCCAACTCTCTACCTTGGAAGGTAGAGTATTTATAGTCTTACATAAATCGCCACACATCGGGTGTGGATCGGGCATCAGGTGGGTAAAGACCCGTCCGTCCTCCACGGTGTTACTTAACTAAATACTACTTAACTTAAAATAACTACGACTACGAGCTTTCTAACGATTACATATACTTGAGGTGACCGACTCTTTAATACACGGAATTTCTAATTCCTAACAACCTAACTTCTAACATACACCTCCCAGTCTCACACAATTTTAATTTGAAATTTAAATCCCCCCCCCCTCTCTCCTTATCACACAACATTCATACTTTCTTTCCAAGAAAGGAATATTCTCATGATATATTCTTTCTTTCTATCTATGCCATGTGAGGAATACCTATTATACCCCTATCCAATTATCTCTTCTGTCTTTCCTTCTTGGATAATTAGTTAACACCGTAAACATTCTTTTAAACACTTTATAAATTACTTTATCAAATGGTTATTTAAGTTGGTTGACCTTGAGGATGAATAACAGAAAGCTCAAAGTGTAAAGTACAATTGGGGGTTTAGCAATGCCGGGTATTTAAAAGACCAAAATCCAGAAGAAAATGGATTTGAGATCATGGCGTGATACTGGCGATCCAACACGAGGCCAAGCGCCAAGCTCGTAGTCATTTTTTCCAAGTTTGGGATTTTGGCCTATAAATATCATATATTGGCTCTTGTATTCGTCACCCTTTGTCATTTCATTTTTTCCACCTCCCTTCTTTTCTCTCTACCCTCTAATTCTAAATCTTGTGTTCTTAATCATTCTCTCTTATCATTCTTGAAACAACACATCTCCGCAAGGGAAGATTCACAAGTACCTAATCCACCTTTTTGAATTATGTTGAGGGTCTTCTTCTATACCCTTTCTATTAGAATCGAGTCTCTAGGTTAGGTTAGGTTAGGACTTGATTTAAACAATCGACTTTCTATAATTCAACTTGGTTGTAAGGTAAGTCTTGTGTTTAGATCGGTGGCGATCTAGTAGGGTTTTGATACTTCCAGTAGGAAGTCTTTGTGGTCTTAGTGGTTAAATCGAATCGCGAGATTCTTTTGGGTGGTTTTCAAGGGCAGAATACCGTTGGAGTAGCTCTTCTTTGTGAGCGCCAATCTTTGTGCATATTGGTGGAGTGAAATTGTAACGGTTTGTAATCCACAGAAAGGATTATGCTTAGTGAATGGTATCGTGTGTAGATTCTCAATTGGACGTACTGATGGTATAAACCCCCATCCTGAACCAGTATATATCGTGGTGTCTCTTCACATGTTTTATATACTTTGGTTTTGTTTGTGGTTGATTATTGTTGTATAACCACTTCGTGATCTTTGAGGCTTGAAGTCAATAAACTTCGCAAAGGAGGTTTGGCATACACTTATTGTTACTCATCAAGGTAACTCACAAGTCAAAAATTGTAAGATCGACTTGCTCATACAATAATATGAGAAGTTTATGATATCGATCGAATAAGCCATTGATAATGGCTATACACGGTTCAATGCTATTGTCACAAGTCTAACATCATAAGATCCAAGTTATAGCAACAAGAACCATGTAAGAAAGTTTCTTCGAGCTCTTCCAGTGAAGTGGCGGTCGAAGGTGACGGCTATTGAAGAAGCCAAGAATTTGGTGGAGCTTCCTCTTGACGAACTAATTGGCAAACTCAAAGTGTATGATGTGATCTTAGAGAACGACAAGGTGGTTTCTAAAGACAAGAAGGAGAAGGTTGAGTCACTAGCTTTAAAATCTAAAGTAACTAGGGATCAAACTAGTTATGGTAGTAATAGTGATCAATCTTATGGCAAGGAACTTTAGGAATTTCTTTAGACGAGGTGGTAACTTTAGGTGTGGTAATCGGTTTGGTGACCATGGTGATAGTGATAGTAGAAATAAGTTTGGAAAAGATCATGGATATAATGATAAAGGTGGTGGAAGCTCAAGGCACGAACGTGAGTGCTATAATTGTGGAGACAAGAATCACTTTTTAATTGTGCTATAATTCGTCAGCGGAGCTTGGAGCGATAGTGAAGACGGGGATCATTCGAAAAGGAATGCAACGTGTCTCATGGCATTTGAAACTCAAGAGGTATCTCTAAACTCTTCTAATTCTAATAATGATTTAAATATTCATAATTAGCAAAAAGAGAATGAAGAACTCTTGGAAATTAAGAAGGATTTTCTTAAACCTTTTGAAACAACTCTTAAAAAAACGCTCTCTCGAGAATGAACAAACTAAACTTAATTAAAAAAAATTGATGAACTCGAACGAGAGGTAAAGAGACTTACGTAATGCAAAAGGAGGTTGAACTGTGCACAAGTTGTGAAAAACTTGAACATGAGGTTAACTCTTTGAATGACATAGTATCCGAACTTCAAAATCAGTCATTAATTTTTGCTAAGTTCAAAGAAAGTAGTAATGTTTTAAATGACATGTTAAGTCAAACAAATTGTCTCAAGATAAGGAAGGTATTGGATTTTCTAAAAATAAGGAAAACCAATAGTGTTTGTAAAAGGAGGACAAAAAGAAACACTGGGAATACTTGTTCCTTGCGCGCTAGCTGACGCGTCTGCACACCAGCAACACGTCAACGACTATTCCAAAAGTGGTGTCTCGTCAAACATTTTTGTTAAACCCGTTGTTCCTCAAATTCGTTTTGCAAATACTCGAGGTACACAAACACCCATTACAACAAGTGAAACTACCAAAAAAATTACAAACCGGTTTCTCGTAATGGACATGGGTACGCTCAAATTCGAGTCGACCAAAGACCACGCTTACTCACACCTAACTTGAGATCCTTCAACTTCATACAGCCAACGACCTCCATTTCAAATCAAGCCTAACCTACACAACCGATCTTCATTTCAAAAGAGATAAAGTTCATACAACAACCGGACGTCTTCACATCATCAATCATATAACTTATCTCAAAGGAGAGAAACTTCTACCCAAACCAAAGGTTTTTTTGACCAAACATTTACCAAAACATTAGACCAAGTTTTCAACACCAAAGTAGCTTCCAAAACATTCCTTGGTCTATGTTTTCAAGGTATGGTCTTGAGACACTTAGTGTCATACTTCGAGACCCAATGATGTTCAACTTGGAAATGTGTAATGCTAACCACAATGGACCCATTTAAAAACTTTAATTTATCGTATCAAATAATCGATGAAGTATGCTGCAATATGATAAGCGATAATGGTTATTATACAACTATAATGATAGTAGAAAGAATGAAACAAAACATATCATCACAAAACATATATAAAACATAAAACAATACTGTAAGTAAAAAGGAGATCAAACCGCACACGATTATTTATAGTGGTTCGATCACGAATTTCCATCTTCGCCCTATTTCACTCCCTGAGTTTCTGACTCAAGAGTTACTTCACTAAGTCAACAAGCTCCCTTCTCGTCGGATAAAACTTTACAATGTCACTTACAAGTTTAGCGATACTAAGCTAGATATCAGATTTTTCTTCGGGTAAAACCAAACCCGTTATGTTTGTGTCTCAAACATAACAAAACTTTTACTCTTGTGTTTTAAGGCCTAAACACACCAAACTTATTACCCTTGTGTTTTAAGGCCTAAACACATAAACCATACAACACCTTGTATCACCCATTAATTGCGCATACAATTTTGCTAAACCTGATGCCTTTAGTGTTTTGCTTCAACTTATAATTACAAAAAAGCTCAATTTTGAACTCACCAATGTGGTCTAGTGTTTAAAAATGTTGATGTTCTTGTAAGAGATATCAAGCTAAAACCTCTTTAAATATACATCGTTGGAGGTCACCAGTGAAAGGACGGCAATAGTCATGGTGATACCCTAGTTAAATCGCAACTCTCCTTGCATAAATAACATAAACACGGAAATTCTCATTCATTTACCTGTTTGCATTATGATAAGGTTTTAAAAGGTACCATTTTGAGGGGTCGTTTAGTCCTTATTTGATCACTTTTGTATCCGTTATTGCTTAATATCGTTCCTTTTCACTTTTAGGTCTCTTGAAGGCAAAATCTTTGGAATGGCACTTATTTGGACGAAAAGGCGCGAATATATGAAGAAAATGGCCAAAGTCAAAATCGAGACACTCACAAATCTTGAAAATAGAAGCGACGGTGTCGGTGCTAATTGCGGCGCCGTCCGAGGATTTTGTGACGGTTCGTAACCCAAAACTCGTATTGTCAAGTGACGACGTCCGCTTGTAAAAGAGTAGGCCGTCGCTACTCGACGGCCTAGATGCAATCCAAACGACGCCGGTCAAGAGGACGGCGTCACGGACATAAGGTGACGCCGTCGCAAGGTTAACGTGGCCAAGATGAAACCCTAATGACGGCGACACGGCGTCCACGAAACATAAGGTGGCGCGTCGCATATGTAATCTTATATATAGAATCGAATTTTTCGCTTTTAGAGAGTCTTTTGGAGTGAAAACCTAAAACCGAACCTAAGGTGTCTTGTACAGTATTTTAGGGTTTTAAACCCTATCATACATCAAGATAAGTATTTACTTCATTAATTCAATTATGTCTTTGATTATTTGTGTGTATGCTTGCATGTTCTCCATGTCCGGCTAATTTATTTGTGTGTTTGCTTAGGAAGTATGAAACTTAATTATTGAATATAGATTGGTTGTTTCTTATCTTAGTTGATTAATGATCTAGTAATGCGATAGGTCATTCGTTGTGTACTTAATGCTTGATTCATCTTTGTGAACCTTAGAATATAATTACACGAGTAGTTGTAAGCTAAACCATCCAAAGAGTGCCTTAGAGTAAGAGTTTATTATCCCTAGTGGGTTTTGTAGACGAGACCCTTTGGTAAGTTCAAAGAGTTGGGAGAAACGCATACCCTACAACTTTAGACACACAACGCAACTAAGAATAAGGACGTGACAACTCAACCATCAATAGGAGATAATTAAGGAGTAGTACAACCTAAGTAAACACATCTTTAAACTATCATACGAGCACACATTAATTAGACATAGACTCCCACAACCTTAGTTTAGATAATTAGATAATAGTAGAGTAATCGGTAGAAATACCAACCCCCAAATCCAATACCGAGATTCGTACCTTTCCATTTTATAAAATATAAAAACAAATAATCTTCCTCAACCTTAATCTTAGCGTAGTAACTTCTTACTAGCATTCCTATTCCCTAAAGAGCGATATCAATACCCGTGGCTTACCCTAATTACTACACTACAACGATTAGGTTCACCGCCTAGGGTGTTATAAAACTTGCTCGAAGAAAAGGAAGTTTCCTTGACCCGACGCGCGTGTAGCGTTATCAAGTTTTTAGGCGCATTGCGGGAATAGAATAGCTAGTTAGTAGTCCACCTCGTTTAGGTTCTTTGCTTGATTCCTATCAAGTAAATTTTTCTCATTTTTAGCTTTCTCTTAGTCTATCCCCTTCTTCGTGACCTTTGTTCGTAACTATTTTCATTGACTATTCCGTTAGCCAGTTATGGAGAACGCGAATCGCCAAAACTTTCACCCAATCAACGAAATCTACTACATAATTTACCCCTTCCACTCCAAAATGAGATCTTGAGGTTCCGGAACATCATGATGAATCCTTTCGTGAGGTGTGGACTCGAATTAAATATTTATTACAAAAGTCCTTTATCATGGTATTGATTTCTTGTTTCCACTACAATTCTTTTACACTCGTATACGCCCACGAAACCCAAAGGAGACTTGACTATGTAGCGGATGGGGATATTTGGGGACGTAGTGTTCGAATTACATGGGAAACCTTTGAGATTCACGCCCAATTTAGAGGTGGAACATGGGACAAAAAAAACGAATCTTTAGACCTATTTTCAATTTGGAAACTTCGGTCGGAAAGGTTGTTTAGGAAGGAGATGATTAGAGTTGAGGTGCCAAGGTGCATGTCATGGTTAGGCGCTACCACCGTACAAAATGAATACATAGGTGATCTTGATAAGATGGAGAATAGAGTAGAAAATCCAATCCCATCGGATAACCCACAAGTCCTACCATCACTGAGGAGCACACATCACCTATAACTTACCCTAAGAAGTAGAAGAGACTATAGGAACCCCGATTGATAGAGAACCTTTGGACCAAACGCCACTAGAGAATGTAGGTTTAGATGCTTGTTGTCATGACCTCTCTCTAGTCCTAGGGAAGTCCCTAATTTTGATGAACCGAGCCTCAACCAAAAACCTTACCCAATTTTCCGTCTTTAGATGTGAATCTTGGAATTGAATTAGGCCCCAATCCACCCATCAAAATAGATAGTCCGGTAGTTGCTTGATAAAAGTGGTAGATTCTAGGGCATGTAGAGGAAGCTAATATAGGAGTAACCCATGACCTTACACACTTATATCACCCATTCATGGTTGATAACAAGAAACACTATGGGTTTAAACCGGGTTTATTAGGTCAAGATGGATCCTTAACTAAGAATCTTTTGAAGTTGATAGAAGATGATCCATTTTAGGAGGAGATTTGATTCACCCGCTACACCAATAGACTTAGGTAAGGTTATAATGAATGGAGCACACTCCTTTGAGCATATAAATCACCCATCACCCTCTCCTCACGTAGCAAATTTCCACCCTAAGGGTGTGTATCGCTACTATCACCCGCACTTAAACTTAAGTGTAGGGAAAACTTCCCCTTTATCTGTTAAATAAGGGTAGAGTCAGGCTCGTGACTCGAACAAAAACAAGCGCTTCTTGGGAGGCAACCCATGTGTATTTGATTTTTATTTTCATTTGTGTCGTATATCTTTTATTAATTGTTTATTCTCATGTTTGAATTTGTAAAATGCATTATCTTGTTTTAACCTCTTCTTAATTACATATAAGGTATTTTACATAAGGGATAAGTGTAGGAGGATTACACGTTTTCAAAATAAACGTAAACATGAGAATAACAATTAACTAAAAGATATTTATGTTTGTTTGTTCGAGTCAAATGCTTGTATCGAGTCATAATGGATGTTTTTGCGAAATTTTTCCAGATTCTAAAGATGTAAATTTTCCGAATTTTTCCGGAAAATCGCAGAAAAAGTTTTGTCGGGATAACTGACGTCGGGCCGAAGGAGTAAAACATCAGATTACTTTTTCTCGTTTTCGAGCTACTTATAAATTTTTTGGAATTCTCCGTGTCTTAATTTTCTTAGAAATTCAGTAAACATCCTTCCACAAGCATTATATCCTAGTTTAAATCGAGTCTTATATATATTATTACCATGATTTTACGCGAAGGTTTCGTTTGTTTTCTTCAAGTGTGCGGTTTAGTTTGTCAAGAAGAAGTTACATAAGATTGGAAGGAGCTTTTCACGCAATAATTCTTCTTGAAAAGGATTTAACCACCACTTTACACGGATCCTACCAAGCTAATCGGGGAGTATTAGTTTCTTTCGTTTTAATTACCTTCCATTATCATAACTTTGATACTTTTGGGGAACATTGGGGACAATGTTCGGTTTAAATGTAGGGAGGAAAATAAACGGAACTTTGAAACTATGCTTATCCTTGACTATTTGCTTTGTCCAATTGTGATTGTGTAATAAACCATGAGAAAACGTCGGTTAGGGTAATTTTGGCACCAAATTTAAAAATTTTCACGACATATAGGAGTGGGCCATTAGTCTTAACAAAAGCGTCTCATGGATAGGAAGTTGCATGACTAGCACAAAAACCCTTTACCACCCAAATTCCACCAAAATGTGAGGATCGCCCTTAGATTAGTAGGAATTAAAGCATTCATCTTCAATGCTTAGAGTGTGAACCACTATTATATTAGATTCTAGAACTTGTTTTGTGATGCATTCCGAGATCGCAAGTGAGGCTACACTTGTGTAGTTAGGAATAACTAAATGATAAGAGGCATTAGGATAACCCTTGTTTGATACCTGTAATATAATTATTTCTTCCATATCGGTTGAGTAATTCCCCCACACCCTTTGCGTTGTACTCATCTTTAGTACATGATACCCTAGTTAACCCCTCGAGCCTATCCTTTTCGCGGTTCTCGTGATGTTTCGGTTTTCGGAATATCAATGAAGAGCATTGTTTACACCCCACCCCCAAATATACACCCAAATCGCCTTAGCCTACCCCTTATGCACTCACTTTTAGTGCAATTGTTTGTTATCACCCTAAACCCTTAGTTCAATTATCTAGTTGCTTGCATAAGTTGCTAAGTCGAGTCATATCCTTTGTATACAGTTTTGGGACGATTGGGATTCATGGGAAAAGTTAAAGTTTATGAAATAACGGGAAGGGAACGTTAAAAATTCAAATTCCCTTTGTTTGCGTAATAATGTACCCCAAGTGTTTTGATCTTTTCAAATCGGGTCAAATTAGTGTTAGAGTAATAAAAACTCAAGTGTAGGGATATGCCTATAAATCCCTAGTATTTTGATATTATCGTAGAGGATGGTAGAGTAAAAGTGTATCTATCTTTGAATTTATGTTTATTTATTTCAGTTATCTAGAGTTTTAGAGTGTCGAGTCTTGGCTTAGCAACGCCATTCTTCATATGCATTTAACATAGAGATTTTTGACTTGCCACCACTAAATAGCCTATCCCACCAAACCCTTGTTTCCCTACCGTAAGCCTAACATTACAACCCTTTAAAAGACCTCTTTGATAGTCTTTCCTAGGTGCTTACGCCAATGCGATGGAGGTTTGATATATTCTCAAGCCTATGTTAATCTATGTACTAGGACCGGTTAATGAGTGTTTATCTTCCATTTCCTATTTGTTATATTTCATATATACACTCGAGAGAGATGTGAGTATCCAAACACCCCATGTGAGGTGCTAGTATGTAATTTCCGTGCTTGTTATGACTTTTGCGGGGCTTATATGTGTTGTGGACCGTTTTGAATTAATGCTTCATGACCCCTAACTTATAAATTAATTGGTTAAAGGCACATTTGCTTGAGGACAAGCAAATAACAAGTGTAGGGATATTGGATAAGGTTTTAAAAGGTACCATTTAGAGGGGTCGTTTTAGTCCTTATTTGATCACTTTTGTATCCGTTATTACTTAATATCGTTCCTTTTCACTTTTTAGGTCTCTTGAAGGCAAAATGCTGGAATGGCACTTATTTGGACGAAAAGGCGCGAATATATGAAGAAAATGGCCAAATTCAAAATCGAGACACTCACAACTTTGAAAATAGAAGGCGGCGTCGGGAGCTAATTGCGGCGCCGTCCGGAGATTTTGTGACGGCTCGAACCCAAACTCGTATTTTCAAGTGACGACGTCCGGTTGTAAAAGAGTAGGCCGTCGCTACTCGAGCGGCCTAGATGCAATCCAGACGACGCCGGTCGAAGAGGACGGCGTCACGGACATAAGGTGACGCCGTCGCAAGGTTAACGTGGCCAAGGCGAAACCCTAATGGCGGCGACACGGCGGCCACGAAACATAAGGTGGCGCCGTCGCATATGTAATCTTATATATAGAATCCGAATTTTTCGGTTTTAGAGAGAGTCTTTTGGGTGAAAACCTAAAACCGAACCTAAGGTGTCTTGTACAAGATTTTAGGGTTTTAAACCCTATCTTACATCAAGATAAGTATTTACTTCATTAATTCAATTATGTCTTTGATTATTTGTGTGTATGCTTGCATGTTCTCCATGTCCGGCTAATTTATTTGTGTGTTTGCTTAGGAAGTATGAAACTTAATTATTGAATATAGATTGGTTGTTTCTTATCTTAGTTGATTAATGATCTAGTATTGTGATAGGTCATCCGTTGTGTACTTAATGCTTGATTCATCTTTGTGAACCTTAGAATATAATTACCTGAGTAGTTGTAAGCTAAACCATCCAAAGAGTGCCTTAGAGTAAGAGTTTATTATCCATAGTGGGTTTTGTAGACGAGACCCTTTGGTAAGTTCAAAGAGTTGGGAGAAACGCATACCCTACAACTTTAGACACACAACGCAACTAAGAATAAGGACGTGACAACTCAACCATCAATAGGAGATAATTAAGGAGTAGTACAACCTAAGTAAACACATCTTTAAACTATCATACGAGCACACATTAATTAGACATAGACTCCCACAACCTTAGTTTAGATAATTAGATAATAGTAGAGTAATCGGTAGAAATACCAACCCCAAATCCAATACCGAGATTCGTACCTTTCCATTTTATAAAATATAAAAATACAAAAATAATCTTCCTCAACCTTAACCTTAGCGTAGTAACTTCTTACTAGCATTCCTATTCCCCAGAGAACGATATCAATACCGTGGCTTACCCTAATTACTACACTACAACGATTAGGTTCACCGCCTAGGGTGTTATAAAACTTGCTCAAGAAAAGGAAGTTTCCTTGACCCCGAACGACGCGTGTAGCGTTATCACATTACAATGGTTTTAGCTCATAACTTAACAAACTACTCCCTCCCTATTAATACTAATTTTCATATTTAATTTTCAGTTTGTCTCAAATTATTTGTCCATTGCAAAAATTGATGTCAGAATTGTTTAAGTTTGCGTATCACCTCTAGTCAAACTCAATATCTACAAAACTAAATTAAAATTTTAAATAATGGTCAAATGATTAACTGTTATTTAGAACATTTTGTAAATTTTAAAGCTGTAATAAACAGATTTTTCTTGGGTAAAGAGGAGTAATCCTGCACCCTGGTAAATATATTAACCAAAGAAACGTTTAAGTACAATGGATATGAGTGAAATCCCATATCTCAGCCCGTTACATAGGCATAAAGCTTACATAACAAGATACTTCTTATTTTCTAAACAAGAAAACAAACCACTACTCAAATGATAACATAGGACATAACAAAAGAAAATTACTTCCTAGGACCTTGAAGCTTGGTGCCATACATGGCTTTAAAGGCATCCAAATTCCATGGAAGATCATAAACCTGATTCGCATAGTCATCGTAGTCATAGTCATCATACTCATCTTCAAAACTCTTGGCCACCACCGAATAGATTAGCAGACTCATCAAATGGGTTAGCAACCACCTCATCTTCAGAATCAGAAACCACGATCTCTCCCACTTTAGAAAAAGGGTTAACTCTCTTATTAGAAGTGGCGGGCGGATTACAAGAATCACTAGTTTTAGGAGCCACACCCAACTCCATCTCTTTCAGATCACTCACAAGGGGTTCTTGTGACGCAGTACCTGTCTTAGTAGACTTGTCTTCATTAACTTCCATTGCACGGCCATACTCCACATCCTTGTTGGTGTCATTAGAAGGAGTACCAAACGCATCCGTATATTCCTTATTAAGAGCATTAAACTGGTTAGATGTAGAGATATTTGTTCCACTCGAACTAGCCACATCAGAAGCATTTTTCTTAGTGACTTCCACTTTCTTAGGTTCAGAGGATTCTTTTGGGTTGATATTGAAGCGCTTACCCACAACAGTTTAGTAAACCCTCCTTGACCCGAATAGTAGACCCACCTTGCTTTCCTTCTTCTTGTTATTAACCGTCTTGAAGCCATCATTAACACGCTTAGTAGGTCGAGCGGGAGTTTCAACAACTTTAGGACATTCAATAAGAGTATGACCAAAATCTTACATGTATCACAATGAGGTGGTTTCCACTCATATTCAACCCGTATCTTCTCAATAGTCAAACCCGACCCATCAAGTAACGGTATCTCAATAGTAAGGTTGTCCCTAAGCACCTCATCCGACTTCACTTCAATCATGCATCTAGCAAAACTACTACGACCCCACGAGTCCTTGCACATTTGGCTAGTGAAAGCATCTAACCTTTTGGGCGTGCCTATCAATGTGGCAAGGAGACTAAGGCCATCATCGAAAACATAGCAAGAGGAACATCATGGAATTTAACCCACACGGGATGTTGGTCAAATCCTCTTTAAGTAAGTTGGTGTTCAATGTCCATGGTTTAAGAATAATAGGTACATTTCTAATCAACCAAGGACCGTTTTCCGAACATCATCAACATCTTTCTTGAATTGAACTTAAAAAGAAGAACCCTTTGCATTCATCATTACCTTTTGTATACCAAACTTAGCCAACGATTGTGTACAAAGTAATCAACAACAGAAAAGCAAGTCGTTGACCAAGGAAATACCCATACAAAGTATTCTCAAACCTAGAGTTCACCTCTTCAACCATTTTCATCGGGACAGAAAGATCCACACCATTAGCTTTCTTATTACACTCCAACCTACGAAAGTTTGGCGTGTGTTTCTTAGGTTCATTAGAAGTAACACCAGCATACGATGTAGAAGGTTGTTTCAAAGCACCAACCTTCTCAACACCAACAGCCCCATGTGCATTCGTATCAACCTTATCATTAACATTATTAGGACTACAAGTAGCATTAGAAGCCATAGGACCACTCGTATCATGAGGAGGTTTGAATAATAACCAATAGCGATAAGCATCTCTTCTAGCTCCTTCGTGATCAAGGCACCTTAAGATGCTCAAATGGATTAGTCCCAGTAGAAGTATTAGCATCCATTGTCACAGCTGGTTTTAATGGTTGCCCATCGTCACCCACAAGAACAAGTTTTCCCTCAAATATTTGTTTTTCATCAGGCGTGTCATGGCTAGGTGCATCATGACTAGGGGTCAAACCAAGTGAAACCGGCTCCACTTGTCCATCAGTACGAGAACTACTCCCCTCGATAATCGGGGAAGGGCAAGCATTCCCACTCGTATTAACCTGATCACCAGCTCCAACCTTATGCTCCGAAGTCCCCCACCTTTATCCCTCTCTCTCGTTTCCCCCATCACGAACTAGTACAAGTAATCGACCCTCAAACCAACAACAATCTCAACCCCACTGAATATAATCGATTAATAAATAAGAGTAACCAAGGTGTAATACCAAAACATGCAATACAAATCACATGCAGCCACAATCACGTTTTATGGAATAAATAAATTAAGTAAGAAACGTATTGATGGATAAGAATAATCAAGATGCAACCGAATATAAATTAATCAACTAGCTATAGGTTGGTGGTTATAGGATCCCCACAAACCACGAATCAATGAATCACAAAAGGATGATTAATTAAATAAGGTCGGTGGATTAAAAGGAATAACGAAATCGATGAAAAACGAATAAGGGTTGTGTTTTCCTTTTTTTCGCCAGAGAGAGAATCGCTAGGGGTTGGGGTTACTTGGATTATTTAATAAACAGATTTTTCTTAATTGTGTGTTATTTTTTGGTAAAAGGTTTTTACACCCGGTAAATAGATTACTCTAAAAAAACATTTTAGTATAAAGAATGTGAGTGAATCCCACAACTTAGCCCGTTACATAGTCGGTAAAGCTAACATAACATGACACTTCTACTTCTAGAAAAGAAGGAAAACACACTTAATCATTAGCATACATCGACTCAACACAAACTCCAAATGTAAAACAACGTCTAATTTCACCATGAAGATTTATATCAAGCGCATTGCAAAACGCCAGTTTTTCTTCGCTTGAATCTTCATACACATCATCATACGGGTCATCATCATAATCGTCTTTCCACTACTCATATAAGCTCTTATTCCCAACTCCACTACCACCCTTTAAAGAGCTAGTAGCATTATATATATAATTTGTTGCTTCATTATATATGTCATCCACATAACTTTCACTCTCCTCTTCAGCCCAATTAACTTCCTTATTGTTCTTCGTATTCGAACCAACCGTATCCATTTTTCACCAAATGATGTTCCCGTAGTTGGAACTGACTCCACTGTATTCTGTTTTCTGTAGTAGCCTGAGTAGATATATTCGAACAAATATTGCATGCATCTTTAGCTTGAGTCGTAACCTCCACACTTGTATTAATAACCTCTTCCTCGTTGGGCACGTTATTTTGTAAATCAAAAGGATTAAAAGTAGTAGTAGTATTGGCCTCTTTCGTACAGTCGTACTCTTCTTTGTAGGTCGATTCTTATCCAACTTCTTATCTTTTTTTTGTTGGACCGGCCTATAGACGATATGTGATTTAGAACCAATGGGTACACCATCCACGAGTTACTTAGGTGCCTTCATGTTCTTCGAAACGTTGAAAACAATATTATTTGCACATAGTTCTAAAGAATGCCCAAACAACTTGCAATTTGAACATCTCGACGGTTTTCACTCATACTCAACATGAATAGTGTTCACAATATACCCATCACCATCAAGTTTTGGAACTACCACAATGAGCGTATCTTTCAAATCAATATCAGCTCGTAAGTCTGTAATAGCTCTCGAATAACTAGACCGACCCCATGATTCCGTGTATATAGCTATAGTATAGGCGTCCAACGTCAATGGGGTAACAAATTTTGTTGTAATACCACTCAACCCATCATCCGTGAACGCATTAATAGGCATATCAAGGAATTTCACCCAAATCGAAACACTACTCAAGTCCTCTTTTGATAGATTCAATTCGGAGACAACTTCCTAAGAATAAATGGCACCTTACGAATCAATCACATGCCATTTTCAAGCATTGCCTCCATACCACTCATTGAACTAAACTTGAAAAAGAAAATGCCTTTCGAGTTCATTTTGTTTGAACAAGGCCATATTTATTCCAAGCATTCTTAACATAATTTTCAACAACAATAGATACGCCACTCTTTTGCCCAGAAAAAATCCATACACCAAATTACCAAATCGTCCATTAACTTCGCGAACCGAATCCAATGAAATGACAACATTAGCCCCAAATCGTTCATTAATTGTGTGTTATTGTCTAGTAGACAATAGTTTTGGAGCTGAAGAAGTAAACTAGCCATTAACAAGCATCCGAGTACTCCCGGCCCAAAGCCCAATCGGATTTAACCCGATCTATATCCTAGTAATAGAATGTGTTTTGGCTGCCTTATCCGTTTTGTACAATCTCATTCACAAATCAGTCTCTAGCATACGTCTATACATTTCTCATACTATGAGTATGTATCAAAAACTCTACCAAGTTGACAAACAATAGTTTCTACATTCTATTGTTACATGTACGATTATATTACTTAGCCATCTTCTTTTGGCAGACCTTACTCACTAACAGATACATTGATCTATATGAATGGTTTACACAGTAATTAACATGCCATCATAGCAAATGTTAGGTTAAGGTTTCTTTTTCTTGACCGCAACTAAAGCCAAACTCGTCAATGTCAAGTCGATCCCGTTTACATATTGTGAAATAGACCACTAACAGTGATGATGTAGATTTCCGAATTGGACAGCCTTGTATTTAATAACATCCCATGTTACGCATGCTCAACCTCGTTCACATCTCGAGCCTCTACTATTGTTTCATCTCGCCCTTAAATCAGAAATCATTATAGGGTTTTGGCTATCGAATAATCTGAAGTGAATCAAACAAGTTTAATATAAGTTTTCGCACCAATTAAACCGGTAGGAGCTATATGAGGACCGGGAAGGGTTCCGCCCTTCTAGGCTTAAGTCCGTTAGTGTATTTTTCAAGATTTCATGTGTTAAAAAACTTTTTCATCCCGCCCTCTCATATAATGTTTTTCAAACGTTTTGTTTCGCCCTCTCATGAAATTTTTTCTAGCTCCGCCACTAATTGTAACCAACTAAAAAATTTAATGTGTTTCAAATTTGTTTTTGTAAAATTTTGTTGGGATTTTAGATCTAGTTAACCAGTAACATCTACGAGTACGCAACGGATAATGGATCTAGTTAATACAATTATGTTAACACGTAAATAATAAACATATAATTAATACTCCCTCCGTCCCAAATTATAAGTCCATTTTGACTTTTTCAAAGTCCTTTTATACCAACTTTGACTTTAATTATTTCTTTTAGCGTTATATAATACTTGTTGTAAAATATATAAATGGATATGTGATTTAAATGCATTTTCATTTGTATACTTTTCATCAAGTATTATATAACATGAAAAAAAATAATTAAGGTCAAAGTCGGAAGGAAAAGACTTTGAAAAGGAGAAAATGGACTTATAATTTGGGACGGAGGGAGTACATTATTAATTAATTAAAAGGGAATAAAGAACGCTAACCTTGCTTGGCAATTGAACTCTAGTAACGGAACAAGAAACCCTACGAAACCTTTAAGTATCTAAATTAGATACCTCGAATAGTATCACACACAAACCCGATTCACGTATACGTTCGATGTAGCTAGTCGAGAACGTAACCAATAAAACCAAACAACCCTTTGTTGTCTTGAATACCCACGTCTGAAACCCAAGGAAACAAGTCACCTTCGTCCGAGAACCAAAAGTCGAAAAAGCGACATGTGTAGTATCACCCGATATCGGACAAAGCTTGTCCGATAAACACCTTCTATCCGAGAACCAAAGCAAACGAGCAAGAGCAGCTTTGATCCTTGTAGCTGCTGTTTATGCCGACCAGGAAACAAACAACCAGAAGCTAACACTTTTGTCTAAACACTTGTCAAGATTAAAAGTTTAGAATTAAGCCAAAACTCAAAACCCTTAATCGTTATTTAGAAGCTAACGACCAAGAGCAGGAGAAGCAGGAAAACGTTTTCAGTTTTAGGGATAGATAAAGTATGTATGCGTGAGAATAGAAGAGGTGGAGGGGATTTTATATAGTGCTCAAGTCAAAACTCTTGAGGATACCCTAGCTTGTTCGACAAGTCACAAAGAAACCCAAACCCACTCCAGCTTCTGCACCCAATCGGTTTGGATCACCCAAGCCCAAGGCTTCTATCCAAACGACCCAAATCATAAGCTAAAACAGCCCACGGGTCATAATGATTGACGGGGATAGCTCATGCATAACGGGTAACAAATAATTCAAGTATTAGTTACGTTTCAACATGTATACTCGTGTTTATCGTGTGTGCCCCCATCGGCTCACACACATCTAGTTGCTTTGTCGTGTTTTAGAACTCTCACAAACCAACAGCTCCCACTTGGGAGTTGGTGTGTCGAATGGCACACAAAACTAACGACGGAAACGCCTAACAAACACTCTCACTCGCTTTTTAACTAAATGTGTCTGAGAGAATAGTTTCGTAAAAGTTTCTCAGTTGCATGGTCATTCAATGTCTTGCTTTAATCATCCTTTGTTATAGATACCGTTAAACCATGGATTATGGATCTTTAATCATTCCATATAGTTTAACCATTTAGAATCTCGTTATAGATTTTAATTCGGATATACCAAATGTAATCAAGAATCATCTTGCATTACCCTTTGAGTCCGCCGATAGCTTATCGATTAAATGGGAGGCGCAATGGTATGTTTACGCACATATCTAGTAGAGTAACATATCCTTTATTGACGACAAGCGTTGTGGATCTTGCTTCACATCACTCCGAAATATAGCTTTTATAACTACCTTGTTCGGATAGCGTTTTGCATATACTTACAAAAAGTGATATCCACACATATGTAACTTACTTGCATCTCAAGTCTAAGGACGAAGATAACAAACCATTTTCAATATTTTACTTATGACAAGGATCCAAAAGTAATTCTTTGAAAGTTGGGGAATCCAATATGCATCTCTAGTGAATACATATGAGTTTGGCGGGAACAATCCGAATTCTTGTTAGAATTATAACCAACACTCACATTTGCCTTATCATAACAATATTCCCATATTGTTAACCGACAATGGAGATATTTTGAATGATAAATCATTTCATGGATTAAACATGTAAAAATGGAACAACAGATTATATGAATATAATAACAAATACCTCGTATCTTTATTAATCAGAAAATAATAACTGTCTTACAACTCCAAATTATCCAAATACTAATTAACACACATTACATGAGACTACTAGCAGGTACCAAACCTATTTCTCTAGTTAATTTAGAATGCTTAGGGAAATCCAAAGCTTTTGTAAATGGATCAGTTAGATTGTCATCCGTGTGAACCTTTAATATCTTCACATCTCCCATTTCAATGGTCTCTCAAGATAATGAACTTTAGCTCGATAATGTCTAGCACCTTTAGTGATTCCGCTTTCATTTGCTATAGTAATGGCTCCAGATTATCACAATACATATTTATGGGTTCTTCAATTGTGGGAACAATGTTCAACCCAAATGAATTCTGAATCCATACGACCTCTTTTGATGCATCACAAGCAAATATACTCGACTTGAGATGAAGTAGCAAAATACTTTGCTTAGTGCTTTTCCAATCAACGGCACCTCCATTAAGAATAAATACATATCGATCCGAGATTTTAAGTCATCAAGATCATCGGATATCCAAGATCGGTGTAGCAAGAAACCCCGAGCTCTTGTTCATCTTTTCCTCCATAGATCGAAACATATCCTTAGTATTGCGTAAATACTTAAGAATATTTTTCACAAGAGTCGATGAAGTTCACCGGATTACATTGGAATCGCTTGTCACATTCGTGCGAACGCAAAATCGGGACGAGTACATCTCATAGCATACATAATAGAACCTATAACCAAGCATAAGGAGTTCTTTGCATGCGCTCTTTTCCGAAAGGTGTTTTTCAAAGACCTTGTGATTTACTCAATTTAGGCTTATCATGCATTGGGATTGCGCCACGTTTGGAGTTCTCCATACAAAATCTTTTCAAGATTTTCTCAATGTAAGCACTTTGACTCAAACCAATTAATCATTTAGATCTGTCTCGATAGATCTTAATTCCAAAAATATATGAAGTTTCTCCTAAATCTTTCATGGCGAAATATCTTCCAAGATAGGATTTTACATCTTGTAACATTGGAATATTGTTTCCCATAATCAATATGTCATCAACATACAAAATTAGGAAAGTGACATAACTCCCACTAGCTTTCTGATATACACATGGCTCATCTTGATGTTGAGAAAATCCGAATTTCTTTATCTCATCATCAAAACGTTTATTCCATTGCCTCGATGCTTGCTTAAGTCTATAAATGGAACGCTTGAGCTTGCATACACGGTTAGGATATTTTGGATCAACAAAGCCCTCAGGTTGTTCCATATAGACCTCTTCGTAAAGATGTCCATTGAGGAAGGCGGTTTTGACGTCCATTTGCCATATCTCAAAGTCATAGTATGCTGCTATGGCCATGAGAATCCTTATAGCTAATGTCTGCTACAGGAGAAAAGGTTTCTTCATAATCAATCCCATAGGTTTGAGTGAAGCCCTTTGCTACGAGACAAGCTTTAAAGGTGTATACCTTACCATCCATGTCAGTCTTCTTCTTGAAGAGCCACTTGCTGCCAACAGTCTTGCAGTTAGGAGGAAGCTCAACCAAGACCCGACATCATTGTCTTTCATGGATTGCATTTCCACATTCATTGCATCAAGCCATTTCTTGGATTCGTGGATCCAAGAATGCGCCTTTATAGTTATTGGGTTCACCAAGGTCCCCTAACTCATGTTCCTCGGCATCAATGTATAAACACATACGGTCGAGCACACGGCATGTCCTATTGGACTTTCTAATGGGAACAATATCACTTTGAGGTTCTTCAATTTCTTGATCATCCTCATCATTATGAATGCTTCAAGGTCCTAGGAAGTAATTTTATTTTGTTGTGTCATATTTATCATTTGAGTAATTTGTTTTCTTGTTTATCCAATAGGAAGTATCTTGTTATGTAAGCTTTATGCCTATGTAAGAGATATGGGACTTCACTCATATCCATTGTACTTAAACGTTTATTTGGTTAATATATTTACTTGCGAGTTACTTTACCCATGGAAGATAGAAAGAATATCCCATAGTTTCCTTAGGATATCCTACGAAGATACACTTAATAGCTCTAGGTTCAAGTTTTCGGGTTTGGTAAGTGTATCATGCTTAGCAAGTGCCTCACAACCCCGACTTTTAAGTAAGGCGACTTAGGGATTGCCCATGCCATACTGTGATGGTGTCTTTTCAACCTTCTTAGTTGGAACCATATTGAGAATGCGTGCAGCGACTCAAGGCATAATCCCAAAAGGACTTTGGAAGAGTAGTTTGTTTCATCATAGAACGCACCATGTCAAGCGAGGTTCGATTTCTCCTCTCGATACACCATTGTGTTGTGGAGTATAAGGAGGAGTTCGATGGGCAATAATCCCATGCTCCTTAAGATGAACCAAAACTCTTGAATCATATATTAACCTCCATTATCGAGCGTAGTGATTTTATGGTCTTCTGAGTTGATTTTCTACTTCCTTTTGAAAGACTTTGAATGTTTCAAACACTTCATGTTTATGTTTCACAAGTAAACATAACCATACCGACTATAGTCATCGATGAAAGTCACGAAGTAATTTGCTCCTTGTCTAGATGTGATTCTAAATGGGCCACATACATCTGAGTGTATAAGTCCAAGTAAATCTTTAGCCCTTTCCACTTGATGTGAATAAGGTTTTCTAGCCATCTTACCAGACATACAAGCAACACACTTTTCAAGAGACTTAATGTCGATGAGTTGAGAAGTCCATCGTGTTGCAACTTCTCCATCGTTTCTTGCTAATGTGTCCAAGACGACCATGCCACAAGAGAGAGCGAGTCCAAGTTAGTCTTGGCTCTTTTATTGCTTCTGAAAACATAGAACTTTCATTTGTATTCGAACAAGACATTTCAATTTCATAAACACCATTACGAGGAATAGCGATAAAATAAACAACGTTATTCTTAGAAACCGAAATATAATTATTCAATTCAAAATAGTTAATAAAACCATCGTCATACAAACGAAAATCGAAATTATCCCCTAGTAATAGAGGAGCATAATGACAATCTTTTAAAACAATAACTAATCCACTAGGGGTGATAAATGATAGTTTCCAATAGCTTCAACTTGCGCGTTGACCATTGCTCACGTCTGATTTAAAGCTCATGGCTTCACTTCCTACTACCCCTTAGACCACGAGTATTATTACGGATGTGAGTACCACGGCCAAAGGTGTCATATATTAAGGATGATTTAGGAAAGAGTAGAGTTCTATAGTGAAAATACGAAGAACTAGCCGCAAGAGACTGTTTTTCTTTTTCATTAACTCTGCGAGATCTGGGGACAATTCCTTCTCCAATGTCCTGTCTCACCACACCGGTGACGGTGGCGTCCTTTACTTTGGATTATCCTTCTTGGGTGGTGGAGGAATCTTGGGTTTGGAAGTATGAGGTAGTTTATGTCTAGGATCATAAGTCAGCTTGTACTTCTCATTCCATTGTTTCCCCTTAGCAGCCATAAACGATTTATTCTTTTTGTGGTTTTTCTGGACCTTACCACCACGCACATAATGGAGTGCAGGTGCAGCATCTTTCTTTGGCAACGTCTGCTCATGTTGCTTAAGCATATCATGCAGTTCATTAATAGTCTTCCCCATTCTGTGCATATTAAAGTTCTGCACAAACGAGATGTACTCCTTAGAAAGACCGATTAGGATCAAACTAATTCCATAGTGGAGAGTAACTGGGTGACCAAGACGTTCCAAACTGTCAATGTAGCTCTTCATCTTGAGAACATATGAGCTAACCGGTTGACCTTCTTCTTGCTTGCAAGCGTGGAATTCATGTGCAGTTTGTAGAAGTTCTTGTTCTGCTTGTTAGGAGAACATAGACTTCAACTCCTGAAGCATGTCATAAGCACCAAGATGAGTTAGATTTTGTTGGATCTCTAACTCCATGTTCATGCGCATGAAGGCAACTATGTCCTTTGAACCTTTAACCCAAGCAGTGTGAAATGCAAGAGCCTCGTGTAGGACAGGTGGCCAAGAGTAGCAGCAGTGTTGCGGTATGGGATGCTCTAGATAAGCTTCCTTATCTTCACCGATAGTATTATCTGTCGGCGATACCAATCAATGAAATTAGCTCAAGTGAGTTTTTGTTTCTCAAAGAAACTCCTGAGTACCGAACTGATTCCGATTGAAGTAGTCATCTACAATTGAAAAGTTCAAATAGTTAGTACTTTCGATAATTACATTCTTAAAGAATTAACTACCCAATTAATTACTAATTATACTAAGATCCAACTTGCAACCCCATTAATTACCATAGGTCTGACCAGTGTATAAAAAATGGGACAAGAGGTAAGTGACGAGCGTTAATTGCATAATGCAACTCTTAGATTTATGAGACTGTTTAAGGCATTAATATCAAGTAATAATGTCAGAAGCATGTTTAGTTCTCATCGTATGCCTCGGGTCCGAGGTCCCACCGAGTTAACTCGATATAAGTCAACCAAGTATGAACGTGTAAAATAACCGTGAGGTCGACAAGTGAGAAATAATTACCATGGGTTGGAAAGGCCCTTAGGTCCGACCGCAGAAGTCAATCCAAGTGCACGTGTCCATAGTTGGGTGGCATAGACTTAATATAAACAAATAGGTATGCACACATAAATGTGGTAAAAGTCGTATACAAAGAAGCATGCAAAACAACTTTATAACACTAATTTTAAAACTTTTGGTAATGACATCATAGTGATCATCATGGTTCACGGTAGCTCCAATCGAACGCATTGTGGAGGCGGAGGACCGTGTGCGCAAAGCATAACCTTAGACATCCTTTCGGTGAGGCTGTGCTCACTTCTTTAAACCCCTTTCTAGTTTGTTATAGTGGGTGATCCGTACATCCCAAGTGTCCATAGCGTCTAGTTTTTAAATTCTTGAAAACGTGTTTCATATATTAGGTCACTTTATTTTACAAAAACAATTTTCCACGAATCAAATAGCAGGTCACGATGAGCATGGTATTTTGGCGTGTAAATAAAGACCAATATTAATGTTATGGTTACGATATGTATTATTTCATATTGCATACAATTAGGTGTCAAGGCAAGTAATAATGCACATATAGGAATCACAAACATACAAGCATAAACATCAATATAAAATAATCACATATTGTTCCGAGTCCTCTTATGAGTCTTCCCCAAACGGAGAACCATAAGACCGTCACTAGGATGCAGTACCTAGATCGCCCCATACATCACTTAGAAAAGCAATTGAGTGGGTCTTGTGGCCAAAAAAACACATAAAGCATGGCAATCCCAATTAACAAGTAATTACGCAATATATGTATTTAAATCAATATGTAATTCTAATTATCACAATAATTATAATTAACAATTAAATAAATACAAATTAACTTTTAATTCTAATTAGCAAGTAATTATTAATTTAACATGTAATCTTTAATTAACAATTAATTTTAATTAACAAGGTAATTATAATTGACATGTAAATTAAATTTCAATTGACAAATTAATTCTAATTATCAATATAATTTTAATTTGTGTGTGACTAGTTATTATTTATTAAACATTGACAAGTATTGCATATAATTGTCAAAATAAAATAAAATCAAATAATTATACTAGGTTTCATGCACCCTTTTAAAACATGTTTATTAATATCGAAGCGTGTAACCCATAATCGCAAAAACGTGTTGACTCGTGATACCACTGTTGGGATTTTAGATCTATTTAACCAGTAACCCCTACGAGTACGCAGCGGATAATGGATCTAGTTAATACAATTATGTTAACACGTAAATAATAAACATATAATTAATACATTATTAATTAATTAAAAGGGAATAAAGAAGGCTAACCTTGCTTGGCAATTGAACTCTAGTAAAGGAACAAGAAACCCTACGAAACCTTTAAGTATCTAAATTAGATACCTCGAAGAGTATCACACACAAACCCGATTCACGTATACGTTCGATGTAGCTAGTCGAGAATGTAACCAATAAAACCAAACAACCCTTTGTTGTCTTGAATACCCCACGTACAGAAAACCCAAGGAAACAAGTCACCTTCTGTCCGAGAACCAAAAGCTGGAAAAACAGCTTGTGTAGTATCACCCGATATCGGACAAAGCTTGTCCGATAACCACCTTCTATCCGAGAACCAAAGCAAGCGGCGAGCAGCTTTGATCCTTGTAGCTGCTGTTTATGTCGACCAGGAAACAAACAACCAGAAGCTAACACTTTTGTCTAAACACTTGTCAAGATTAAAAGTTTAGAATTAAGCCAAAACTCAAAACCCTTAATCGTTATTTAGAAGCTAACGACCAAGAGCAGGAGAAGCAGGAAAACGTTTTCAGTTTTAGGGATAAATAAAGTATGTATGCGTAAGAATAGAAGAGGTGGAGGGGAGTTTATATAGTGCTCAAGTCAAAACCCTAGAGGATACCCTAGCTTGTTCGACAAGTCACAAAGAAACCCAAACCCACTCCAGCTTCTGCACCCAATCGGTTTGGATCACCCAAGCCCAAGGCTTCTATCCAAACGACCCAAATCATAAGCTAAAACAGCCCACGGGTCATAATGATTGACGGGTCAAGCTCATGCATAACGGGTAACAAATAATTCAAGTATTAGTTACGTTTCAACACGTATACTCGTGTTTATCGTGTTTGCCCTCATCGGCTCACACACATCTAGTTGCTTTGTCGGGGTTTAGAACTCCCACAAACCAACAACTTTAGCTCGATATCGTTACATACAAATATTCACTTTTAGATTGATTATTTACAATTATTTCGTAAATATTACACTTAAGGGGTAGACCTTTATTGATCTATTTTTAAAACAAACTATTGAATCCAAACTATTTCAACATAGCGCATATAGATGTGGAACTATGACGTAACTCAGGCAAGTCCTTACTAGGTCACCTATATTTTATAAAATCAAATTTAGTAATCAAATTATTACCTCCGTCTGTCATGTTAAAAAAAATGGGTGCAATAAATCGTTTTTTAAACCGTATATAGGTGACCTAAATTTTATAGTCATCGTGTATGTTACTTTTTGACTAAAGTTTTTCAACCCTTTAATGTCTGTGTATTACGAAATTTTATAGTCATCGTGTATGTTAGTTTTTGTTAAGTAACAAATTCTATTAGACAGTTAGACACACGGTTAAATTTGGCTAAAAATCAACGGTCCTTAGGCCAATGCTAATGGCTCGGTTGGTTGACCCTCCAATCGAGTAGTCGACCGAGTTATCCCCATTAGCTCAACCGCATTTGTAACCGGTCATCCCCAACTTTTCAATTGTTTTGGTTTGTCAGCCAACCGCAACAATTGCAAACTTTCTCCTTCTTTTTTCTAGCCGTTGGCTACTTTTAGGCGGTGTTTGGCGTTTTAAGAGGGCGAAAACTCAGTTTTGTAGAAGCAGGTGGATAGCTGCTTTTCGAACATGCAGTTTGGATATAAAATATTTTATGTTATAAATTATCATTGAACCCCTGAAGAAAAGGAGAAAATGGGTGACAAGCTGCTAAAAAAAGAGTGGTGTGCTTTCAAAGTGTATAATTATAATACAGTAGTAAACTCTATTTTTTAGCTTTATAATTTAGAACACTTTCACAGTTTCACGAGGTAAGGCTCAACACTTATATTTTACCTTTTAAGCCCATCACAAATTATTTTACCTTTCATAGTTTCACACGTACATCAAACGTTTGATTTATATGTATGACAATGAGCATAACTTTTATGTTAAAATTATTATATTTATAAATTTCAAAATCAAGATAAAGATACTGTTATAAGCCATCAAAGTTAAGTCTTTGCATGTTAATTTTTTAATTTTCAAGTTAAGTGTTACAGTCGTTATTGTGGTCATTGTTAGCAAATTTTGGTTGGGTGTAGTATTGGAGAAAGAAAGCTGATGTGGCAGGGGCTGACCACAATACTTACGGTCACCATTAGCATTGGCCTTACTGTTATCCAACAGTCACATTGGTTGGAAAAAGGTGACAAAACGGGCAAGCAACTTAAAACACCAACAAGGGACGATGTCCATTAACCATGCATGAGGCGTTGCCCTTTGACCTCTGTCTCTTTTTCGTAGTGGAAACATGTAGACTCAAACGAGTATACACTCCGTACTTCTCTAATTCGCATCCGAACATGATATGAAATCTGAGTGATCTCTAATAAATCGTAATTACCTTAAATAGTCGATTACGTTAAAATCATCATAACAATTATGTGAAACTACTCTTCAACTAGATAATTTTGCGTTTTGATTGGGGTTTATATACTTTGTTTCTTTGGGAAAGGATTATATTGCAGTAACCAACATGTTGTCTCTATAACATTGTTTGTAGGTCTAAAGTTTTTCCTTATAATAATGCTGGTAAATTTCATTAAGTGCAAAAAAAAAAAGGTGTTAAACATTGTAAAGCATATTAATAAGGTGTTTGGAATCATGGGGACATAGTAGTTATGCAAGAGCTTTGATAGAAATAAATGCTTCCAATGATTTCCGTGATAATTTAGTTTTGGTTGTTCTAAAAGTCGTAGGGGAAGGTATACTAAGGAAACTATTCGCATCAAATGCGAGTGGGAACCAGCTTGGTGTGGTACATGTTTGCTTTATGGTCATTTGAATAATGATTGTCCTAAAGCCGCCCCTAAACGTGAGGTTAATGGGACGGGTAATAAAGGCAATGGTCCGGTTTTGGGAGCAACTAAGGAGGTGTCGAATGATGAGTTTACTATTGTCAAGCAAAAAGATCCCACTTATATGCGGGGTTTTGAGGTTTTTTAGACAAAATAAATGGAGTATCGGCCGGTTGCTTCTAAAAATACAAATGCTTCTCCTCCTAAAGACTCTACTAAGAAGGCGTCTACATCTAAACAACTAAGTAAGGATGCTGAAGTGGTTAACATGTCAAATGCTTTTGATGCTCTTGGTGATTTGGATGAGGATCCTATTGTTAGCAAAGATTCATATTTTGATAATGGATTTGGGAGCATGGATAAACAGGCAAGTGCTACTATTGATTCATTTGGCAGTTCAACTATTACACCTCTTGTTAGATTAATAAGCTTGAAATTCAATTGAGGGGAAGCTTGTATTTATGGGGATGATGGGAAACCGCTTCCTATGCAAAAGGCTAATGTGAAAAACTATGCAAGTATCCCTAGTTAAATCTAATCGTCTCCTCCTTGTACTTTGGAGAGCACTCTTAACATGGTTAAAGAAGGAAAATGGTAGGCAATCCATTTTCTAAGGTTGGTGATATACTTATCTCGGATAGTGATGATGATGAAGTACTTGATGACTTCTATGAAACTTCTAGTTTTATGGCATCTGACGGTTCTTAAAGTAGTAGTGGAGTGGCATGAGAAGCTTATTTGAGCAATGAAAGGAAGATACTCATGACTAAAACCCTTATGATGATAATAATTTTGATGATTGTAGTTTGACCGATGCTCAATTGAAGTTTGCTAATGCTTATGACATTAGTCTCCGTGTTTAGATTAGATAGTTTATTTTTTATTTTGTTTTTATAAGTATGTCATGTCATTTTTATGTTTGGTTAGGTCTTAAGACTTTTAGTTTGATTCTTTAGGTGAGGTGTGAGATTTACACTCCGTTATCTTAATTTTTTTTTTTTTTTGAGTTCTTTTTTCCTGAGGCCCTTTACCAAAATGTCCTCCGATAAATATTGTCATATTTCCTTTTAGGGTGTCTCAAAATAATTGTTTTTTTAAGAGTTTAATTTAGTGGAAGAATATTTTTGAGTGGTTGAGAATGATAGAGTCCTTTTATTAAAGTGTGTGTTTTTGTCCAAAAATTTTGAGACATATAAATAAGTGTAAAACCAAAAATTTGGGTATTGCTAATAAATCCATGCTTGCTTTTTATAATTAGGGTCCTTTTACATCGACATAATAGGTTGTACTACTGCCTTTTATATGTACTCTTAGTTAGGGCTGAGCATTGGTTTAAGACCGGACTGGACCCGCAAAAATGAGATCGGATCGAGACCGAATTAAACCTAAACCACAGACCGAATGTGTTCGAGATCGGATCGTTAGTCTTTCGGTTTGATCATGTTTTCATGGTCCGGTCAATTTTAAAGTCTCCGATGCTCATTGATATCGAATTTATATCTCAATCATACCGTACATATGATTATACACGTTCAAATTGTTCAAACACGCTTTTTTTATACATATCACGTCATGTCGACAGGTCAAATATCATTACTAGCTTATTCAATGAAAAATAAAAATATTAGAGAGTAACGATATACCAACATTTATAGCATAATGTGAAAAGAACATTACATAAAACGAAACACACTAGAAAGCAAAACGAGACATGTGCATATATGTCCCTTAAAGTACACAAATTAAAGGAAAACATGGTTTTCCATTTAATCTTATTCTACTAATCAACATACTCTATATTCTTAAATCTCTCACACGCCAAGTGTATCTTTCCATGCATTTAAGATGCAAACCTGATCACTGGACCCTGCAAAACCAAACCACATGACATTGAGTTTAGTAAAATTTATAAGTGTTTTAGATTATATGTTAAAGTGCATTTAATCTTTAAACAGTAAGAATCAAGTGCATAAAGTTGGCATACTTGGAGCAGTCAGTGTTAGGGCTGATCTTGTAAGGAATGCTAACACCACACCTGCCAGGAAGGCCAGCTGCGTTAGCAGCTTTGAGACCAGGGTTAGCCGAGTAAGCACTCTTCAAGCAACCACAAGCAGCTTTGCGGTCAGGGGTCGTTTTTGCAGCAGCGTTAAGACTCTTAACACCGTTGCAACACGCCCCAGGAACCGGACCACCAGACCTCAAGTAGCCAAGGCATGGTGCCAAATTAGTAATCACTTGACCGCACGTAATAGCCTCAGTGTATGGGGCTGACAACACCATGCAAGCCACCATAACACATAAAACCTTCATCATCATTCCTGCCATTGTTCAAATGTCGCCCAAATTAGAAACCCTAAATTGTTAGAAGAACTTTTTTTTTCCTTTTTCTTGTATCTTTGGTTGTGGTGTGAGAAAATATGAAGATTAGTGCACCATATTTATAGGGATTTCAATGCATGTTCATGTGTGTATGGGTGTGGTTGAGCTCATAAATTCTATACATACTAACATTAATATATTACCTTTATTATATTTTGGTAGGCAGTACATCCTTGCACTTCCACCGACGTTGTTACATCGAAAAAACATATTCTTACATTATTATTATTATTGTAAACATTATTTGGTATTGATAGTGTACCATGAGTACTAAACTGTGTGTTAACTTTATAAAGTTTATAGGACGAACAGATCAAGAGTATGTCTTATCCTTGTAATTAGTTTTGCGCACAGCCGTGCAAATTGCAAAAGATGCAACATATATAAAACGACTGATATGTCACCATTTTAAAGAAGCTAAAGAATACAGTTATGTTTTGCTTTCACGAATGATATGTCAACCAGACAAATTTTTACTAGATTTGACTCCTAATATCAGTTAGTTGGAATGGTTTCACAAACCTCCTTTGATGAAAGTGTGAAACAATGGTTAGTTGGAACTTAGCTTTTATCATTAATTGGAAAAGAAAATATTGTAATGCTTTAAATATATGTTCTTTCCCAAACTTACATCGAAAAGAAAACAACTTTTTTGACACAGAGCGAGCGAAGTTTTTTGAGACGGTAAGCGATAAGCAATGATCATTTTGATTTTAAGAGATTGTTTAGCAAAAGAGTGGTGCAGAGAGGTGCACTTAGGAGAACGACGAGGAATGAGCGGTAAACGTTGTGATTTTTAATGCTCTCTTGACAAGCTACAAGTAACTTTATTTTTATTTTTTATTTTTTTTGAATCTATTATAATGCTTAATAAAGCACCATTTAGAAGTGTTGAATAATTAAAAGCTGTTTTCACTTTATAGTTACAATTATAGCTTCGTACCAAATATATTTATAGAAAAATACAACTTTTTGACATAGGCTGCGAAGCTCACATCTACAACTTATTCGATTTTAAGAGATTTTTGGCCACACACAACCTTAGGGTATGTTTGGCATGGGCGGAAGTGGAGTTTTTAATGCTCTCTTAGCAATGAACATTTTTTTAATTTATAATGCTTAATAAAGCACCATTTTTGTGTTGAAAAGAAGTTGATTATAGTTACAATTACGACTTCGCTATTTTTATGAAGGCTAATTCTTCTATGTTTTAGGGAGTTTAGGGCAAAGCGTTTAGAAGCATTTAGGCAAAAGCGTCTGGTGATTATGTGATTTTCTAATGTTTGTTTAAGCAAGTTTAGCAAAGTTTTAAGAAGCTTTTTTTTTTTATTTTTTTTTTTTTTAGCTTTATCGAATGCTTCATTTTCAACGCTTCATGAAGTAACATTGTGCAAGCATTGAGCATTTAAGAGATGTATTTCACATTATAATTACAACTACAGTTATATTACCAAACGTTTTTATAGAAACATACATCTCTTCGCACGCACAACTAGAAATTCTTCATCGTTCAATGTTATTTGCTATTTTTGCCAAACACACCCTTAAGCGATGAGTTGTGGCTATTTTTTCACCGCCTACTTCTCATTGCTACTGCTACTTTTAACAAGCACATCAAAAATACCGGATATAGTTGACTATTTTTCTTCGAATGCATGTATTTTAATTGGTATTCTTTTAGCCGTTTTTGTTTTTTTTTTCCCTGACGATCCCAAAATATTTGCATAATAAGGTTTGAAATTTGGGTCTTTTCTAAGACTTGAAGATCATCTTCGCATTATGCCAACTTAAAGATAATAAATTAACAAAGAAGAAAGTTCAGAATTATTTCAGGTCATTGAATCATAGCTGCCATTCCACACTTAATCTTTGCTAATAAGTATTACTCGACGAGTGAACTATTGTGTATTGTGTTGAAGAGTTTAAAGGTAAAGTTTGAATTATGTTTCATTGTTTACATCTAGAGTTTATGATTGCAACCTTGAGTTCAAACATTCAAAGTTCAGCTAGACATGTTTAGAGTTTGCGTCAACGTACAAAAAGTTCAAGTATTAATATTGGTGTACAAGAAAATCGATTATTTAAGAAACAACTACATTGAAATGAAAGAATTTTTGGTTTAGCCAACACTTTTGATCCTTTAATTAGAGTTTAAATCACTAACTTTATTTCAGTCATAAAAATCTATAGCGGGTCAATGTGATCATTGTGTTGGATTATATGGTTCTCGGCAAATATAATGTATTATTAGGCAAAGTATTTATAGAGTGCTCACATCCTAGTAAAAATCTAATAATATATCTAAGCTCATACACAAGATTGAGGCAAATCTATCAGCTAATATTCACATGCAGTTTGAGAGGCGAAATTGCAAAAATTTGAACTGGTGTAGTAAAACTAAAATTACATTACAACAATAAAAGCAATAGTTTGTTAATGAAGAAATTCGGAAGCAAGTAGAAACAATTTCTTCATGCAGCAACAAAAAATAGCAAAAGCAAATAATAAGTTTGTTGATAAAAACATCCAACAGGGAAAGGAAATTAATCTTCATCATTCAGCAAAAATAATAGCAAAAGCAAATAAACAAAAGCAAAAGTTAAGCGTAGACTTTTTTTGCGGCAGTTGAGTTCCAACGACGAGTCTGAGAATGATCTTGGTTTGGTTTTTTGCATAATTAAAAAGCGGAAAGATTGACGCTAACGGCGTTAGTTAACCTCAAATGGCTAAAAGGTTATTGCGAAAACAGTATGCGTGTTTCGGCCGATTTTTCTTTTTCTCTTTTTGTTCGTTAATAGAGAAGAAATAAATGGTTGTGGCTAAGATTCGAGGGGGGCGGTATAATGACAGCAACTCACGGCTGACGACTAGGCTCTGGACGAGACCCGCTCATAATACCATGTTGGATTCTAGAATTCTCCGTATGTATATTGTGTTATTAGGGAAGTATTTATAAAGTACACATAGCATAATGAAACCTTAACTGACCCAAACGCACACACAGACTTAAGCAATGTATCAGCTAGTACACTATTCACCGTGTTGTTTTCACCTCAGCTCGACAAACCTTCTCACTCCTTTTGACCACAATAGTCGTGACCCACCACTACCCATATTCAATGCCTCTGTTCTTCCCAAATTTTAAGTTAGCCTCATATAGCACACACTTCAAAAAATTGTGGACCCTTACATTATACACTAATAGTAATATGTCATGTCGATCTTTTTAAAACAATCTTGATAGGTTAAAATGTAAAAGTGGACACTCATATAGAGGGGGTAGAAAGAGTTTTAAATAACAAAAGTTACAAAAGCGAAGCAAATTCTTCAATACGGTATAAGTCCCCATCACGATCTTTTTGTGCTGACCACAACCCACCGCAACAACGAGCATGGTTGACACCGAGATAAAATCCACCACTGCATAAGTGCGCATGCTCTAAGGGAAAAAAAAGTTTAATACTTCTTTTTCGATGTATCACTCGATATGGAGTTTCACTTTCCTACTCCTACAAGCAGAACATACAAAATTAAAGTAACTAGAAGCTTATTGCGGAAGTATGTCTATATACAATAAAGTTATAGGTAAATTAGAAAATGAATTGAACAAAATAACAATTTGTATGATTTATCAACTTAAAACTTCAAAAAAGAAAACGCTTTTAAGAGAAAAATAACTTCAAAGTTACAGTTTAGTCAATGTCATTCTTTCTCTTTCTTTTGTTTGTTTTACCGTTAATATCAAACTTTTTTGAACCTATTTCTATGCAAGGCCTCCAATCATACTCCATGAGATATTGAACGAGATACAACGGCTCTATCAAACGTAATACCAGGTGTAATGGCACCTATCTTGTTCTATCAAACATAATACCGGGTGTAATGGCACCTCTTTTTCCACGCGCGAAGGCCATAAATTGGGTGAATTTGTGGCAGTTCCTATGTCTCTTAAGCATTTTTCCTTTTTTTCATTTTTTTTTAGTGTACTTGTTTGTGGTACACTTGTGTTTAAATAGATATAGGTAAACGGTAAAGAATGCAGTTACTCTTATAAGGGTAAAGGTGACGAGAAAGAGAGGTAGTGTGACATTGTAGGTTTACACAACTCGACGCTTAGTCTAGTGGTTGAGGGCTTGAGGCGTTGGTTTGTGAGGCAAAAGACTCAAGTTCGATCTCTGCCTTTTTTTAATTTACATAGAAACTATTTAGCACTAACGGTGCAAAAAATATTAACGGAAAGATTAACGGTGCAAATATTTTCTCCCGCGTTAGAAGATAACTGAGAAATAATTTGCACCGTTAGTCCAATTAACGGACGGATATATGGTGGATAACTTTGATTAACGGAGGGATGTATATGTTTAAACTTTTGACAATGTGATATATGATGTGAAATGAGATAAATCACATAGACGTATTTTGGAGTTTACTCTATTTAATTTTTTTTGCATAAAAGTTTGTTCTATAAGCAAAAAAAAACCTGAAAGTACAGTTTCAACCCGATGCGACTGAACTTTAAATATTGCACCTATAACAACGTCAAAATGTTTCTTGTGAACCGAGAGGACTTTGGATCCAATTCTGTTGCTAATTCTCAAAAACCCTTAGCGAAAATCATCATCACTAAATTAAAAAAAGGTTGTTATAATCGGTTAATAATAAAACTGTCATTTTGTTAGCTATAATGAAACGCACATATGTACTCAACTGAAAAACACATATGTACTAGAAGTGGAAATCGTATTTATAGCTCAACATTTGAGAATTCATGAATATCACGTCAAGACGTCGAAAATCATAATCAACTCAGTTGATGAAAGATAAAATAGCAGTGACGAGGGATATACCAACATTTAAGGCATGACGTGAAATTAAAAGAACATTACATAAAACTAAATACAATACATAGCAAAAAGAGATATATATGTCCCTTTAAAAAACTAAAGGAAAACAAGGTTCTCCATTTTTATTATACTAAAAGACATTTTTAAATCACTCACACGCCAAGTGAATGATCCATGCGCATTTAAGATGCAAGCAAACCTTATAAGCATACAAGTAACTATTATAAGCATTTAAAATGATATATGGATGTGCATAAGTTTGACATACTTGGAGCAGTCAGTGTTGGGGCTGATCTTGTAAGGAATGCTAACTCCATACTTGCCGGGAAGGCCAGCAACGTTAGCAGCTTTGAGACCACGGTTAGACGAGCTAGTAAGCACTCTTCAAGCAAGCACAAGTATGAACGGTCGTTATTGCAGCAGAGTTAAGACTCTTAATGCCACTGCAACACGCCCCTGGAATCCCACCACCGGGCCTTAAGTAGCCTAGGCATGGCGACAAACTACGAACCACCTGACCACAGGTGATAGCCTCAGTGTATGAGGCTGACAAGTGACAACACCATGCAAGCCACCATAACACATAAAGCCTTCATCATCATTACCGCAATTGTTCAAATATAGCTTAAATTACAAGAACTTTGTGATTTTTCTTAATGTATTTAGTTGTGATGTGAGAAAATGTGATGAAGAGTGCTCCCTATTTATAGGGATTTCCATGCAAGTGCTTGTGTGTATGGGTGTGGTTGAGAACTTGAGATCATAAATTGTGATACTTTCGTTTTTTCATGATAGAGAGGCATGCTAACATTAGTACGTACTATATTGGACTATAAATAAATAGATCCAAGAGATACATGACATTGGCATAAGTACGTACATCCTTGCACATCTACCAACATTGTTATCATTTCGTGAAAACATATTCTTAATCATTAATTTTGTGTTACGTTGATAAACATAATTTGTTGTCGATAACGTACCATGAGTACTAAATTTTCTTGAATTTTATAATGTTTTCTAGGACAAAGAATCAAACATATAAACGATCACGAGTACTTATGCTTTATCCTTGTAACTAGTTTTCGCGCAAGGTTATGTCATTCTTGGTGGTGCAAAGATTCAAAATCATGTTTCGGATATCAATGGGTATGGTCTGATAAGTCCAAATTAGTACAATACTTATCACATGATTATCGTTCAAATATAGTATGTTTATATTTGAATTGATACTTACTTGCATATGTTTTTTTATTTTAAGTGCTTTCGGAGCAATATTAATAAAGTTACGGAAAAGGCATGATTTGAAGCTATTTTTAATAATTTTGTATGCAAGTTGTAAAAAGCATACGACGTATGTAACTCTTGCTATACGCCGTATTCATATCCCGAAGAATTCACTAAGTATTGATAAATATGGAAGCATACATCGTATTTAACTTTGGCAATACGCCCTATTTGTAAGCTCTGTAGTCAAAGCCCAAGTCAACCATTGAAGGTATACGGCATGTGAAACTCTTGCCATACGTCGTATTGAAGATTTTATCCCCAGTCCAAGTAAATCAAATATTTAAAAGTATACAGCGTATCACTCTTCAGCAATACATCGTATTTAAAAGATGCGCAGAATATGCGAATATGCTTTCTTCGTCAGCAATCAACAAATCTTGGACACGTCGTATCCGTACTTGGATCCGCCGTATCGATTCCCTAACAAAAGCCTATAAATACAAACCCCATACGGGAGTTTTATATACCATTCACTCACCACTCTCAACCACAGTCGGATTTCACTACTCCAAGGCCCCAAGAACTAGGAAATTAAGAAGAGAATATCTCGTATCATCATATTAGGTTTAATCATTCGATTTTCATATTGATTTCATCATGATTTCTATTTGTCTTTCGTTTGAATCATCTTCTGGTGCTTTTACATACATTATGGGCTAACACCCATGGTGTTAGCCATGTTATGACTATTGCATGAATGTTATTTCTGTTTGTTAAGATTTGATGTTTAGTATTGTTTAATTTATGTGTTTATCGCTCAATAAGTACTTTTTTATATGTTTGAGTATTTTAAATCTAGATATCGCATGGACCAAGTGAGTACCATAGATAAATCACATAGATTAGTTGACATAACTTAATGCATGCTTGTAATTGAGTAGGTGCATAGACCAAATAGTCTACAATATTACATGTATAGAGGCTAGATGCATTGACCAAGTGGTCTAGTCTAAGTTAGATAGGAGTAGGGCGGTATTGTCTGGACCAAAAGGATATTCTCTATACATTCTAAAGTAACCAATACTTTATATTGAATCATTGCACTACTTCATGAATAATTAAAATGTATAATAAGAGTAACATAGCTGGCACTACTTTCTCTTATTGATCATAATACGTGTACGATAGTTTAGTTTAATTTACTTTTATGTTTAGTAGTTATAATTAAAATTAAATCAAAACCCCCTTTTAAACCTGTAAAATACATTAGGTTAATTTTAAGCAACACTATTCTTGAGATCGACCTCGTACTTACCCCACTAGCTACATTTAATCAGTTACATTGCCCGTGAAAGTGTGTCTATAGGTATAGGTCCGACAAAATATAAATTTAAAACTTGAATAAAAAATACTTACAACGAAACACACATCAAGTTTTTGGCATCGTTGCCGGTGAATAGTTTAGTATTAGGTTAATTTAGTGCATTTTTTTTGTTACTTTAGTTAGTTAATATTTAGTTTTTAGTATAATTATGTTTTCTGTTTCTGTTAACTGTTTTCTGTCTTAGGTTGCTGATACGGCGTATTCATTTCCATTGGATACGGCGTATTACTTGACATACTAATAAGACGTATTGCTTCCGAGCATACGGCGTATTCATTGTTAAAATAGATTAGTTGTCTAGTTTATTTTTTATTCTCCTTTTTTAATTTTTAGTTTTTAATTCAGTAATTGTTTGTTTTAGTTTTATTAAAATTTTCTAAAAAAAGAAACAAAAACGTAAAATTTTTAAAACTCGTTATTAGTTGTCTATACGGCGTATTGATTTATTTTGATACGGCGTATCTGTTTTAGTGCAGTATTGGTATTTTGAGTAATTGGGATACTGATAATGTGTTAAGACTGAACACGGTGTATACAGTTTCTGTATACGGCATATTAGGTGAACAGTAACATCAAAAATATTTTGTTTTTCGTATTTAGGTTCAATTTTCTATTTGTGGTACACCTAATACCTTTTGTTTGATTTCAGGTACGAGATGGCTCAAAAAATCGAGAAGCATATAGCGCAGATTCGGGACAAAGCTGGTCCAGGAATCGTTCAGCTAGCTTTTGGACAAGATATTTCGTTTGAGCTGAAGGGACAATTTCTCAAGGAGCTTCGTGAGAACAACTTCAGCGGTTCTAAATTTGAAGATGCTAATGAGAAATGGATAAATTTTGTTTCAATCAAGACCATGTGATGTTGCGTGTCTTCCCTAAGCCACTTACTGGCCATGCAAGTCGATGGCTTAAGTCTATACCTGCTGGAAGCATTACTACTTGGGTTGAACTGAAGAAAAAGTTTTTAAGTATTGTCCACCCTCTAGAACTACAAAGAAGATAAAAGAGATCAAGAACTTCAAGCAAGAACCAAGCGAAACCCTCTACAAGGCATGTTATAGGTTTAACGATTTGCTCTTGAAGTGTCCTCAACATGACTTAACTGAGGGTGATCGTCTTCTACAAAAGGCTGGATATAGCTACCATGCAAATGTTGGACTCTTAAGCTACGATTACCAAATTGAGTCCTGAAGATTCTAAAACAGCAATTCAGGAAATGGCTTATCATTCTAAGATGTGGCATGATGGAGAATCTACTAAGCGTAAGAGTGAAGACAATTTAGATGGTTTAAATGCACTTAAGGTCCAAGTTTCTAATCTTGGAAGGGATGTGAAGAAAATAACTGAAAAAGTGAATTCAATTGAAGTAGGATATGAAATCTGCCATGGAAAACATATGTCTAAGGATTTCCCTTCAAAGGAGGAAGGGAAGACTCTAGAAGAAGCTTACTACACACAGTTTGGGGTCACATACTGTAACACCCCAACCCGACAAGGGTAGAAGTGTCACATTCTGGTGTCATATCAGAACATACAATTAAAAGCAGAAGTCTTAAGAATAAAGTATCAAGTCATTTAAACAATGATTTACAAGGAAAATTACAAAACCCAAAATGTCTAAGATAAAATAAAATCTCAAAACAAAAGCCTGCCAAAATAAGTCCAAATAATAAGGTAACTAGGGTTGGTCCACTCGAATAATCCAACTCTCACCCATCAAAGCCCATCTTCAAACCTAACACCGCAGAGAAAAGAAATGCGGTGAGCTTACAAAGCCCAGTGAGCGAGATATAACAAAGCGAAAGCTAAATAAAAATGCGGAATGCGAAATGAAACAAAGGAAACAGATAACAAAGTCTCGTGAAATGAGAACAATGAGTCAATGAGGATCCTGCAGAACACAATTTCTGAGATATCCAAGCGAGCAGATAACAAGGAGAACGAAGCAAAGCAAAGCATCGATGACATATAAACAAGCATATACGAACCGGACATACAAGAATGAAACATAAGCAAACATAGCAGCGTCGCATCCACACAACATATATGTCATACAATCAATTCGAAAATCGAAGACATACAAGCCAAACAGATATCTACGAAAGCGGAAGCAATTAATTAATAAGTGAGCATGGCAATTCACACGTGTCAAAACCCTTGGTTGAAAACATAACCGGTATCATAACAATGGAAGTACTAACAAAGATCAACACATGGCGATTACACGTAATAAGTAGGAATACAGATAAAGATATAATTAAATGAATTAAAGACATAGCAGGCAACTAAACAAATTAACAAGCCGGGCGTCACAAGTGAACCATTTACCCAATCAAACCGTAGCATAAACCGAAATGCAAACATGGCGGTCAACAACAAGCGAGATAAGGAAACTATCGATAATCATAGTCCACGAAATTATCCGAACAAGTACACATAATAAGCAGACAAAACTATCGATTACACATTAGCATGGTCACGAGACAATACGGAGGTCACATAACGGTGAGATCACATATCCTCGGTTTGAAACAGTAACTCGGATAACCGCATATTGATCACATCATAGCGGGATAATCAATGGTCACACAAAACATGAATAGTATAATCAAATTCAATAAGCATATAATAACCCGATGCGTGAATGGAACCATAGTGCGAAGTAACGGAATGAAAGTGTGACATATCAATGTAATGGAGTATCTATATCTTGGTAAAAGTGAATCATATAAGGGTATTGAGTAATGAACAAATGTCTGATTATGGTGCGTTGGGAAATACGGAAGGTACAATATAGGTTTATCAAAAGTTTAAGGGTTATCGAAATCTACCCGAGCCTAAACATATCATATCATATCATATCATAAGTAGCCATTGTATTCGGAGGGTGACCTCGGAATACCATACATAATAGGAGGAGACCTCGGTAACAAATGGAGTAGCTAGCTCCGGAAATGTGAAGACGCGGATTGCACGACATCATTCACCATATATATCTCAAACAGATCAAATCCTCGAAACATATCATATCTAGGATGCATCCATCGCCCCGGAAACATAGTGGCCAAATCATATACATATAGTGAGCTCATAATCATATCATAATGGGGACGGTGTGGAACATCACTCAACCACACTAAAGTCATGCCATTGGTGCATCAATGACACGGTCAGATTACCTTCCTGACTAGGAAACATATTTGGCTCGGGTATCAAACTGTCGGGTCAAAGCATAATCATATCATCTCATAAGGGTTCATATCAAAGTTCATATCAAAGGTTCATATTAGATGGTTCATAATCAGAGGTTCATAATCAGATGGTTCATAATCAGGAGTTCATAATCATAACAAACTAATATCATAGCGAATAGAATCATATCAAAGGATTAAGTCGGAATCATATCAAAAGGATTATAGCATAAGGAAATCATAGCAAGGGATATCATAAGTGAAGTAAAGTCAAGGATCGAAAAGTCAGGAGAAATCCCTACTGAAAAGGGATAGAATATCTGTACCTCGATCGAAGCAAGCAAAATAGAAACGTAAGTCACACGATGAATCAATCCCGCCGTCCGGAACCTATATGAAGTTGGATAATGCTTATTAAAGTTGGATTACTCATTTTAGACGGCTTTCCATTTTTAGCAGGTTTCCATATTTAGTAACTTTCTATTTTTAGGTAACTTTCTATTTTAGGCAGGTTTTCAAAATTAGCAGGTTTTCGTATTTAGTAGATTTAGTCATAAATGATATAATCAAAGTCATATTAGGTTAAAATGATTAAAATAAGTATTATCGTAGTTTGAGGGTCAATTATGACAAGTTTTACAAGTTTAGGGTCAAAACTGTCAATATTACAAAGTAGAGGGTCTAAAGTGTAAATATAGCAAGTTTACTCATTTTAATCATTAACACCTTTAGTTATCATACTAACAATATAACCCTTCAAGTTTCAATAATTACAAACAATCCTTTAATTTAATTAAATCGTACATATATATAAACAAGCCCTAGCTTTAGATCATGCTTCCTAGTTACGTTATAAGCCATTATAAATCGATTACTACACGTTTACGCAACACTTGTGTGATTTTCCTATAATGTCGAACACATAAACCCTTAAAACAAACCATACGACACAAGTCATAAACCAATCGAACCCTAGATCTATACTTTAGTCGATACAAATTAAACCATGTACATGATTATGATTTAAACCCATTTAGCTTAGAGTAAAAAGTGTATGTCGTGTATAACATAGGTCAAATCAGGTTTATATCAAAAGTTACAGGTCCATTTCCACTCGACATACCCAAGATTAAATCATGATTTTAGGTGTTTCATTCTCATTATTACATGTGATGTTTAGTTTGTGTATATGTTCTCGCGCATGGAAGAAGCCACACGACCCATTCAAGAAACAAAATAGAAGAGACGACATGATGGTGTTACCTTGGTAGCGTGAAAGAGAGGAAGAACAAGACCACAACGAAAAAACCAATAACCTTGGCCTAGTTAACACCCACGACAGCAGCAGCAACGACCCAGGAAACCTACAACAAGCCAACCCAAAACAGCCTTCTTGGCTTAAAAACCTAACGAAAGCAGCACCCCAGCAGCTTCCTTCTAACCAAACGGATCACGACCAACACACACGTTTACAGCAGCCTTGAAAATACCTTGCGAATCCCTCTTGTTGCTGGAATTCGAATGGAATGGAGGGTAGAGTGCTTTTGCCGTCATTTTTGGTTGAGGGAATATTAGGGTTCATGTGCTATATTGAATGAGTAAAAAGTAGGTTAATGAAAAGAGGTAAATGAGGTAAATGGAATATATGGGGAAAGTTATACTTGGCCAAATAAATGGAGATCAAAACAGATTTGAAACTTCCCAATTTACAATGTGATGGGCTTGAATTTTAAGTGTAGTGGTTTGTGTATTTTCTTTACTCTTCGGCCCAAACAACTCAAGTCGTGTGATATATGACTAAACATAAGTTGTAACGATTTATTTATCTTGTATAAGTTGGTTATTTACGAGTTAGGTTATAATAGTATTTAATGAGCTTGAAGTAATTTACGTATTTTACAGATTTTAAATTAAAAGGGCAAAATAGTCTTTTAACACGTTTTAGATTTTTAGGGTTTTACACATACCCTAGACATGGAAGATATAGAGCTAGTGGATCAGGTTTCTATCAGAGAGATGAAAACAAAGTCGATTATCAGGAGAAGCGTTCAACTCGGGAAAAAACTCTGAACAAGTTTATGAATGAATTTGCTAAGAGACATGATGAAACTATCAGGCTGATCAACGATATAAAGGTGTCAACGAAGGGAAATTCAGAAATCAAGGAGCTGCAATTAGTGCACTAGAAGAGTAGATTAGGCAGTTGTCAAAGGTTCTTCAAGAAAGGTTTCATAGGACTCTACCAAGTAACACTGAAGTTAACCCACAAGACCATAACAAAGCAATGTAGAGATGAAGAGAGTCGAACTTGAACCACTTGGAAATAACCAAAAGTGCTTCCTGGGAGACAACCCGGAATGTTTTTCAATTTTTCTTTATTTCTGTTTGAAACTGTTCATTCTGTTGAGTAGATACGGCATATCCAACTTCAAGATACGGCGTATTCCACTCCCAGAATTTGTAGTTTTGTTTATTTCTGAATTTTATGATTTTTATTTTATGAACTATCTGTCAGGCCCTTGATACGAAGATTCCTGTTTTGGGATACAATGTATTCAAGCCCTTACCGTACTTTGTTTTTCATACAGATTGTTCAATACGGCGTATCGAATATTAGGGATACGACGTATGACCAATAATCTGTATTACATCACCAAGGTAGTTTTGACCCTAGCTTGACCAATACGATGTATCCAATTAATGGAATAGACCGTATCGATCTACAGATCTGGACACGACCTTCTTGAATTTTTTTCTAATCCACTAACGCTACAAAAGTATTTTTATACTTCTTTTCATATGTCTATAGGTCTGATCAAATCAGGAGTGATGGTTTATATATTTGTAGACAGTATACGTACAGCCATGGCGGATCCTCCCAACGACCTGCATTCGAGCTTGTACATATTTTCTTTCTCATACTCTAACCATGGAGGATCATACCGAGCATTATCAGTGGAGTTTTCGATTTCTAATTCTAGCCTCTTTTATTTTATGTATTCATTTGTACAATGAGGACGTTGTACTGTTCAAGTGGGGGGAGGTAGCTAAAATTAGAATTTTACTTGTCTAGTTCTATGAATACAACTAAAAATGGTTAAATTTTAATTTTTTCACACGTTTTTCATAGATAATTAGTAACATAACTCGCAAACAACAACCTTTGATACCATTTGTGAGAATTGAAACCTTTCCGTTCTACTATTTTACCCCAAATTCCACAAAAATATGAGTTTGCCGGTGAATTGATGTAGACTTTAGAACTTGGCTTGGTATATCTATTTGAAACCGCCAAAATGAGCATTGCATTAAGGAAACTTAGTGTAATCGGTTTTAATCAACATTAGAGGCAAAATTACTAGGATTCACCCAAATTGCCCATGTCATTTATATGTTTGTATATCAACTAACTTACTAGTTAGCTGACCACCTGTTTAAACCCTTTTGTTACTAGGATTAATTTTGAGTAAGATACCCTAGTATAACCTGTTGAGCATATCTTTTCACTTGTTACACCACTAAATTATTATGTTTCGTTACACCTTTACACCTTAGCCTACCGTATAGATTAATGTCCATTTTTTGGTTGCTAGTTGCTACATGTGTCCCGTGTATTTCCTGTTTTCGTGTGAGTTTTCCTTCGATTCTTTTCTAGAGAGACATTGGTCGGGAGAATTGCATGATGCATTGAGAATGTGAAAGTATGTATTGTGTGTCATATCCTTTTACTACTACTTTCACTATTTTTTTATTTCATTTGATTCCTATACGTTAATGAGTATCATATATAGGATATTATTGGTGAAGTGGTAAAGTAATATACCATTAGTTTGATTTTTAGTTTATGTTAGTTGTTAAAAAAATGTGAATTTCAGTATTTAGTTTAAGTGGTACGTAATATAAACCACTTATTTTAGTGTATAGTTATCGTAACTTTGCCACTATTGTATTGTATATTTTGAGATTTTATGAGAGTTGGTAATTCGAGATAGCCAACTTGGTATGTTTCGTTGTTGATGATGTTGATCGAGGTATATTTGAGTCTTATTCGTGTATTAAAGCGTGTGTTTTCCATGTTAAACCATGAGTTAGTCAATGATAAATGTCTTTTTCGGCTATGTGGTAAGGTAGTAGCTAGTAGCAATTGGTTTTGTCGGACTAATCTATTTGTTTTGTTCATTTTTCTATTTTACATCAATTTTAAATGTTTCCCATGTCTTATCCTACATTTATTCATTCTTCATCCTAACCTTTAGCTAACTAAGATTCGGGAATTGAACAATCTTTGATGTCTCATTCATTGATTTGGATGAGCATGATGATTTTGTCGCCCTTTTTGGTGTAATATTATTGGGGAAGATTACTTAATCATGGCTTTAGCTTATTCTAGTTAGGGAGTGAGCAATCACGGGTATCGTGGTCGTCATTACGATCATGTATTTATTGTTTAGTCGCCTTTTTTGGAATATTGGCATCGTTAGAGATTAAAAGAATGACGAACCCTTAAGCCTTCACATTTTTAACCCATTTTGTCTTTGAAACCGGTTATGTCCTAAACTCTAGTGGTAGAGATATGTACCCTTGCCAAGCTTATGATAGAATACTCACCATGATGTGCAATTGAGTGTACCACTAAATAAACACCCTAAAGTAGTTACGAGAGATTCATTTCCTAAGTTGTGAGATGTAATGGTTATGCACTATTAGTTTAAGTTAATTACTTTGATGCTTAATTTCTAAACCAATATTTGGGATGTTTTTCTAATTACTTAATGTAGAGTCTACTTGAGCACAAGTAGAAGTCAGGTGAGGGGGTGGGGAAGGAAGGGGGGATATTTGATAAGTCCAAATTAGTACTATATTTATCACATTATTATTGCTCAATATTTTATGTTTATATCTAAATTGATACTTAATTGCTTAGGTTTTCCATTTTCAGTGATTTTTGGAGCAATATTACAAGAGATACGGAAAAAAGGCATGATTTGGAGCTATTTTTATAATTCTGTATGCAAGCTGTAAAAGAGCATACGTCGTATGTAACTTTGGTCATCCACAGCATTGATATCTGGAAGAATTCATTAAGTATTGGTGAATATGGAAGCATACGGTGTATTTAATTCTGGCAATACGTCGTATTTTGAAGTTATGTAGTCAAAGCTCAAGTCAACTACTGAAGGTATAAGGCGTATGAAATTCTGGCCATACGCCGTATTGAAGATCTTATACCATTTCAAGTATATCGAAGATTTGAAAGTATACGACGTATCACACTTTAGCAATACGCCGTATGAAATTCCGGCCATACGCCGTATTGAAAATCTTACACACTATTGTATTGTATATTTTGGCTCTCGAATAATCTTGAGTGAATCAACAGGTTTAATACATATTTCCACATCAATTATGTTTCTCATTGTAACCAACCCAAAAATTCAATGTGTTTAATTTAATTTTGTAAACTTTAGCTCTATATCGTTACATACAAATATTCACTTTTAGATCGATCATTTACAATTATTTCGTAAATATTACACTTAAGCGGTAGACCTTTATTGATCTATTTTTCAAACAAACTATTGAATCCAAACTATTTCAACATAGCCCATATAGAAATAAAACTATGACATAACTCAGGTAAGTCCTTACTAGGTCACCTAAATTTTATAAAATCAAATTATTACCTCCGTCTGTCATGTTAAAAAAAGGTGTGCAATAAATCATTTTTTTACGTATAGGTGACCAAAATTTTATAGTCATCGTGTTTTTGACTAAAGTTTTTCAACCTTTTAATATCCGTGTATTACGAAATTTTATAGTCATCGTGTATGTTACTTTTTGTTAAGTAACAAATTCTATTAGACAGTTAGATACGGTTAAATTTGGTTAAAAATCAACGGTCATTACTGTTATCCAACAGTCACATCGGTTGAAAAAATGTGACAAAACGAGTAAGTTATTTAAAACATCAACAAGGGATGCTGTCCGTTAACCTCGCAAGAGGCGCTGCCCCTTGACCTCTGTCTCTTTTTCATAGTGGAAACATGTAAACTCAAACAAGTATACGCTCCACACTTCTCTAACTCTTCAACTAGAATAGGCGATTATGCTAAAATCATCAAAACAATTATGTGAAACTACTCTTCAACTAGATAATTTTGAGTTTTGATTGTATATACTTTGTTTCTTTGGGAAAGGATTATATTGCAGTAACCAACGTGTTGTCTCTATAACAATGTTTGTGGATCTAAAGTTTTTCCTTATAATAATGCTGGTAAATTTTATTAATTGCAGAAAAAAAAAGGTGTTAAACATTGTAAAGCATATAGATAAGGTGTTTGGAATTACGGGGACGTAGTAGTTATGCGAGAGCTTTGATTAAAATTTATGCTTCCAATGATTTTCGTGATAATTTAGTTTTGTTTGTTCCTATAAACTCGTAGGGGAAGGGTATACTAAGGAAACTATTCGCATTGAATACGGGAGGGCACCACCTCAGTGTGGTACATGTTTACTTTATGATCATTTGAATATGATTGTCCTAAAGCCGCTCCTAAACGTGTGGTTAATGGGACGAGTAATAAAGGGAATGATCCGGTTTCGGGAGCGACTAAAGAGGTGTCGAATGGTAGTCCAAGTATTACACCTCTTGTTGAAAAGATTAATAATCTTGAAAGTCAATTGATGGGAAGCTTGTAGTTTTTGGGGATGATGAGAAACTGCTTCCTATGCAAAAAGCTAATGTGAAAAACTATGCAAGCATCCTTATTTCGTCTAATGCGTCTCCTCCTCGTACTTTGAAGAGAACTCCTAACATGGTTAAAGTAGGAAAAAAGGTAGAAAATCCATTTTCTAAGGTCGGTGATATACTTGTCTCGGATAGTGATGATGATGAAGTCCTTGATGACTTCAATGAAACTTCTAGTTTTATGCCATTTGATGGTTCTAAAGGTGGTAGTGGGGTGGGCATGAGAAGCTTATTTGAGCAATGAAAGGAAGATAAGCATAACCAAAACCCTTATGATGATGATCAGTTTGATGATTGTGGTTTGACTGATGCTCAATTGAAGTTTGCTAATACTTATAACATTAGTCTTTGTGTTCAGATTAGATAGTTTGTTTTTATTGTGTTTTATATAAGTATGGCATGTCATTTCTTATGCTTAGTTAAGACTTAACGCACTGTAAGCGCTTTTGGTTTGATTCTTTTGGCTGAGGTGTAAAATTCACCCACATTCATTATACTTAATTATTTTTTTGGAGTAATAATATTTTTTCGGAAGTAGCCCTTTTACCAAAAATGCATATTACTAAATGTAAAACAAAAATTTGGGTATAGCTAATAAATCCATGCTTGCTTTTTATTACTAGGGTCCTTTTACATCAACATAATAGGTTGTACTACTGCCTTTTAAATGTACTCGTAGTTAGGGCTGAGTATCAGTCTAAGACCGGATCGGACCGTCAAAAATCGAATCAGACCGAGACCGAATTAGACCAAAACCACGGACCGAATGTGTTCGGTCCGGTCATTCGGTCGGTTCGGCCGGTCCGATCGAAGAAGGTTTTATTGGTCGGTTTATACGTAAGACCGACCAGACCGAACCGGACCAAAAGCGAAATAAGGAAAAAGTTCAGACCGAGACCGGACCGCTAGTTTTTGGTTCGGTCGATCCGGTCGGTTTTCTTGATCCGATCGATTTTAAAATCTCCGATTCTCAGCCCTACTAGTAGTTGATATCGAATTTATAGGTCAATCATACCGTACATATGATTATACACGTTCAATTGTTCAAACACGATTTTTTATACGTATCACGTCACGTCGACACGTCAAATATCATTACTAGTTTATTCAATGAAAGATAAAAATATTAGAGAATAAGGAAATACCAACATTTATAGCATAATGTGAAAACAACATTACATAAAACGAAACACACTAGAAAGCAAAACGAGACATGTGTATATATATGTCCCTTAAAGTACACAAATTAAAGGAAAACATGGTTTTCCATTTAATCTTATTCTACTAATCAACATACTCTATATTCTTAAATCTCTCACACCCCAACAGTGTATCTTTCCATGCATTTAAGATGCAAACCTGATCACTGGACCCTGCAAAACCAAACCACATGACACTGAGTTTAGTAAAATTTATAAGTATTTTAGATTATATGTGAAGGTGCATTAAATCTTTAAATAGTAAAGTGCATAAATTTGGCATACTTGGAGCAGTCAGTGTTAGGGCTGATCTTGTAAGGAATGCTAACACCACACCTGCCAGGAAGGCCAGCGGCGTTAGCAGCATTTAGACCAGGGTTAGCCGAGTAAGCACTCTTCAAGCAACCACAAGCGGTTTTGCGGTCAGGGGTCGTTTTTGCAGCAGCGTTAAGACTCTTAACACCGTTGCAACATGCCCCAGGAACCGGACCACCAGACCTCAAGTAGCCAAGGCATGGTGCCAAATTAGTAATCACTGTACCGCACGTAATAGCCGGCCTCAGTGTATGGGGCTGACAACACCATGAAAGCCACCATAACACATAAAACCTTAATCATCATTCCTGCCATTGTTCAAATATCGCCCTAATTAGAAACCATAAATTGTTAGAAGAACTTTTTTTTTCTTGTATCTTTGGTTGTGGTGTGAGAAAATATGAAGATAGTGCTCCATATTTATAGGGATTTCAATGCATGTACATGTGTGTATGGGTGTGGTTGAGCTCATAAATTCTATACAGTACATACTAACATTAATATATTACCTTTATTAAATTTTGGTAGGCAGTACATCCTTGCACTTCCACCGACGTTGTTACTATTTCGTGAAAGAACTTGACATTTTACTTTGAAAAAACATATTCTTACATTATAATTAGAGTGACGTTATTTTGCATACCAAATAATCCTTATATACCAAGGGACACATTCCAACCATTGATTCAAATTTAATTAATGGCTGAGATTAAAACACACTCTCCACTAAAATAAAAGCGGAGGGTATAATCGTCAAATCACACCAAATATTAAAAGCGCCTAACTCTTCATTTATCACATTCATCGCACCTACCTAAACACACACTAAAACACACTACTCACACATTTACACCGATAAAAACACCGCAAAATCATCAAAACTTTCAAAATCACCGAAGAAGATGGAAGATACCGATTTGAAACTATCACGCTAAAGGCCGAGGAAAAAGGAACTACCGGCAAAACCGGCCAAAAACACGCTTGGTATAATCTTACACTCTAAACATCTATTTCAATATCTACAACTGTTATTTATGATTATATGATGTTTTCAACTGTTTATAGCGATTATGATGAAGAAATGTGCAAATAGAATTTAGGTTTTAACGGTTTAGAAGCTAGGTTTGCAAGATTAGAACTGTTTATAGATTTTTTGTTATGATTAGGAGTTAGGTTTTAATAGTTTAGAAGCTAGGTTTGCGAGATTAGAAGTGTTTATCGAAGGCGTCTGCGGCTAAGCGAAGGCTTAGCCGCATAAGACGCTTCGACTTTGGCTTCATGAGGCATCTTATGCGACTAAACCTTTGGCTCACCGTGGAAGATTTGACGAATGCAAAGGATTCAACAAAGCATTATTGCACTAAGTAAAAGGATTAGCCGCAGAAGATGCCTTTGGCATCGCCAAAGGCATCTTATGCGGCTAAACCTTTGGCTCATCTGTTGAAGCTTTGACGAATGGAAAAGGCTTCAACAAAGCATATGCTGCAGCTAAGTAAAAGCATTAGCCGCATAAGATGCCTTTGGCGAAGCCAAAGGCATCTTATGCGGCTAATCCTTTGGCTAAGCCGCGGAAGGTGCCTTTGGCTTTGCCAAAGGAATCTCATGCAGCTAATGCTTTGGCTCAGCCGCAGAAGGTACCTTTGTCAAAATGCTAAAGCATCTTATGAGGCTAAACCTTGGGCTTAGCTACAGAACATGCCTTTGGCTTCGCCACACGCATCTTATGTCGCTAAGCCTTTTGCTTAGCCGCATAAGATGCTTTAGCATTTAACAAACGAATTGGCTGTGACTGATGCACAAAATGCTTTGTGGGGATATAAGATAACTTAAAATAAGCTTTTAAATCTGTTTTTTTATTCTATATCAGATATGATATAACAAACATTTGCTTTTAAAATAGCCTTTTAAATATGTGATAACTTAAAAATTTCCTTAGAAGCAAATGATTTGGCTTAGATACAGGCTTAGCCATTGGAAAAAACTTCAAATCATTAACATTTGCTTAGCCACAAGCATAGCATTCAACATTTCTGAACACAAATACATGCTTGTAACATATTTTGTATCTACCAAAAATTTTATGTTAAATGTCACATATGATATAATAAAAGATGTATTCAATTTTGTGAATTGACTAGGGTGCGAGATAAGCAAAGGCTTCACAAGGCTTAGCGAGGCATAGCCTTGACTTTGCCGAAGGCTATGCACAGCTAAGAATTTGACAAAAATGAACAATTATTCAAGAGCTAAAAATTTTATGTTGAATATCATATATGATATTATAAAGAATTTTAGTAATATCTGAGCGTAGCCTCTAAATTTGCAAAAATAGATATGCCGCACCTAATCCTTTGAGTAAAACTGTGAGGATATTAATTAATTGTTCATTGTTGATGACGTAGGAGATAAAGAAAATGATGACGGAGAAGATGATGTTGGGCATCTAATCTCTAAATTGCCACTACTAAAAATAAATGCTGAAGAGAAAAGCCCTGCTAAAGGTACATATCATGTGTTCAATGGTGGAGATTTGCACAAAAGTCAAATTAAGTAGTGTTTGGTTCAGGTTGTCAAATTGAGTTTAAGGATTGTTTAGTGTTATAGCTAAGTTACTAGAGTCTCATCTAGGTTTATTAAAGTCATGTAGGTCAGTAAATTACACTGGCACTTGCTCTAAACTCAAAATTCTCTTGAAACTGCTTTAATCTTATATCAGTTAAGTGTATAAGTAAAATAACTTGCATATTATGTGTAAAATCATATAGGTTAGTGTAATATGGTCTCATTTCATCTAGAATCATAGTTTAGAGTCTGTTTTGTAAGATCAAATTTCAATAAAGTCAAATCTCAATTCTGTCCAAAAAGTCAAAAACACCATTTTAAGCTCAAACTGCGTGTGTTTCTGGAATTTTAATACATTCATTACTAAGTCAAATTGGTTGAAATTTTGGATTCTAAAACTACTGTTGGTGGAGTTTATCAAGGGTATTTTTAAATAATTTTGTGAATTTTGTAAAGCCACCTAACCAGTGCTTCAATTTGGTCAAATCTGCCCTGTTCACACACTCAGCTTTAACTGAGTGTGTAACAGCTTCTTGCAGAGTCTATAATAAGTTCATCATTGCTTATCTACGGTCCAAATATGGTTTTCAAGTTCCTTGCCAGGTGTCTTTGAGGTTGTGACATATGGGTTTAAGTTCCAGGCTTATCTTGTAGCTTATTTTTAAGCTGCAATTGAGTAAATTAGGCCTGTTTGGTAGTAGTTTAGGCTTTATTTGTTTAGCTATTTAGGAATCTGATTTGAGCTTATTCACTTGAAGCTGGTGTTTCTGTGGTTTTAATTAGTTGAATTTAGTTGATAATGGGTTAGTTTTAGTTTGTTATATGTTCCTGGTAGCTTTTGGTTCACTTAATTAGCTTTTAGCTTAAATCGATGTGGAGAAGCACGAAACACGTTATGTACTGAGAATATTTCAATTACTAAATCACAAATGATATAATATAAATTTGTTTTGCAGATAAAGCAAAAACAGTAGCTCAAAGATTGAATGAAATGCAGAGAAATGCTAAGAAGAAGAAGCGAGCTAGAAAAGAAAAGAATAATGAAGCGATAAGAAAAAACTAAAAATCAAGAAGAAAAGACACTTGACAGAAAGCGTGCATGAAAAGAAAAGCATCGGAAAAGCAAAGTACTCAAAAGATTTACTAGAGGTGATGCTAGGAGAATTGAAGAGGAAAAAGATGCTAATAAAAGTGATGATGAGGATCTTGAGGCAGTGGGAGAATCAAGTGAAGAGAAGTGGAAGAGACTGAAGAGGAAAGTTTAGAAGAGAATGATCGACAATTGGTTGTAAAAGAAAGAAAAAAGAGAAAGAAGGAAATAGTTGTTCAGAAGGAGGTTGAAGATAAGGAAGATAAAAAGAAGCTTAAGGTGAAAAAGGACAAAGCAAAAACAAAAAATTACCCAACATGTACAACAAGGTCATCACCAAAACCTCTCTATGAAGCAATGATCGGTTTATCAAATGACAGAAAGAAATGCTTGAAAGAGATGGGATTTGAGAGGTTCATAAACTTCCCTATTATTGAACTTCCGGCTGCATTGGTGTACCATGTAATTGATAAGTTCCATCCACCTAGCATGGAATTGAGATTACAAAAAGGTTCAATAAAGGTAACAAGGCAAAAAATTCATGATATGCTAGGTGTGCGATGGGGACAAGAAAGTTTGGAAGATCTAGAGGAAAGATTTGATGATGACAATTTCATTAGAGAATGGGAAGAACAGTACGCTCATCTTGGACGAATTACACCACTGCTGTATCCTTCGAGATATCAAGCACAACTGAAGCAGATTTCATGTTCAAGATTAATTTCTTAACATTGTTTGCAAGCACCATGGGCACTTTGGAGAGTGTAGGAAGAGTGCCCAAAAAAATCCTCAAGCACGTTAAAGAAGACGATGATATCTCTGATATCGATTGGTGCAGCTACATAATGGAATGCTTGGAAGTCGATAAGCTAAACGGGCGCAAGTCAAGTCGGGTACCAACTTCTATTATGGTCCTATAACATTCTTATGTGTAAGTTACTTTCCATTAAACTTATCAACTATGATTCACTCATATAAAAATTATCTAACAAAATTTTAATTGTATTTTGTGTATAAAAAGTCGCTATACTTGGACTCAACAAACTACCCGAGCTTCAAGTTATCGTCACCGCTTGACCATCGAAGTTGGAACACTCCAACAATGAGGAAAAGAATAAACATGGAAATGAGAGACGGTTGCTTGGGGACGTTAGAGCATTACGGAGAGTATGATCCTGATGAGGAGCAAACCGGACTGAATTTGTACAAGGGAGAAGACATATACTATGAACCGTTGCCTCCCAGAAAGCCAGTGGAAAGAGAGGTAAAATTATTGAATTCATTTATAAAAATGTTGTTATAAAAAAGTATGTTATGATATATTTTACTTATTATTAAAAAAGCATGTTTAAAAGAGTTAACAAAAACAAAACCTTAGGCTTAGGTGCGGGCATAGCCTTGACTTTAGAGAAGGCTATGCTCACGCTTAAGCTCTTCAGTACGCCGACTTTAGCTTTAGAAGGCTATGCCAGCGACTAAGCCTTCAACAGGCTAACATTCATCTGTGCTTGCAACAATATCATATATGATAAAACAATAAGATGAATATCACATTTGATATTAGTGTTAAATCATATATGATATGTAATATCATATGTGATATTACATATCATATATGATATTTTAAAAAATCATATATGATTTTGCATATACAATAAAAAACTAAAGCCGAAATACTTACTTTACTGGGAGTTTTATGAAAAAATTGACGAGAAATTTGAGATAATCTCAAAAGAAAAATAGAGTTAGTTGAAACAATGAGAGAGGATTGAAGAAATTCGGGAGGACAAGGTGATGTTGACCTTGTACAAGAAGTACAAGAGAATGTTCAACAAGATTGAATTTGATATAGAAAGTGAGGTGAAGATAGTGATAGTGATCACGAGAACAATGAAGGAAGTGAGCACGAGAATCAAGAAAAACAAATGAAGGAAAATTAATAGTTGAAAAGGAGAATGAAAAGGAGGTGAGAGCAAAAATGAAAAGGAGAATGAAAGTGAGAGTGAAGGTGAGGATGAGGAAGAAGAAGAATATAATATATTTGGAAGTGAGGCGAAACCGAGCAGGAGGATGAAAGCGAGAATTTAGGTGAAAAGGAGGTTAAGAGCAATGATGAAATACGAACTACCAAAAATACGAAATAATACCGATCAGGAAGGAACAAAAGTTGCAAACAAAGAAACAACTCCAATGAAACACAAAAGAACACGAGAAAGATGCGAGAAAGAGCGAAATACCGGTAGTGAAGGTTAGTGTGATGGAAAAGCAAACGAAGTTCGATGTGAAGGTGAGTGAAAGTGAGAAGGATAAAAAAGCGAAGTTCAAGTAGCGGAGGAAAACCCGATTGAAGTTGCAAAGGAAGTTGAAACACCAAGCTGTGGAGGTAGCACCGAGGTTATAAGGTGAGAGTAGCAACACCGGATGATTTTGGAATCCGAAAACTTTGATAATCTCGTGAGTCAAGCGAACAAGAATATGAAGAAAAACATGGGAAAACATATAAGAGTGATCAAAAGAGATTCTTTGGGACAACGAAATGATAAGTGACCCAAAAGAGATTCTTGGGACAACGGAGATGAGTAGTCAAAAGAAATTCAAGGGTCAAAAGAAAAAAAACCGGAGGAATAGTAAGAAAGTCAATGTCGCCACCATCCGAGAAAATGACAAGAGGAAAGATCGAGAAAATCATTCACGCCACCATCTTTCGGTTTGGTATAAGCCCAATGGTAATGTGTCGTTGTTGAGACTGAAACAACATCAAAACTGGAAGAAAAGAAAGAAAAAAGGGTGAGAGACATCGAGGCTGAGACTGAAACAGAATCAAAACAAGAAGAACAACATCTAGCAAAGAGAGTCAAAAAACCATCACGTTTTCTGGTATCACCATACATGAACAAAAAAACTGTAATCCACACTCCAGCACAACCAGATGAATTGATGATAACGGACGCGTTATTTTCAATGGAAGGAAATCCAGTGTAAGTCTGCTATTTTTTTTTTATTAAAAATCACACAAAAAATAATAAATGTTGTGATAATAGTATGTATATAATTTAAATTTTGTGTAGTGACTTTGTCTTGAACCAAGCATCAAGGAGCCCTACAATAAGGAAAGCATGCAAACACCGGCACCTAACTTGAAGGTAGAAGCTAGTGTCATTGATGACTTTGCTTCACTTTTAAACTATGAAGAAATGGTGACCAATGGTGGAAACAAGATGAAGCATTACTTCCACACTTTGGAATGTTGGTAAGTAGATAAACATTTAGAAACTAATTACTAATCTATTTGTTAACAGTTATATGATATTGTTGATTTTGACAACAGACAAGCCAAATGGTAGAGTTGCCGAAGAAAGATGAAGCAAAGCAATATAAAGCTTTCTTTGATTGCATGACAAGCGAGTTTAAAGACAGCCCAAATGACATGTCATTGCAAAATGTAGAAATGGTAACAACTTACTTTACTTATTATCAAGAAAGAGATTCGACTTTTATTTGAGCTAAAATGAATATAATTTTCTTTCAATTTCTCAGAGCCTTCTTCCCAGTGATTGCTCATGAACACTTCTATCGGTTGTATTCAATCTAGCAAAAGGAACTTGACAAATCATTGACAACTCCAACTCAAGCGGACATATGACACCAAATACAAGAAAGAATGCGATGTTTTGGTAAGTCACTCAAACTAGGCATGGAAAGAACATAAATTGCATCTAATATTAGAAACTATAATATGACAAGAAATATCATATATGATATAATTGTCTTTAAATATTAGAAACTAAAATATGGTAGTTAAATATCATATATGATAAAACACTAGCAAGTTAATTGAGTCTTTGTTTGAAATATCGGATATGATAAACCACTAGTAAGTAAACCTGAATCTTTTGTTTGTGCGAGAAAAAGTGTTTTCACAATGTTTGGAGTCATTCAACCACCCAAAAGCGAAGCGAGATAAAGAAAAACAAGACGAAATCATAAAGGTCAAATGGGCAACAAAACAAAATGTGATTGATTGCGGGGTCTTTGTTATGATGCACATGGAGATGTACAATGGTGAAGCGACAAAAGAGCGGGAGCCGAACTTCCCAACTGAAGAAGAAGGCCAAACAATGGCAATAATCAAGCTGAGAGTAAAGTATGCAACAAAAATGTTAACGCATGAAATTAACACTAAGAGAGAAGAAATCAGCGAGGAAGCACATGCGTTTGCAAGGAAGCATACTGACAAAGCATTGAAACAAACCTACATAAAGGAGCAGATAGACAAGAAGAAGATGGAACAGGAGGCAACCCATGTTGCAAGTGCGATTTGAAGGCAAAACTTGATAGATGATAGGAGACAGTTGATAGATGATAGGAGCTGACGAATAGATGGGAAGTGATAACGCTACATGCGTCGTTCGGGGTCAAGGAAACTTCCTTTTCTTGAGCAAGTTTTATAACACCTAAGCGATGAACCTAATCGTTGTAGTGTAGTAATTAGGGTAAGCCACCGGTATTGATATCGTTCTCTAGGGAATAGGAATGCTAGTGAGAAGTTACTACGCTAAGGTTGAGGTTGAGGAAGATTATTTTTATCTTTTATGTTTTTAGAAAATGAAAAGGTCAGAATCTCGGTATTGGATTTGGGGGTTGGTATTGCTACCGATTACTCTACTATTATCTAATTATCTAAGCTAAGGTTGTGATAGTCTATGTCTAATTGATGTGTACTCGTATGATAGTTTAAAGATGTGTTTACTTAGGTTTTACTACTCCTTAATTATCTCCTATTGATGGTTGATTTGTCACGTCCTTATTCCTAGTTGCGTTGTGATTCTAAGGCTATAGGGGCGTGCTTATTTCCTAACTCTTTGAAATTACCAAAGGGTCTTGTTTACAAATCCTCTAGTGATTTATAGGCGCCTACTCTACGGTTGTCCTTGAATACTTTATCCTACAATTACCTAGATAATTATATTCTAAAGTTCACAAAGAAATGTCAAGCATTAAGTACACAACGAATAATCTAGCGCACTCTAGATCATTAGTCAACTAAGATAAGTATCAACCAATCAATATTCAATAATTAAGTTTCATATTCACTAAGCAAACACACAAATAAATTAGCGGGACATGGAGAACATGCAAGCATACACAAATAATCAAAGACATAATTAAATTAATGAAGTAAATACTTATCTTGATGTATAATAGGGTTTAGAACCCTAAAATACTGCACAAGAAAGCCTTGGTTCGGTTTAGGTTTTTACTCCAAAATACTACACACAAAAGCGAAAAATTCGGATTCTATATATAAGATTACATCTGCGACGGCGTCACCTTATGTTTCGTGGCGCCGTCGTGTCGCCATCATTGGGGTTTCGTCTTGGCCACGTAAACCTTTCGACGGCGTCACCTTATATTGTGTGCCGTCCCTTGACTCGACGCCGTCTTGGCGCATCTAGGCCGTCGAGTAACGACGGCCTACTCGCCTAGAACTGACGTCGTCCGCCGAAAACATGCAATTTAAGCCCGACCCGTCGCAAAATTCCTTCCAGACGGCGTCGCGGATATCTGATGGCGCCGTCATGCTTATGTTTCAGCAGCTTTGAGTGTCTCGATTCGACTTTGGCCATTTTCTTCGTATATTCGCGCCTTTTCGTCCAAATAAGCATCATTCCAACATTTTGCCTTCAAGAGACCTAAAAGTGAAAAGGAGCGATATTAAGCAATAACGGATCAGAAGTGATCGAATAAGGGCTTAAATGACCCTTAAAAGGTACCTTTAAAACCTTATCAAATATTCCTACACTTGGTATTTGCTTTTCCTCAAGCAAATGTGCTTTAGCCAATTAATTTATAAGTTAGGGGTCATGAAGCATCCATTCAAAGCGGTCCACAACACATATAAGCCCCATAAAAGTCATAACAAGCACGGAAATTACATACTAGCACCTCACATGGGGTGTTTAGATACTCACATCTCTCTCGGGTGTATATATGAAATATAACAAATCGAAATGGAAGATAAACACTCATTAACGGTCCTAGTACATAGATTACCATAGGCTTGAGAATAGATCAAACCTCCGTCGCTTTGGCGTAAGCACCTAGGAAAGACTATCAAAGAGGTCTTTAAAGGGTTGTAGCGTTAGGCTTACGGTAGGGAAATAAGGGTTTGGTGGGATAGGCTATATATTGGTGGATAGTCAAAATCTCTATGTTGCAAGTATCGAAGAATGGCGTTGCTAAGCCAAGACTCGACACTCTAAAACTCTAGGCAACGAAAATAAACAAACATAATTTAAAAGATAGATGTAGGATGGTAGCCCGTATGGTTTTTTTTTTTTTTTTTTTTTTTTTTTTTTTTTTTTTTTTTTTTTTTTTTTTTTACACTTTACTCTACCATCCTCTACGGTACATCAAAATGATAGGGTTTATAGACACATCCCTACACTTGAGTTTTATTACTCTAACACTAATTTGACCCGAATTGAAAAGATCAAAACACTTGGAGTACATTATTATGCAAACAAAGGAATTTGAGTTTAACGTTCTCTTTCCTATGTTTCATAAACTTTAACTTTCCCATGAATCCCAATCATCCCAAAGCGTATACAAAGGATATGACTCGACTTAGCAACTCATGCAAGCAACGGATAATTGCACTAAGGGTTTTGGGTGATAACATAAATTTGCACTAAAAGTGAGTGCAATAAAGGTAGGCTAAAGCGATTTGGGTGTATATTTGGGGTGGGGTGTAAACAATGCTCTTCATTGATATTCGGAAAACCGAAATATCACGAGAACCGCGAAAAGGATAGGCTCGAGGGGTTAACTAGGGGTATCGTGTACTAAAGATGAGTACAACGCAAAGGGTATGGGGAATTACTCAACCGATATGGAAGAAGTAATTATATTACGGTATCAAACAAGGGTTTATCCTAATGCCTCTTATCATTTAGTTATTCCTAACTACACAAGTGTAGCCTCACTTGCGATCTCGGAATGCATCACAAAACAAGTTCTAGAATCTAATATACTACGGTTCACACTCTAAGCATTAAAGATGAATGCTTTAATTCCTACTAATCTAAGGCGATCCTCACATTTTGGGTGGAATTTAGGTGGTAAGGGTTTTGTGCTAGTCATGCAACTTCCTATCCATGAGGCGCTTTTGTTAAGACTAATGGCCCACTCTTATCGTCATGAAAAATTTTAAATTTGGCTAAAATTACCCTAACCTACATTTTCTCATGGTTTATTACACAAATACACTTGGACAAAGCAAGCAGGTCAAGGATAAGCATAGTTTCAAAGTTCCGTTTATTTTCCTCCCTACATTTAAACCGAACATTGTCCCAATGTTCCCAAAGTATCAAAGTTATGATAATAGAAGGTAATTAAAAGCGAAAGAAACTAATACTCCACGATTAGCTCGGTAGGATCCGTAAAAGTGGTGGTTAAATCTTTTCAAGAAGAGTTTTTGCGTGAAAGGCTCCTTCTTAACTTGTGTAACTTCTTCTTGACAAACTAAACACACACTAGAAGAAAACAAACGAAACCATCGCGTAAAATCGGCGGTAATAATATACATAAGACTCGATTTAAACTAGGATATAATGCTTGTGGAATGGATGTTTACGAATTTGTTTTGAAAGTTAAGATCCGGAAAATTCAAAATTTTACAAGTAGCTCGAAAACGAGAAAAAGTAAGCTAAAGTTTTATTCCTTCTGGCGCGTCGGTTGCAATCTGACGCCGTCGGTTATCCCGACAAAAAGCGGTGCGATTTTGGAAAAATTACGGAAAATTTACATCTTTAGAATCGGAAAAACTTCGCAAAAACATCCATTATGACTCGATACAAGCATTTGACTCGAACAAACAAACATATATATCTTTTAGTTAATTGTTATTCTCATGTTTACGTTTCTTATGAAAGCGTGTAATCCTCCTACACTTATCCTTTATGTAAAATACCTTTATATGTAATTAAGGCGAGGTTAAAAACAAAATAAAGCATTTTACAAATTTAAACATGAGAACAAACAATTAATAAAAGATATATGACACTAACAAACAAAAATTAAGCATGGGTTGCCTCCCACGAAGCGCTTTTCTTTATTTAAGAGTCTTGTAGCTAGACTCGTAGTCCTACTCCTACGTACCGATATAAGTAAGTCTATCCTCAACAATGTCGTAGGGATCAAACTTATCATTCAAGTTCCTAGTAGTACGTTCGGTTAAATATGCCTTTTCAAACATCTCACCATCGGGATCATAGATTTGTATCCTAATGTGCCACCTTCCATTACCATCGCTAGGCGTTCTATTCCAATTCCACATGTGTTCGGATTCTCAACTATCCATTTATTCATGACAAGGTTAACGGGCAAGCATCCTAGGAACTCGGTCATCTTCCTAAATACTAAGGCGTCCTCGAACAGGTTCACTTCTATATCCCTAGCCAATTCTTGTTCTTGGAAAGTTGCTGCACTAGCAAAGGCCTTATCTAGGTAAAAAGGTCTTTGGGGGCCTATGATGTTCTTCTCAATCCAAGGTCCATATCGAGAAGGCTCTCTATCCAACCTAATCTCTTGTGGATTTCCTCATCCTTGTAGTACGAATGCCTTTTGACATCGTAAACCGACCTAGCACTCCCTCTCCTACCACTATTTTGGACATCTTACAATCGATGATGGCACTAGCGGTAGCTAAAATCCTCTTCCAACTAGTAATGGGCATGTCGGGTCCTTATTTATGTCTAGCACATGCAAGTCGGCCAAAGAGTCAACTCTCCTACATGTACTACCATGTCCTTTATTATTCCAACGGACGTGCTATACTACCGTCCGCTAATCCTAAGATAGTTTCCGTTGGTTCAATTTTACCTAGGTTGAGGCTTCTATGAAGGGACAACGGGCGAGATTGATGCATGATCCTAAATCGGCTAAAGCATCGAGTGGCTTGGAAGTTCCAAGTCTACGGAAGAGTGAATAGCCGGGATCATCTAACTTCTTAGGTAAGTTGTTTCGCATAAAAGCGGACCCATGTTTCCCAAGCCTAAGTTCTAACTCATATTTTTCTTTTAAAGCATTATAATAAGGTGCATGAGCTAAGACTTCAAGAATTGGTTTCTCTTGATAGAGTTCCTTGTACTCCTCCTCTAAACTAGGTTTGGATTCTTGGCTAACGGGTTTCTCGGGAGTAGGCTTTACCAAAGGTGCGGGCCTTGGTATTTCTTGGATGACTTGGAACCCTTTTGATAGCATTTACCGAGTGAACCGTTGGGTGAGAGGGGCATGAATGTGTGTTCTCCATGATGAACTAGAACATGAAGTCGATGCAATCGAATTCACTTTTGGGTTCTTTATGGTATCACTTGGGAGTGCTCAATTTCCGCTCATTGAAGGCTTTTAAGAGGGCATCAAGCTTGGTTGTCATCTCGCTCTGTTTTGCTTAAACTCGACTCAAGCTTATTCAATCGAGTTTCTTGGGATGACAAAATCTAGATGCAATTGCTTCAATATTAGTGGGGTTCCGGTATTAGAAGAATTGAATCATTAGGCGAACTAGATGAGCTTTGGGGTGTGTGAGTTTTGGTTCCACTTAAGATTAGGGTGATTTCTCCATGAGGGGTTGTATGAGTTTCCTAAGTTGTTTTGTTCGGGTTTGAAAGTGTACCACTTATCTCCCGCTCCGTCGATGCGTATGGGCGTAGTCCGCAAAGCTTGTTCGGAGGCCTTGAGCAATCACGAGTGTCATGGGGACCATTGCATAACTCACAAGGTAGAGTGATTTGATTCACTTGTCGTGAAGACTTAGGATTTTGTAGGAACTCATGAGGAATTTGACTTGATCTTCAAGTTCAATCATCCTACGGTCGGGAGGAGGCAAGGAGATTGCCTTGACGGTTTTGGGAAGTTCACGGGGTCATCCCAACTTTCGTTGTCATAGAGGCAAGGTCCTCTATTATTTCCCATGATTCTTCAGCGGTGAGATCACTAAGTTTTCCACCGGCCGCTTGGTCAATGGATCGCTTAGTGGGAAAGTTGACATGATCATAAAAGATTTGGACTTGGAGCCAAAGATCAATGCCGTGATGAGGGACTTTATGAAGTAAGTCCTTGAATCGGGTCCATGCTTAGAGAGAGATTCACCTTGACGTTGTTGGAACATCAAGATGTCATTCCTAAGCTTAGTGGTTCTCCCGGTGGGAAAAATTGAGCAAGGAAGCGAAGTAAGATCATCCCAACTTGAGATGGAGCCGGGGAAGTCGCTCAAGCCAATTACTAGCTTGGTCCCGTAGAGAGAATTGGAAGAGACGCAAGCGTGGTCTCCCAGTAGTAGCATCAAGGTCGATGGAATCGACAATTTTGAGAAATCCCTCGATGTCTTTGATTTGGATCTTGAACGAAGTCCATGGAATGCACATCCGTTTTGCACCAACCGGATGGTGTCGGATCGCAGGGCCGTAGTTTGGGCTCGGTTGGGAAGCTCAATGGTGTTCCTATAACCTAGTTGGTTTGGTCTCGAGTACTCACCAAGAGTACGGGCTCTTAGCGGTCGTTTGGTGGTGGGTTGATGAGTGGCGGTTGGTTGTCACCTTCCATGGTGAAAAGTGATGGGGTTCACGAACAAAGGTCACGAAGAAGGGGATAGACTAAGAAAGCTAAAATGAGAAAAAGTTTACTTGATAGGAATCAAGCAAAGAAACCTAAGCGAGGTGGACTACTAACTAGCTATTCTATTCCCGCCGCCGCGCAAAACTTGATAACGCTACACGCGTCGTTCGGGGTCAAGGAAACTTCCTTTTCTTGAGCAAGTTTTATAACACCCTAGGCGTTGAACCTAATCATTGTAGTGTAGTAATTAGGGTAAGCCACGGGTATTGATATCGTTCTCTAGGGAATAGGAATGCTAGTGAGAAGTTACTACGCTAAGGTTGAGGTTGAGGAAGATTATTTTTATCTTTTATGTTTTTAGAAAATGAAAAGGTACGAATCTCGGGTATTGGATTTGGGGGGTTGGTATTGCTACCGATTACTCTACTATTATCTAATTATCTAAGCTAAGGTTGTGATAGTCTATGTCTAATTGATGTGTACTCGTATGATAGTTTAAAGATGTGTTTACTTAGGTTTTACTACTCCTTAATTATCTCCTATTGATGGTTGATTTGTCACGTCCTTATTCCTAGTTGCGTTGTGATTCTAAGGCTATAGGGCGTGCTTATTTCCCTAACTCTTTGAAATTACCAAAGGGTCTTGTTTACAAATCCTCTAGTGATTTATAGGCGCCTACTCTGGTTGTCCTTGAATACTTTATCCTACAATTACCTAGATAATTATATTCTAAAGTTCACAAAGAAATGTCAAGCATTAAGTACACAACGAATAATCTAGCGCACTCTAGATCATTAGTCAACTAAGATAAGTATCAACCAATCAATATTCAATAATTAAGTTTCATATTCCCTAAGCAAACACACAAATAAATTAGCGGACATGGAGAACATGCAAGCATACACACAAATAATCAAAGACATAATTAAATTAATGAAGTAAATACTTATCTTGATGTATAATAGGGTTTAGAACCTAAAATACTGCACAAGAAAGCCTTGGTTCGGTTTTAGGTTTTACTCCAAAAGACTACACACAAAAGCGAAAAATTGGATTCTATATATAAGATTACATCTGCGACGGCGTCACCTTATGTTTCGTGGCGCCGTCGTGTCGCCATCATTAGGGTTTCGTCTTGGCCACGTAAACCTTTCGACGGCGTCACCTTATTTATGTGCCGTCCCTTGACTCGGCGCCGTCTTGGCGCATCTAGGCCGTCCCGAGTAACGACGGCCTACTCCTTTAGAACTGACGTCGTCCGCGAAAACATGCAATTTCGCCCGACCCGTCAAAATTCCTTCCGACGCGTCGCAGATATCTTGATGACGCCGTCGCCTTATGTTTCAATGACTTTGAGTGTCTCGATTCGACTTTGGCCATTTTCTTCAGTATATTCGCGCCTTTTCGTCCAAATAAGCATCATTCCAGCATTTTGCCTTCAAGAGACCTAAAAGTGAAAAGGAACGATATTAAGCAATAACGGATCTGAAGTGATCGAATAAGGGCTTAAATGACCCCTTAAAAAGGTACCTTTTAAAACCTTATCAGGAAGTCACTCGTTTTTGGGTAAAGGTGGAGTGACAATGGTGATGCACTTACAAACTTACTTCTGATTAGTTAAATTTGGGATAGCTTATGCCATTTAGAATGGTTAGAACAGTATGTTATTTCTTATGGTACAATGTCACAATCTTATCTCGTATGCTACAATATGTTATGTCTTATGGTACAATGTCACAATGTTGACGAATAGTGATCAGATCTGAAATGGTTATCTAATGAATTTGGCGGCACATCTGCGGATGTGATTTTGGATTATATGTGTTGTTGTACAAGTTTTGCTACACAAAACTGATATATTCGATAAAAAGGCGTTGCTAACCAACTCCGCGTTTCATAACACAATTTGAAAACATATGATATGAGATCTGATCAACAAATGTGCTAATGGTGGTATCACATATGATTTTGTATGTATATCAAATATGATATATAACAGTAAAAAATCAAATGTGATTTTGTATGTATATCAAATATGATATATAACAGGAAAAACAAACTAGATAAATCAAATGTGATAATTCACTTAACACAAAGAGAAGATAAATCACTTAACACCAAAAAAATATATATATCAAAAATCCATTTCATAAAACAAAATCATAAACAATCAAAGAAGATTCAAAGTACTTGATAACAAAATTCTTATTTGGACAAAAAGCAGTAAAAGATTTATCATGTAGCTTGTTGAACCAAATCATCTTGTACTCTATAATTATTTGGACATGTCCTTTTGTTGTGGCCATCTTTAGCTCCACATCTTGAACATGCATTCCTATTAACCGAACTCTCATCAATAGCTTGCTCTTTTCCACCTTTTATCGCGATTTTCACGTCCTTTGGGCTCGCGACCAGACAGTTCTTAACAGCAACTACGGGAGGCTTTGGCACTCCGACAAGCTCTTCAAGATTATCAAGCTTGTCCTTTGATGGAGGATTTGGGCAATCGACTTCAACATCTAACTTTAGCAACTTCAACTTCTCAATAAAAGCGGTAACCTTGTCTCGTCTTTACTCAACATATGCACACGATGATCAACAATAGAAGTAGCCTCGTTTGCATAATTCTCAACAATCTCATTCTTCTCACGTACACCATTCCTTTTGTTCCTCAAACCAGCAGGTATCAAGTTCTTTGTCCAACGCCTCAAGATGTATTAATTTGGAATCATTTCAACATTCGCATTCTTAAAGACACAAAAATGTGTCTACACAATATTCAACTCTAACAAAAAGTCGACAGAACAAACAATGATCCATCTTCTATGTTTCGCAAAACCTCCATGCAAAAAAAAAATAATAATAAATAATATATAGTCAAATATCATATATGATAGATCATATGCGATACATCATTTGATATATCATATATGCTATATCACATATGATATATCACATATGATATATCACATATGATATATCAAAATTATAAAAGTATAAAAATAACAATAAAAAAGCTTTAATATAAAAAAATTGGTTAACAAACTAACAAACATTATCTGATCCATCTTCTCGTGAAACAAGTTGATCGGCTCCTCTTCTTCTTCATTTTATCAATTATCATCACCTTTTTCTTAAATTTCTCTTTTTCTTAGATTTCTTCTTCTCCATTACTTCATGAACAAACTTTTCTCTTTAATAATAGACACCTCGGATCCTTCAAACAAACTTTTGGTATCTATTTGGCAAAACCATGTCCCAAAGAAATATTTCGGCTTGAACCAATTCGAAAGGGGCAGTATAAACCTTTGACGCATGACGTTCAATCTTAAGATAGGTTCTAAATGTAGGAACATAATCAATCGACTTATGATCTAACCTCTCTTGCATATGCCTCTGTTTTCCATTCCGTCTCAAAACAATTCATAAAATTCATGAGAGTCGAACGAATTAGTAAAATGAGAGAAAAGGAATTCTCACTCTCGGACCTAGAAGTTGTCCTCATCAAACCACACAAGGAGAGTCCACAAAAAGCGGGAATCCAACAAGAGCGAATGCGAAACATCTTTGTTAACCACTTATGATTATGCAAATTAAACTCATCTAATAACTTCCCCCATTGATACTCAAACTCATCAGGACCAATATACATATTCCACACAATTTGATTGAATTTCTTTTTAAAGTCTGTGTGATCATAAATCTTTGAGCATATCTGCAAACAAATATCACATATGATATAACAAACGATTTTCCAAAATGAAAAAAATATGAAATATCACATATGATAAATCATTAGAAACTACAAATAAAGAAAAATAAAATACAAGAAAGCACATAAAGTATCACATATGATATAACAAAAGGAAATACAAGAAAGCACACAACATACCTTTCTAGGAAGCTTTTGTGTAATATGCCACATACACAATCGTGTTTCGATCCAACAAATTCTTGTTCAATCGCCTTTCTCATAGCCCCGTCTCGATCGGTGACAACGATACTAGGAGCTTTACCAAAAGCTTTTATAAATGCTTTGAGCAACCAAATATAAGAGTTTGCGGTCTCATTCTTGAAGAACTGCGACAACCGTAACACACTTCCTATGATTATCAATTCTTTGTAAAAGGAACAAACATCATTTTGTACACGAAAACAAAAACAAAAATAGTTAAAAAAAATAAATAAAAATACAAGTAATACAATAAAATATGATATATATCACTCAAACACTTACTTATTTGTCTGTACGTAGCATCAAAAGAGACAACGTCACAAAACTCTTTGTAATTGTACTTGAAACTTCATCGACCAGAAAATTGCGAAGCTCGGCATTCTCAACCAAGTAATCAAGCGAAAAACGGAACATGCTTCCATCTATTTTCCATCTTAGCTATAAGCATCGAGCATCACTATCGCCTATATAACAATTCACACTCTAAAAAGTTCTTAAAGTCAACAGTTGTACCATGAACAAGCAAATCGATCCCTCGGACCGATCGACAAGTGATGAGCTCGCGTTGCACCTATATTCACGCTTCAGATTTAACAATAAACAAGCGCTCGGCATATGTTAAGCGCCTTTCGGTCTTGGACAAATGCTTATATTCTTTACGTTCAAGATCATGGTTATGTATACTATCAAAAGCAGTCAACTTATACTTTGAAGAACCGGGAATCAACTCAAACATCACACGTGCTTTGCAACTTTGTGATATGAAGGTTCGAACTTCTCTTACGCTTGTCACTATTCTCTAAATCTAGTGTGTCTACATGAATTCCCTTAGGACAACCTTTCCTATTACACACTAGATACTTTTGCTTAACAATACCACTCCTAAACCTTTTACGACATGATTTCCTAACCACAAACCACCTTTTGAAGCATATTTCATATCGCACTAATGCACTCATCAACTGAATTAAAAACATTGCCTTAGCTAGTAAAGCGTCGATCGGAACTTTAGGAATATAATAAACCGTTCCACCAGGAGTATCAAAATCAGAGTGAGTAGAGAATGATTCAGGAGTTTTCAAAGCATTCAGTTCTGAAAAAACAAAAAAGTACAAAATAAAAACATCGATCAAGTAAAAATGTGGTATCATATGTGATATATCATATGTGATATCACATATGATATCACATCTGATGCAAAATAAAAAGTGCTTAACAAAACATAACTAATAGCTATTTCAAAAAGCTTAAACTACTTAATTCAATCAAAGCATAAACTAATAGCTTATTCAAAGCTTAATATGCTTAATTCATCAAAAACTAATTAACAGCTTAATTTGAATCTAAACATAACTAATCGCTTATTCAGAGGATTAAAATGATTAACACCTTATCCATCTCCTACACGTAACACAAAACTAACGGTTTAGATCAATCTAAAGCTAAATAATAGCTTATTAACGACTTCAAATTAACTTAAAAGCGCTTAATTCAATCTAAAAGTAAATTAAAAGCGCTTAATTCAATATAAACCTAACTAAATAGCTTATTCACATATTAAAGCATTATTCAAACAGAAAAAACAATAAAAACAAAAATTAAACGATCTTACTCTTAATAGTGCGGATTCATCACCGTGTTCATAAGCTACAATCTCCTCCGTATACTTAGCGAAACATCATCACTAACAACAACATCTTGAGATGCGATTCGATTCTGAAACATCATCACTAACGCTTATAGAAGAAGAAGGATCGAGAAGAGGAACGATCGATTGATTCTGATTCGGTAATAGAAGAAGAAGGATCGGAAGAAATCGAAGAATTTGGAATCAAATCCATGAAAGAATCGATTAATTGATAACGAATTAGGGTTAGCGATGAAGAAGATGGGGTTAGCGATGAAGAATCGAGATAATAGAGATAAACACACACTTTGTGTGTGTGAAAATTAGATAACGTTTAATTGAAAGAAACATAAAAATTCTTTTTATATTGACTAAAATACCCTGCGATATAAAATCGATTTAATCTAAGCCATTAGATCAAAATGAATGAAAGGTGAGGATTGATCCCTTGGTATGTAGATAAAGTTTTGTCCCTAAATGATCTTTTATCTTATAATTACTGTAAACATTATTTGGTATTGATAATGTACCATGAGTACTAAACTATGTTAAGTTAACTTTATAAAGTTTATAGGACGAACAGATCAAGAGTATGTCTTATCCTTGTAACTAGTTTTGCGCACGGCCGTGCAAATTGCAAAAGATGCAATATATATAAAACGAAAAACGACTTCATAATGTACGTTTGTTTTATGTATCGTGTAAATATTATTAGCTTAGATATATAGCAATCTAATAGAAAATAAAGTATTGTAATGCTTAAATGCTCTTTCCCAAACTTGCATAGAAAAGAAAGCAACCTTTAGTTGTCAAATTGACCTTGGTATAAAATGACTAATACTAGCAATCACTACAACAATCGTGACTTTCGCAGGCGAAATATCAGGGCTTTCGCCGGGGACTTGAAAGCTTTCCTCGGGGACAAGTCCCCGGCGAAAGTTCCCCGGTAATACCCACTCGGGAATACTTTCCCCGGGGACTTGTTACCGCCTTTCCCGAGGACAAGTGGGACCCACAGCCAATTGTCACCGGTCAAACATGTCCGACGTGGCATCTATTTTTGCCGGGGACGAGTCCCCGGGGAAAATTATTTTTAAATATTAATCTCCTAATTAAATTAGTAGTCCGACGTGGCACTCCTTTTACGGGGGACCTGTCCCCAGCAAAAGCTAGACGCTACTGTTGAGATAATCTTTTTCGCCGGGGACTTGTCCCCTGAAAAAGCTAGACGCTACTGTTGTGTTTTCGATTTTTCCGAGGACTTGTCCCCGTGGATAGTTGTAAAATGAAATTTACTTTTGCACTTAAGCCGGCAAAAGTGACTGACCCATTTTGCAGAATATTGCGGCAAAATGGGTTATTTTTAGATTTTTTCTGGAAATTTTCCAAAAAAAATTTACAATGTCACAACCTGTTTTTTCATAACCTGTTTTATGCTACAACAACACAAATTCGCTAAACATAATATCATATATACCCATCAATCGCTAACATAGTTATCTTTTTCCAAAATCGCCAAAACGGTTCTGATAACGCTACACGCGTCGTTCGGGGTCAAGGAAACTTCCTTTTCTTCGAGCAAGTTTTATAACACCCTAGGCAGTGAACCTAATCGCTGTAGTGTAGTAATTAGGGTAAGCCACGGGTATTGATATCGTTCTCTAGGGGAATAGGAATGCTAGTAAGGAGTTACTACGCTAAGGTTAAGGTTGAGGAAGATTATTTTTTATCTTTTTATGTTTTATAGGAAATTGAAAAGTACGAATCTCGGTATTGGATTTGGGGGTTTTGGTATTTCTACCGATTACTCTACTATTATCTAATTATCTAAACTAAGGTTGTGGGGTCTATGTCTAATTAATGTGTGCTCGTATGATAGTTTAAAGATGTGTTTACTTAGGTTGTACTACTCCTTAATTATCTCCTATTGATGGTTGAGTTGTCACGTCCTTATTCTTAGTTGCGTTGTGTGTCTAAAGTTGTAGGGTATTTGTTTCTCCCTAACTCTTTGAGCTTACCAAAGGGTCTCGGCTACAAACCCACTAGGGATGATAAACTCTTACTCTAAGGCACTCTTTGGATGGTTTAGCCTACAACTACTCAGGTAATTATATTCTAAGGTTCATAAAGATGAATCAAGCATTAAGTACACAACGAATGACCTATCGCATTACTAGATCATATATCAACTAAGATAAGAAACAACCAATCAATATTCAATAATTAAGTTTCATACTTCCTAAGCAAACACACGAATAAATTAGCCGGACATGGAGAACATGCAAGAATACACACAAATAATCAAAGACATAATTGAATTAATGAAGTAAATACTTATCTTGATGTAAGATAGGGTTTAAAACCATAAAATACTGTACAAGACACCTTAGGTTCGGTTTTAGGTTTTCACTCCAAAAGACTCTCCTTAAAAGCGAAAAATTCGGATTCTATATATAAGATTACATATGCGACGGCGCCACCTTATGTTTCGTGGCCCGCCGTGTCGCCGTCATTAGGGTTTCGTCTTGGCCATGTTAACCTTGCGACGGCGTCACCTTATGTCCGTGACGCTGTCCTCTTCGACTCGCGTCGTCGGATTGCATCTAGGCCGTCCGAGTAGCGACGGCCTCTCTTTTACAACCGGCGCCGCCTCTTGAAAATACGAGTTTTGTGTTCGAACCTTCACAAAATCTTGGGACGGCGTCGCACTAGCACCGACGCCGCCGCCTTCCATTTCAGCAATGAGTGTCTCGATTTTGATTTTGGCCATTTTCTTCATATATTCGCGCTTTTCGTCCAAATAAGTGCCATTCCGACATTTTGCCTTCAAGAGACCTAAAAGTGAAAAGGAACGATATTAAGCAATAACGGATACAAAAGTGATCAAATAAGGACTAAAACAACCCCTCAAAATGGTACCTTTTAAAACCTTATCAAATATCCCTACACTTGTTATTTGCTTGTCCTCAAGCAAATGTGCTTTTAACCAATTAATTTATAAGTTAGGGGTCATGAGGCATTAATTCAAAACGGTCCACAACACATATAAGCCCCGAAAAGTCATAACAAGCACGGAGTACATACTAGCACCTCACATGGGGTGTTTGGATACTCACATCTCTCTCGGGTGTATATATGAAATATAACAAATAGGAAATGGAAGATAAACACTTATTAACCGGTCCTAGTACATAGATTACCATAGGCTTGAGAATAGATCAAACCTCCATCGCTTTGGCGTAAGCACCTAGGAAAGACTATCAAAGAGGTCTTTAAAGGGTTGTAATGTTAGGCTTACGGTAGGGAAACAAAGGGTTTGGTGGGATAGGCTATTTAGTGGTGGCAAGTCAAAAATCTCTATGTTAAATGCATAAGAAGAATGGCGTTGCTAAGCCAAGACTCGACACTCTAAAACTCTAGGTAACGGAATAATACTAGGGATTTATAGGCATATCCCTACACTTGAGTTTTTATTACTCTAACACTAATTTGACCCGAATTGAAAAGATCAAAACTCTTGGGGTACATTATTACGCAAACAAAGGGAATTTGAATTTTAATGTTCCCTTCCCGTCATTTCAGAAACTTTAACTTTTCCCATGAATCCCAATCGTCCCAAAACTGTATACAAAGGATATGACTCGACTTAGCAACTTATGCAAGCAACTAGATAATTGAGCTAAGGGTTTAGGGTGAAAACAAACATTTGCACTAAAAGTGAGTGCATAAGGGGTAGGCTAAGGCGATTTGGGTGTATATTTGCGGTGGGGTGTAAACAATGCTCTTCATTGATATTCCGGAAAAACGAAACATCAAGAGAACCGCGAAAAGGATAGGCTCGAGGGTTAACTAGGGGTATCGTGTACTAAAGATGAGTACAACGCAAAGGTGTGGGGAATTACTCAACCGATGTGGAAGAAGTAATTATATTACGGGTATCAAACAAGGGTTATCCTAATGCCTCTTATCATTTAGTTATTCCTAACTACACAAGTGTAGCCTCACTTGCGATCTCGGAATGCATCACAAAACAAGTTCTAGAATCTAATATACTACGGTTCACACTCTAAGCATTGAAGATGAATGCTTTAATTCCTACTAATCTAAGGCGATCCTCACATTTTGGTGGAATTTGGGTGATAAAGGGTTTTTGTGCTAGTCATGCAACTTCCTATCCATGAGACGCTTTTGTTAAGACTAATGGCCCACTCCTATATATCATAAAAAATTTAAATTTGGTGCCAAAATTACCCTAACCGACATTTTCTCATGGTTTATTACACAATCACAATTGGACAAAGCAAATAGTCAAGGATAAGCATAGTTTCAAAGTTCCGTTTTATTTTCCTCCTACACTTAAACTGAACATTGTCCCCAATGTTCCCGAAAGTATCAAAGTGATGATAAAGAAGGTAATTAAAACGAAAAAACTAATACTCCCCGATTAGCTCGGTAGGATCCGTGTAAAGTGGTGGTTAAATCCTTTTCAAGAAGAATTATTGCGTGAAAAGCTCCTTCCAATCTTTTGTAACTTCTTCTTGACAAACTAAACCCGCACACTTGAAGAAAACAAACGAAACCTTCGCGTAAAATCGGCGGTAATAATATATATAAGACTCGATTTAAACTAGGATATAATTCTTGTGGAATGGATGTTTACAATTTCTAAGAAAATTAAGACACGGAAAATTCCAAAATTTATAAGTAGCTCGAAAATGAGAAAAATATAATCGATGTTTTACTCCTTCCCGACGTCGAGTTGCAAATCTGACGCCGTCAGTTATCCCGACAAAAAGCGGTGCTGCGATTTTCGGAAAATTGACATCTTTAGAATCTGGAAAAATTTCGCAAAACATCCATTATGACTCGATACAAGCATTTGACTCGAACAAACAAACATAAATATCTTTTAGTTAATTGTTATTCTTATGTTCACGTTTCTTTTGAAAACGTGTGTAATCCTCCCTACACTTATCCCGTATGTAAAATACCTTTATATGTAATTAAGACGAGGTTAAAGACAAAATAAAGCATTTTTACAAATTCAAACATGAGAATAAACAATTAATAAAAGATATCGACACACAAATGAAAATGAAAACAAATACACATGGGTTGCCTCCCAAGAAGCGCTTGTTTTTGTTCGAGTCATGAGCGACTCTACCCTTATTTAATAGATAAAGGGAAGTTTTCCCTACACTTGAGTTTAAGTGCGGGTGATAGTAGCAATACACACCCTTAGGGTGGAAATTTGCTACGTGAGAAGAGGGTGATGGGTGATTTATATGCTCAAAGGAGTGTGCTCTATTCATTATAACCTTACCTAAGTCTATTGGTGTAGCGGGTGAATCAAATCTCTCTCCTAGAAATGGATCATCTTCTATCAACTTCAAAAGATTCTTAGTTAAGGATCCATCTTGACCTAATAAACCCGGTTTAAACCCATAGTGTTTCTTGTTATCAACCATGAATGGGTGATATAAGTGTGTAAGGTCATGGGTTACTCCTATATTAGCTTTCACTCTACATGGCCTAGAATCTACCACTTTTATCAAGCAACTACCCGGACTATCTATTTTGATGGGTGGATTGGGGCCTAATTCAATTCCAAGATTCACATCTAAAGACGGAAAACTGGGTAAGGTTTTTGGTTGAGGCTCCGGTTCATTAAAATTAGAGACTTCCCTAGGACTAAGAGAGAGGTCATGACAACAAGCATCTAAACCTACATTCTCTAGTGGCGTTTGGTCCAAAGGTTCTCTATCAATCGGGGTTCCTATAGTCTCTTCTACTTCTTCCGGGTCAGTTATAGATGATGTGTGCTCCTCAAGTGATGGTAGGACTTGTGGGTTATCCGATGGGATTGGATTTTATACTCTATCCTCCATCTTATCAAGATCACCTATATATTCATTTTGTACTGTGGTAGCGCCTAACCATGACATGCACCTTGGCACCTCAACTCTAATCATCTCCTTCCTAAACAACCTTTCCGACCGAAGTTTCCAAATTGAAAATAGGTCTAAAGATTCGTTTTTTGGGTCCCATGTTCCACTTCCAAATTGGGCGTGAATCTCAAAGGTTTCCCATGCAATTCGAACACCACGTCTCCAAATATCCCCATCCGCTACATAGTCAAGTCTCCTTTGGGTTTCGTGGGCGATCTGAGTGTAAAAGAATTGTAGTGGAAGCGATAAATCAATACCATGATAAAGGACTTTTGTAATAAATATTTAATTTGAGTCCACGCCTCGGAAAGGATTCATCATGATGTTCTTTGGAACCTTAAGATCTCATTTTGGAGTGGAAGGGGTAAATTATGTAGTAGATTTCGCTGATTGGGTGAAAGTTTTGGCAGATTCGCGTTCTCCATAACGGCTAATGGAATAGTCAATGAAAATGGTTACGAACAAAGGTCACGAAGAAGGGGGATAGACTACGAGAAAGCTAAAAAATGAGAAAAAAATTTACTTGATACGAATCAAGCAAAGAAACCTAAACGAGGTGGACTACTAACTAGCTATTCTATTCCCGGCGCGCCAAAACTTGATAACGCTACACGCGCGTCGTTCGGGGTCAAGGAAACTTCCTTTCTTCGAGAAAGTTTTATAACACCCTAGGCGATGAACCTAATCGTTGTAGTGTAGTAATTAGGGTAAGCCACCGGTATTGATATCGTTCTCTGGGGAATAGGAATGCTAGTAAGGAGTTACTACGCTAAGGTTAAGGTTGAGGAAGATTATTTTTATCTTTTATGTTTTATAGGAAATTGAAAAGTCGAATCTCGTGTATTGGATTTGGGGGTTTTGGTATTTCTACCGATTACTCTACTATTATCTAATTATCTAAACTAAGGTTGTGGGAGTCTATGTCTAATTAATGTGTGCTCGTATGATAGTTTAAAGATGTGTTTACTTAGGTTGTACTACTCCTAATTATCTCCTATTGATGGTTGAGTTGTCACGCCCTTATTCTTAGTTGCGTTGTGTGTCTAAAGTTGTAGGGTATGCGTTTCTCCCTAACTCTTTGAACTTACCAAAGGATCTCGCCTACAAACCCACTAGGGATGATAAACTCTTACTCTAAGGCACTCTTTGGATGGTTTAGCCTACAATTACTCGGTAATTATATTCTAAGGTTCACAAAGATGAATCAAGCATTAAGTACACAACGAATGACCTATCGCATTACTAGATCATATATCAACTAAGATAATAAACAACCAATCAATATTCAATAATTAAGTTTCATACTTCCTAAGCAAACACACGAATAAATTAGCCGGACATGGAGAACATGCAAGCATACACACAAATAATCAAAGACATAATTGAATTAATGAAGTAAATACTTATCTTGATGTAAGATAGGGTTTAAAACCCTAAAATACCGTACAAGACACCTTAGATTCGGTTTTAGGTTTTCACTCCAAAAGACTCTCCTTAAAAGCGAAAAATTCGGATTCTATATATAAGATTACATATGCGACGCGTCACCTTATGTTTCGTGACCGCCGTGTCGCCGTCATTAGGGTTTCGTATTGGCACGTTAACCTTGCGACGGCGTCACCTTATGTCCGTGACGCCCTCTTCTTCACCGGCGTCGTGCGGATTGCATCTAGGCCGTGCCGAGTAGCGACGCCTACTCTTTTACAACCGGACTTCGTCTCTTGAAAATACGAGTTTGGGTTACGGCAGTCACAAAAATCTTGGGACGGCGTCGTAATTAGCACCGACGCCGTCGCCTTCTATTTTCAAGCATTTGAGTGTCTCGATTTTGACTTTGGCCATTTTCTTCATATATTCGCGCTTTTCGTCCAAATAAGTGCCATTCCAAGATTTTGCCTTCAAGAGGCCTAAAAGTGAAAAGGAACGATATTAAGCAATAACGGATACAAAAGTGATCAAATAAGGACTAAAATGACCCCTCAAAATGGTACCTTTTAAAACCTTATCAGGTTCCTAAACCGTTAACGCATGATCATCTACAAAACTATACATAAGCTACCTATTAGCAAATGGTCCAAAACTATACGTATAATCCATTTACGGGAATCCTAGCACATAATGCACATAAACGACATAATAATCCATGTTATTCTCTACAAATATATCCAAAACGTGTTAAAGTAACATAAATCGGCATCTCAAACCCCACTACCATCCCCGGTATCTCTAGACTCACTGGATGGAGTAGCACGAGATCCCGACCCACCCTCTAGAGTAGCACCAGATCCCGACACACCTAGTGGAGTAGCACTTGATCCCGGGGCGGACTGTAGTCGCTCCTGCCAACCTAGGAATGACCTCACAAACTCCATGACCTGCTCCATCTGACTCCTCGGTGTAGCGAGCTCCTCGGTATGTTTACGCCTTGCTTCCAGCAGTGAGGACACGTCCGCTTCATCACGAGGTCGGGGCGCTAAAGTCTTCTTCACTCCACCACGGGTAAGACCGACCTACACCAGAATATGACCGCTGCTACCACCAATCACGGTGCAGAATATCGCGGTCGATCATGCGGTCCCATCGGAAGTGCTCTCTTCCCGCATCTGCATCATCTCGTTCTATTTAGTTACAAAAATAAAGAAAAGTAATATATAAGTCGTGATGCATTATATTTCATCAAAATGGGTGACTTTGAAAATAAATTATACTTACATATCTAGCCTCAGATAACGGGGACTCAAAGACATCGCCCCTCATATGGTTCCAACGATAAAGCTCTATCAAGTCTTCTCCAACAGCCGCCTCAGTCTCGCAGGTCAACTGTTTAGAAATAAAATCAATAACGACACACCAAACACCATGTATATATATAAATAAAATGATTAAATAGTTTCTTACAAAGTTATGGTGAATAGCGACATACGATTGAGATCCGTGAAGGCTAGAACTCGTGTTCGCCATGCGGTTTTGTCAGTTGACCTCGATATCTTCGCTTCGTGGGTTTGTCCAAAGCTTTACTTATGTATTTTAAATTATAAAACTATTATATAAATGAATTATTATTATTATTATTATTATTATTATTATTATTATTATTATTATTATTATAATAATAATAATAATAATAATAATAATAATAATAATAATAATAATAATAATAATAATAATAATAATAATAATAATTATTATAAAGTGTCGATCCGAAATTTACCAACGCATCCCAATCCTCTTGCGTCTTGTTCATTTGGACGCTTTCTTTTGATCTCTCAATTTTCTCCACCGCATCTGCTGCGGAAAGTTATCTTTTTGTATCTACATTTGTTGTCATCGTATCGTTTTGGAGATAATACTTGATATCATCAACAATCGGTCTCCATTCGGACAAGAATGTGGGTCGAGATCAAAGTAGTCTTGCAATTTATAAATAAAAAATATACAAATTTAAATAAACAAACAAGTTTGAATAAATAAACACAATAATTAAAAAAAATAAAGGTTAAAAAACTTACGTGTAGATGCTCATGGATGTGGGCTTTGGCGTTTGGAACCTTAGCCCATGAATCGCAAAACATGGGAATCGAGTCCCGTAACACCTCCCCAACATAGTTGGAGAACCAAGAAGAGTGAGGGCCCACGTGTGTATAAAACCCCTCCTGGTTGACCCGAAAATCGATCGACACAGGACGACCATCCAGTGCCCTCCTCGCCTTGAGTGTCGTGTTCTTAGTGGGACACGCACCACCTTCCCGCCTTTCCCAATTTTGGCGTTTGGGTTGGCAGCTTTGGATTTAGAGCCTAAAAGTAATCAAATTCAAGTGATGTTGACATAAAATAACATTTTATCAATTTAAAATAACATGTAATCAAATACAGTTTAGTTAAAAATAATTCAGAAATTCTTATGCTGGCAATTGTGCCTATCCTCCTCGAGGGACCACGAGGTGGCGAATTACCTCCATCGCCACCGTGAGACCTATCTACAACATCTGCCATCTGTTAAACGAACATAGAAATTAGTGAAGAAACATATATATAATTAAAGAAGTAAATAAATAATTAAATAAATAAACAAACAAACAAATAAACACATTTAACAGTATATATCAACAAGATAATTACAATAATTAAATAAATAAATAAATAAATAAACAAACAAATAAACACATTTAACCACTCGATAACAATTTCATTCAAATAATTAAATGTTGTTCTACAAATGACAATTTGAGATTAATCTCCCGCATCATCAACATAAAATTCAACATTATTAGTACTGTCATCTTCATCATCTTCATTCTCGTGGTCATCATCAATATCAGATGCTAAATCATGAGAAACGTGATCATCATAATCAATATCATCTTCGTCTTCCACAATAGTGATAATTGGTGGTGGTGCCTCAACTTCATTGGTTGAACATCTATATTTATAATGTTATAATCCGGTGATCCAAATCGGTGAGAGAGTGTGATATGTGATGAGTTGTTGTCATGTACAACATCACGATTGTCTTCTACCACAATGATATCCGGGTTCTAAATCTTTCGATGATAAGAATCTTGGACGGCCTTCCAATTACCACGTTTACCCGGAAATCAAGGTAAAGACTTGTGTTGCTTGCGTTGCAAGAATGAATGGTTCATTTTGAAACGATACACGATCGGTCATAATTTGCGTAATGTTGTTTCAATAGGTACAACGTTTTACGCGATTACTGTTCAAGACCAACTAAAAATTCTCTACTGGTACGTGCTAGTGAGACCCAACTTTTATCAATTGGCATAACTGCGTTTTAATGAAGCAACAAATAATTATATAGACTTAAATGTTCACCTAATCCAACTATGGAAGGCAATTCTAACCCACTCTTTGAATGTTTCGTCTCATATATGAATGCGTATAATTGAATTTACTATTTGATAAAATTTCGGCATCATTTCCCCTCAACTCCTCAAATATGTGCATTAAAGACATATTCGTAGGAGTAAAAGGGAAACACTGTCGAAATTTTCACAAATAGTAAATCAATTATACGCATTCATATCCTAAATGAGACAAAACATTCAAAATCAAACAGGGGACTTTCCGACGGACGGGTTTTCTGTAGGATGATTAACTTCGGACGGGGACTTTCCGAAATTAATCACTAAAGTCCTAAAATCATTTAGCAAACTACACGTTTTGTATTTTGGTCATTTCATGTGTATTAACAGCAATCGTTAACAAAGTTAGACAAAAAACATACTGATTGTGGTCTTGGCTCTCGGCTAGCTGGTCTCGGCTCTCGCTGGTCTCGACTGTAAAAAAATCAAATTTATTAATAAAAATCATACCAAAATATTTTTACTAACTAAATGTTTACAAGCTAGAATAAGCTAAATTTGAAAAAAAAAAATCAATCAGATGTGTCTGCTGTAGCAGCAGGCAAGGCTGCACAAGGGAGTTTTCTACCCTATCAAGAGTGCTTAAGAAAAATTTTAAAATTAAAAGTAAAATGGGGTTCAACAGACCACCAACCCAACTCTAATTGTGCCAATTTTCTAGTGATTAGAGCTTAAAATGAATCCATGAAAATAAAAATAAGAGTCGTTTGGGCTGTTTTGTGCGATTACTCGGCTTTGCACAATCCTTTTGACTTTGTGTTAAAAGCTATTAATTGACTTAGATGAACTTTGTAAGAATCTAAATGACTAAAGATGATGTACCAAGTCGTTATAAAACCTAAGAAAGCTAGGAAATCTACTTGTGTAACCATGAGCATGATTGTCCAACGCTAATGATGATTAGTTTAGAAAATTGAAGTCCAAATGTTGATTTTGACTTTCTCACAAATGACTTGTTAATTTTATGTTAAAACTGACCTAAACTACCCTTATGTAACCTACAGGAAACATTATAAACTACTGAAACCAATTAAATAACCATATACCCTAGTGATCCAAACACCCCTGTAACTAACTAATATCACTTCTCTAACTAACTACTATCACTTACTCGCATTCGATTCAATCACTTATCTGACTAACTAATATCACTTACTCACATTAACCTAATATGCTTCATTTATAACAATAATTTACACAATACAATACATTTCGAGTTCACACAACATATTTATATATACCGGTTTCCAAAAGGGAACGATGGGGTTACAAACATAAACACAAAATGCTCAACTATAAACTTTCACGGGACATGTCCCTTCTACAAACATAAACACAAAAAAAAAAAAATACCTCGGTTGTGGGGTCTCGAGAACACGTGCGTTGTGGTCTCGGCTTCACTTCTCGGCTTTAGGTATTGCTTCTCGAAGAGAAGCTATATGTACCAAAAACAAAATTAACAAAAATTAATAAAAATGAAAACAATTAACACAAAACTTATAAATTTATGAACAATTGACAAAATTATAAACAATTAAAAGAAATTACAAAATTAAAATTAAAACAATTAAAAAAAATACCGGTTTGAGAGGAGATAAGGAGATGGTATCGGTTGCTCGTAAGAAATGAGAAGAGAAGAGAAAGAATCAAACTTTGAGAGGGATTGAGGATATAATCATTTTATTGAGAGGAGAGAAGGAGATGGTGTACAGTGGTGGGCGTGTAGTGGTGGTGGTGGAGCAGTGGTGGTGGAGGTGGAGTAGTGGTGACTTGAGAGGAGGAAGACGAAGGTATTCGTTGTCTTCGTTTTTTTCCCCCGAGAATGACCAGATCTGTCAATTATTGAGGTTACTATTTCCTTTCTACTTTTGTCGGGGACAAGTCCCCGGAGAAGGGATTCTTTGTCTTCTTGTGATGCTTTTGGCGAGGACATGTCTCCGGGGAAAGTAATGGCGGGATAAAGTAAAAGAGAGGAGGAAAAATGAAAATTTTTGCCAAAACTTTACCAGCGGACATGTCCTCGGGAAAAGGTATTCAATATTCCTTTTAAAAAAAAACTCTTTAGTATCATTTCAAATAATTAAAATTAATAATAAATCACTTTAAATTTAACCTAAAAATTATAAAATTATTTTAATTACTTTAAACCTAGGTGCATTGGTATACGTATCATGTTAAATGCTCGAGTATAGGTGCATTGGTATACGTATCATGTTAAACGACCAAGTATAGGTGCATTGGTATATGTATCATGTTAAACGACCAAGTATCGGTGCTATGGTATACGTATCATGTTAAACGACCGAGTATAGGTGTATTGGTATACGTATCATGTTAAACGACCGAGTATAGGTGCATTGGTATACCTATCATGTTAAACGACCAAGTATACGTGCTATTGTATACGTATCATGTTAAACGACCGAGTATAGGTGCATTGGTATACGTATCATGTTAAACGATCAAGTATAGGTGCATTGGTATACGTATCATGTTAAACGACCAAGTATAGGTGCTATTGTATACGTATCATGTTAAACAACCGAGTATAGGTGCATTGGTATACGTATCATGTTAAACAACCAAGTATAGGTGCATTGGAATACGTATCATGTTAAACGACCAAGTATAGGTGCTATGGTATACGTATCATGTTAAACGACCAAGTATAGGTGCATTGGTATAAGTATCATGTTAAACGACCAAGTATAGGTGCTATGGTATACGTATCATGTTAAACGACCAAGTATAGGTGCATTGGTATACGTATCATGTTAAACGACCAATTATAGGTGCTATGGTATACGTATTATGTTAAACGACCGAGTATAGGTGCATTGTTATACGTATCATGTTAAACGACCGATTATAGGTGCATTGGTATACGTATCATGTTAAATGACCAATTATAGGTGCATTAGTATACGTACCATGTTAAACGACCAAGTATAGGTTCTATGGTATAGGTATCATGTTAAACGACCGAGTATAGCTGCATTGGTATACGTATCATGTTAAACGACCAAGTATAGGTGCATTGGTATACGTATCATGTTAAACGACCAAGTATAGGTGCTATGGTATACGTATCATGTTAAACGACCGAGTATAGGTGCATTGGTATACCTATCATGTAAAACGACCAAGTATAGGTGCATTGGTATCGTATCATGTTAAACTACCAAGTATAGGTGTTATGGTATACGTATCATGTTAAACGACCGAGTATAGGTGCATTGGTATACGTATCATGTTAAATGATCGAGTATAGGTGCATTGGTATACGTAACATGTTAAACGACCAAGTATAGGTGGTATGGTATACGCATCATGTTAAACGACCGAGTATAGGTGCATTGGTATACGTATCATGTTAAACGACCAAGTATACGTGCTATTGTATACGTATCATGTTAAACGACCGAGTATAGGTGCAATGGTATACGTATCATGTTAAACGATCAAGTATAGGTGCATTGGTATACGTATCATGTTAAACGACCAAGTATAGGTGCTATTGTATACGTATCATGTTAAACGACCGAGTATAGGTGCATGGGTATACATATCATGTTAAACGACCAAGTATAGGTGCATTGGAATACGTATCAGGTTAAACGACCAAGTATAGGTGCTATGGTATACGTATCATGTTAAACGACCAAGTATAGGTGTATTGGTATAAGTATCATGTTAAACAACCAAGTATAGGTGATATGGTATACGTATCATGATAAACGACCAAGTATAGGTGCATTGGTATACGTATCATGTTAAACGACCAATTATAGGTGCTATGGTATATGTATCATGTTAAACGACCGAGTATAGGTGCATTGTTATACGTATCATCTTAAACGACCGATTATAAGTGCATTGGTATACGTATCATGTTAAATGACCAATTATAGGTGCATTGGTATACGTACCATGTTAAACGACCAAGTATAGGTTCTATGGTATATGTATCATGTTAAACAACCGAGTATAGGTGCATTGGTATACGTATCATGTTAAACGACCAAGTATAGGTGCATTGGTATACGTATCATGTTAAACGACCAAGTATAGGTGCTATGGTATACGTATCATGTTAAACGACCGAGTATAGGTGCATTGGTATACGTATCATGTTAAACGACCAAGTATAGGTGCATTGGTATCGTATCATGTTAAACTACCAAGTATAGGCGTTATGGTATACGTATCATGTTAAACGACCGAGTATAGGTGCATTGGTATACGTATCATGTTAAATGATCGAGTATAGGTGCATTGGTATACGTATCATGTTAAACGACCAAGCATAGGTGCTATGGTATACGTATCATGTTAAACGACTGAGTATAGGTGCATTGGTATACGTATCATGTTAATCGACCGAGTATAGGTGCATTGGTATACGTATCATGTTAAACGACCAAGTATAGGTGCATTGGTATACGTATCATGTTAAACGACCAAGTATAGGTGCTATTGTATACGTATCATGTTAAACGACCAAGTATAGGTGCTATGGTATACGTATCATGTTAAACGACTGAGTATAGGTGCATTGGTATACGTATCATGTTAAACGACCGAGTATAGGTGCATCGGTATACGTATCATGTTAAACGACTAAGTTTAGGTGCGTTGGTATAAGTATCATGTTAAACGACCAAGTATAGGTGCGTTGGTATACGTATCATGTTAAACGACCAAGTATAGGTGCTATGCTATACGTATCATGTTAAACGACCAAGTATAGGTGCATTGGTATACGCATCATGTTAAACGACAAATTATAGGTTTTATGGTATACGTATCATGTTAAACGACCGAGTATAAGTGCATTGGTATACGTATCATGTTAAACGAGCAAGTATAGGTGCTATGGTATCGTGATCATGTTAAACGACCAAGTATAGGTGCATTGGTATCGTATCATGTTAAACGACCAAATATAAGTGTATTGATATACGATCATGTTAAACAACCAAGTATAGGTGCATTGGTATACCACTTATACCAATTATATATGCATTGGTATAATGATCAATACATCAATACATTATTATTATTATTATTGTTATTATTATTATTATTATTATTATTATTATTATTATTATTTGTTATAAATCAACACTTTATTAAAAACTCATTGGATTTACAAAAAATTAGTGGGAAGCCGAGAAACCAACTGGGCCCCCACACCTCTAGCAATAGCAAAACCAATCCTATTAAAAATATGAACCGCATCACGTGGCCCAATGTCTTGAGTCATAGAGAATCGTCGAATACGCTTTCGTAAGGTTACTGCATCTTTCTCAAGTTCTCAAAAAGAAGAAAATGAAAAGGGAATAAACTCATATCCAATATCCGCACATTTAGCATCATACTTGACACGTTTACGTTGTGCGGCATCAATGACCGCACGCCCTGGCATAAAATCAGTCATCCCAGATTGTGTCAAGGGCGACGATCCCGTAAGATCAACACATACATCACGCCCACTATCCCAAGAGTAAAGTAATATATCAGTCGGTCGTAAGGATCTGTCCCTATCTCCATAAAGCCCAATATCCACCTCCTTACGAGCTGAAATTCCGGACCGAGAACATATATCAACAAGAACATCACGCACAAGGTTATGCCGATGTTTAATGCCAACAATACCCGCACACGAAACAACGTGATCCCCATAAATATCTCCAAGAATACCTTAGAACAGTTTGAACATGGTACACGAGCGGTGAAAGAGGAACACCCAATCGATAGCACAACACACAACGATAATCCACGGCATTCATAGTTTGTCCCACCGGATATCGGAGCCACCCTAAGCCAATCGAACTATGATCCTCCTTTAGTGAACTCCATAACGCCATCCGTCGAGGAGAAAGATGGAATGTAGATTCAACAGTTTGGGTAACCCGATCGAAATATATATCGCCAATTTCTTCATAAGTTTAGGGCGCGACCTCGCTAGGGTTACTCAAAAGGTGAATATCCATATTCACATTAAAAGTACATAGAGCATCATCAAAAGAAGGACCGGCACTACAATACGGAACTATGAAGAAGCTTAGTTCAGTAGGCTAGCAGATTGAAGTCTAGAAGCAAGGCATAGCTCAAGGCGTCACTGCAGAATATACACAAAGCCCCCAAAAGCAAAGGGTAGGGTGGCGAGTCTCCACCGCCAATCACCAAAACCGGGCCCGAAGCGGTGACAATGCGCTCCAAAGAAGAACGGCGTGCGCATCAAAAGAAACCCGAGCACACTCAAAGACCGGGGAACATGTGCGCATAGAAAATACAACACGAAATATCGACACATGTAACGGAGTAGCAACAACTCGCATTGAGGGTCATTAAGTTTGGCAACAACATCCATAAGTTCAATAGTTTTAGCAACCCTTTTCGAACAAGCTTACTACCAAACTCAAAATCCACACTAACAGTCCATCCAATAATTTAACATCGTGTAAGGGACGAGAAATATTGGGGAAAACACCGCATATCCGCTTCGGGGTCTTCCTGTGGTAAAAACTTCGCTTTATCAACATTGAGGTGTAAGCCACGACAAAGTCCATCCATCATAATCAACTCTAAAACCTTACCCACAACCAAGGTATCACCAATAATAGTGCCATCATCTAGATACCATGCTTGAAAGGAAAGGTCAAAGAATCTCTAATCTTACATGCCGTGGGATGTAACACTAAAGCAAAAGAAGAGGCCCAAGCGGATCACCTTGTTGCACACCTTGATGAGACCAAAGAGTATGCTCACCATAATATAATCTGGGGATCGAGTAATGAAATTCCACCCACCGTGAAATATCCAGAAATGAAGCCGAACCTCACGCAACATAACAACCGATCCACCATGTTGAAAGCGTTTTTAAAATCAACCAACAACATAGACAGACCAACATCACCCCACGGTCCTCAACAAACCGATTCACGACATGAAGAATAGCCTCCCTCCCGATACCCCAACACCAAATTGTAAATCATCTAAATAACCGTCGAAGAGTGGCCAATCATGGAACACAAACCTTGGAAACTGAACGCCTCAAAAGTCCCAACAAGAAATAGGACGGATACCCCTCCCGGTTTGACTAAGGGTGTCGGAGGAGCACTAGCAATGTACTCACCCGAGCCCTCGGGCATTTACCATCAAGAAAAGGTTCAACACTTGGGTAATAGAAGCGACCAACTCATCAGAAATAGCCACAATTGCACCATTTAAACAATCCAAAAGGTGTTGGGCACGCAACCCATCCCACCCACAAGAAGTACCACGAGGGAAACTCTTGATCTTGTCAAGAACCGTAGAAGGAGATGCGGTAAGGTGATTATGATCAATAGGTATATCAGGCAAAAGAGGAGCAGACTGGAAAGGGTGCTTAGCTTTTAAGTCCTCAATAGTAGAAACATCATAAGGTGCAATACCAGAAGACGAAAGAACTCTAACCGCAACAGTATAATGACCATCACAAATCTTCCTCTTACATTTCTTGACATTGCGGTAAGCCAAATCCAAGCTATCATCATCAATCTTAGACCATAATGGAGAAGGTTCGGCTAAAACCTCACGCACAACCTGCAAACTGCAACCAGGGGTGCCCCATGCATGAATAGCATTAACAATATACTCTTCCTGGCGTTGATGCTTAGTGACCGACCTACACTCTTGATTACTCCTCAGGCAAAAGGTTTTAAGTAGACAAAGAGGCAGGACTAACAAACCAACCCAACAAGAAATGTCATTAGGCGTGCAGATCACCTTATCAAGAGCTCTTTTCAAAACACGAGAGAACTCCAAACAACATTTGGGAGGGATAGATTTGACAGTCCGCAAACCCTTAGAGAATAAAGTATCAAGAAGAGGTAAATCAAAACCACCAGGCTCGTCCAAAGCCAAATCCTCAACAAAGGCTACATGGGAAGGAACCTGTGGTTTGGTGAGATCATATAACATGAACCGACAACACCATTGCCACAATCGGGAGGAGACACAAAATCGCACCCGTACCATGACGACACTTAGTTTGGAAGGTATGCGTTTGAAACAACCACCACACAACCACAAACCCATACGCTTAAGAGTAACCTCACCCTTTCGAAAATAGCCAACCACAAAAGAGATCGCTTAGTGATAGCTTGAGCCTCAACACTAAAGTGCCGATTGCGGAAATGTGTGATCAAAGAGGTTTTAGTAAGACCATTTCCACCACCATCTCGACATCCATTAAGACCAATAAAGGGACAGTGAAATCTTACAGCAGAATGGGAACAAAACAAAACCACAACCTCTTGTAACCAAACCTCAAGTAAATAAATACCAAAAAGGATAACCAAAACTAAACAACAGTAGCAACCATGCAAACAAAGGTTCCCAACAGCAAGGAACCCCAACAGTAGCAACCAAACACTGTGAAATATCATTCCAAAACATACCCATATCAACCAAGCAATCGAAACCTGTATAAGGAGAAACAAACTGCTCGTAGCCCAAGACCAAAACATAGCAACCAATGCAGCAAACGGAACCTAAACGCAGCGTAGACGATCACAACGAACCCTACCAACTGTGTTTAGAGAAGCGTAACCACAACAGCAACATTCAATGAAAACATGTCTCGATATAAACCCCTAAAATAGCATCGAAAGAGAAAGACAACCTGGTAGCGTTTGGGAGGACCTGTAATGGTTTGGGAGAACTGAAAGGAACCCACAAACTATCGGTGAATCAAGCCAATTGCAACGAAGCCACGAAACAATACAAAGGTTTCAAAACGAAACCCTAAAACCGAAAGAACGATCTGAAAAACCCTAAGGAATATATACAAACCCTATCACAAAACATGATAAGATCACAATACTAAACCTATTCAACGAGGATGTTGAAAGTACGATCTGAAATCCCATGAGAGATCAAGACGATCCGAAGAAAAGCAAATCGCCCCTAGACATGGCTAAACATTATTATTATTATTATTATTATTATTATTATTATTATTATTATTATTATTATTATTATTATTATTATTATTATTATTATTATTATTATTACATAGGTCCAAATTGTTGCGTTGTCCACCGGGTCTCAACTTCCACCAAAAAAATGGCGCCAAGAATTTCCACCAAAAATGGCGCCAAGAATTCCCACCAAAAACATGACAAACACATTATATAGTTCTTTTATCTTTACAAGAATTTCACAACCTCTTATCCTCAAAACCACTCAACCTCACAACCTCTTATCTTCACACAAGTTTTAAAACACGAGATGGAGCCATTTAATCCTTTTATGTGTTCTTGTGGAGCGAGAAATATAAGATTAAGAACATCACATAGAGAATATTCATCTGACGACAATATTATGCATGTCCTCTGTCAAAGGTGAACAATCATACATTTCTTATATATGTAAATATACAAATAATTGGGTTGTAATCTCTTATAATTTTCTTATTATGTAACAACCCGAAAAGATAATGGGTGCGGATATTTTATGTGGAAGGATGCATTTGATTTAGTACTTAAGAACAATCTCTTCTCAAGGTCCGGATCGCACCAACAGAGTGCTCGAGTGCCTTGAAAAGATCTTAGAATAAACTTGTTGGAATCACAAAACATGTGCTAGAGACAAAAGTAAGGTTCTTTGGAGGCAAGACATTAAATGGCAAGGATTCTTGATGACCACGCATGTCGGTCGGATGCATTACTTGGTAGTGTTAGATGACATGGAAAATCTTCGTATGTAGTAGTAGTAGTAGTAGTAGTGTAGTAGTAGTAGTAGTAGTAGTAGTTGTTGTTGTTGATCAAAGTAGTAGTTGTTCTTGTAGTTGTTGTTGTTGATGTTGTTGTTGTTCTTGTAGTATGTATTTGTCAAGTATTTTTATAAATCAAAGCACATGCTTTGATTTGTAAAGTCGACCATGTTCTTAGTTAACCGGATTATGGTGTCCAAACACCCCTTTTCCAATACTAAATTACATATGCTTAAAGAATGAAATCAAGAAACAATATCACATTTAACAAACACGAATTAAGAACCATATTAATTCATTATAAATTTAATATTTTTGTTTTTCCAATAGCTATAGATCTACTACTTTCGTCAAGTCTCATCAATAAATCTCAAGCATTGGATAACCGGAGATACAACCTAGTCGCTCAAAATTCAAGTCTTCGTTTCTTTTGACCGGATATTTTGTAACGACAGACGATGGAACTAAAGATATGTCGTTTTAATTTTAAAATAGTTTAGGTTTTACGTAATGAAAAGACTATCCAAGCAACGGGTTTTAGTTATGTATTAATAGTCGCAATAAAGTGTATTTTTTATAAATAATGTGTTTTGCCGGGACATGTCTTCGGGAAAGGTTTGGCGGAATTTTCCCGCGAACAATTAGCATGCTTTTGACTTTGGTCAAATTTTAGTAAAGTTAAATACACTTTCGTGGGACAAGTCCCGGAGAAAGTTCCGATGAATTTTGACTATCCGTCAAAATTTATTAAAATCAACATACTTTCGCCGGGACATGTCCCCGAGAAGTGTACGTTGAATTTTCCTGTACGGTCGAACAGATTCATGTGCCACATCGATTTAATTTTGTCGTTTAGTGACTTTCGCTGGATTTTGTGTCCCCATGAAAGTCTCTCGCCTCGTCCATCCGATTGTTGTAGTGAATGGAGAAAACTTAAGTATAGAATTATTACAACTCAGATTACCCTAACCCTTTAATTAAAAAATTTACCCCGTATTTATATTAGTAATTTTAATCAAGAACAACGGGTAAACCGTGATTGATCAGTATTCATGCTACCGGATATAGTTGAGTCTTTTCTTCGAATGTATGTATTTTAACTGGTATTTTCGTAGCCGCTTTGTGTAGTTTCTCTGACGATCCTTAAATATTTATCTAATAAGGTTTGAAATTTGAATCTCTTCTAAGACTTGAAGATCATCTTAGTACGTACTATTCCAGCTTAACAATAGTAAATTAAGAGAAAAGAAATGTCAAATTTATTTGAGGTCATTAAATCATAGCTGCCATTCCACTCTCCATCTTTGTTAATAAGTGTTAGTCGATGAGTGAACTAGATTCAAGTTGTGTATTGTGTTGAAGAGTTTAAAGTGAGCGTTTGAATTATGTTTCATTGTTTACGACTAGAGTTTATGATTGCAAGCTTGAGTTCAAACACTCAAAGTTCAACTAGACAAAGTAATTATAGAGTGTGCATTAGGTTGTGAGGATGAAGCTACACCCTAGCAGTCTAAGTCAAACTGAGTTTCAGTAGAACCTAAAAGGTAGTCTCCTGCAGTATTGATCCTAGAGATATGGTTTAAAAGATTAGCATTTTTCACCGTTTTATTGGATCATAGAAACTTTTGAAGGACACTTAATATTCCTTCACAATTACATGCACCGCAGACATTGAGGTACAAGTTCAGTCTGCAAATTATAGTTTTTAACCTTTTCTTAGGTACTTTTTTGATTCAGTAACAAAATGTCTAAGTATGAACTCACTTCATATGATGCCCTTGAAACTTGGACTCTTTTAGCTTAATTACAATATGATCCATTTTGATTCTCAAGTTGGCCTTTGTTAGGTACTGAGATTCTGTCTAGTTATATTACAGTTTTCAGACATTAGACTTTCATAAAGTTGGTTTCCATTTAAGAAGGGTAAGTGAGTTTGAGGGACAGTAAGTTGTTTGGAATAGTGAGGAGTGAAAGATGAACCTACTTAGTCCTAACTATACCCTACCATAGGAGGATAGGTGGTTCTCAATCAAGGTGTGTGTTCCCAGCTACTGATTCCATCTAGTTTTCTCTAAGTTGGAAATCTAGGTAACTGGTATAGCCCTTGATTGGAGAGGAATGAGGGCTACATCTTACATAATGATTCCTCTCCTTCCCTCCCTTTGGTCATTGAGGATGATGGTTGAATGATCATGGGTGAGGGGTGGATTGGAAATTAGTTATGAAGCTATGGTCCTGGTGCAAGGGTGTATACATGAGTGAATTTGTTACTATACAGATGAAGTTATGACTATGCAATTGAGACTTCTTGATGTATCAAAGATATATAGCTTGTCTGAGTTATAGTCTAGCTGTATCCGAAATCTCTCAAGCTTTAGAATGTTTGTTGTATGCTAATTGAGCATGTTTAATCAGTCTTGTGTTTATTACTTGTAAGCATGTTTGTGATTAATAAAAATTTACCTTTTGCACAAAATAAAATTATAAAGTGTGCATATTATAATGAAAACCTAATAGATCTAAGCTTGTTGTTCCATTTTAGTTGGTTATAATAAATAAACTAAGTGTAGCTAACCAACTTCATGTCTTAATGATGTAAGTTTAAAACTTAAAATAAGATATATAAACGTATACGTAAGCACACAGATATTTTCAAAGTTTAAATTCTTGTTATAAGTTAAATAAATAATTCACTTAAGATTGTTTACGGAGAGACAACTTTATTTTCTTACTTAAAATTTCACGCTATTATGATAAATCCCCACCATTCATCTAGTCTACTCTAATAGTGGGATTAACCCAAGATTTAATACTTAAACCCAAGTTTCATGTTTTTATTGTCTTTTTGTCTTTCTTTTTATTCATCTTTTTCTTTTTCTCTTTTGTCTTTTTTTTAATTAATTTCCGCTTTCTTAATGAATTCACGTTTTTTTTTTTTTTTTTTTTTTTTTTTTTTCGCTTTTTCTTCGCTTTCGCCCTGCTTTCACGTTTTCATCTTTTCGTCCGCTTTCCAACGCCGTCAATTTTCTTACGCTTTCACGTTTCGTCCATTTCATATGTTTTCGCTCGCTTTCTTACTTTTCGCTCGCTTTCACGCGTTTCGTCCGCTTTCATACGTTTTCGTCCATTTTCATACGCTTTCATCCGCTTTCACGCTTTTCATGTATTTTCGTCCGCTTTATACGCCGACGTTTCGCCCGCTTTCATCCGCTTTCATAGGTTTATATACGCTTTTAGTCCGCTTTCATATGTTTTCGTCCGCTTTAGATGTTTTCGACCGCTTTTACACTTTTGTCCGCTTTCACGCGTTTTCGCCCATTTTCTTAGGTTTTCGTTTGTTTTGTATGTTTTCGTCCGCTTTCATACGTTTCGTCCATTTTCATACGCTGCTCGTTTTTTTTTACGCTTATTTACTTTCATCCGTTTATCGCTTTCGCCGTTTCGAGACGCCGCCACTTCTATAAGTTTTCATCGGTTTTCATAGGTTTATATACGCCGTCTGCTTTTTACGCCGTCCATTTTAGACGCTTTCGCTTGTGTTCGAGACGTTTTGTCCGCTTTCATATGTTTTATACGCTTTTGTCCGTTTTAAGACGCTTTTGTCTATTTTCATACGCTTTTATACGGTTTTCATTCATTTTAATACGTTTTTTCCGTTTCAGCGCTTTCATCCGCTTTTTGAAGTTTTTTACACGCCGCCTATTTTCATACGCTTTCATGCTTATTATTAAACTATATTATATTACATGTCTAATATCAATTGTGATATTTTATAAGAAAAAGTTAATGTCTAATATCACTTGTGATATTTCATAAACAAACAAGTATGTTTTTTAACCTTTAATATCATCCGAGATATTTCATTGCTCGTATATTTTATATATTATCACCTATGTGTTTTCTAATACTTTTATAATTTTCGCCATATGATAGTTTTGTACCTTTCATCGCAATTGACAAACGATATTTTTTAATGCAACCGTGTTATCTATCACTTGTGATATTATACTCTTAGTAGAAATAAAATGGTTAAAGTCTCTTTCGGTGAATTCGTATTTTGTTCAAAAAAATGCTAATTTAATGCAACACTTGTTTGATTTTAAGAATATGTCAAGTCTCTATTTTCATAGTTTGCTTCCTTTTTATTCATTTTGATATTTTTAAGTGGCACTTATTTATCTTTTATGATATAACACTGTAAAGAAGATGAAGAGTATTACATTCTTCATCATGTATGTGTTATCGATTGTGATACTCAACTAAGAATGTGAAATATTACATTCTTACCAAATGTGATAAGAATTTAGTATTTTACCAAGTATATATGAAAGAAATAATAATAAACATCACTTATAATATTATCGTGATGATTCTCGTTTATTTTTATTTGTGTTTTGAAAATATTTAGAAAGTTTTTGAGTTTTATGATAATATGAAATATTAAAAATGTGTTTAGCGAAAACAAGAGATGTTATGATACTTTGGTTAGACTTGTGGTGGAATTTTGTTTTAATAGATACATTGTGCATGTTTGATGGGTTTTATAGAGGATATAAAATATCTATCGTTGAATCAACAAACTAAAGAAGCTATGGTTGAAAGCACACATCTTTATAAACAAACCGAGCAAGCTCAAACACCGTGATATCACACATGATATCACGATGATATCACCGCCGTGATATCGCATGATATCACAAGTGATATTACCGTGATATCACAAGTGATATAAACTATGATATCACACATGCTACCACCGGTGATATCACACATGATATCAACGGTGTTATCACACATGATATCATGTGATATTACAAGTGAGGTGATATCACCGTGATATCATGTGATATCAAAGGTGTTTGAGCTTCCTCAGTTTGTTTATAAAGATGTGTGCTTTCTTCAATCATAGCTTCTTTAGTTTGTTGATTCAACCATAGATATTTTCAAATCCCGCTATAAAACCTATCGAAACATGCACAATGTATCCATTAAATAGAAAAATCCACCACAAGTCTAACAAAAGTATCATAACATCTCTTGTTTTCGGATGAAAACTTTTCTAATATTTCATAATATCATAAAACACAAAATCTTCCTAATATTATCAAAACACAAATAAAAATATTATATATATATATATATATATATATATATATATATATATATATATATATATATATATATCGTAATCATTACATTCTTAGTTGAGTATGATAATCGATAACACATACATGATAAAGAATGTAATACTCTTTATCTTTCTTACAAGATGTTATATCACAAGAGATAAATAAGTGTCACTTACAAATATCAAAATGAAAACGATGAAACGGACAAAAGCGAATGAAACGTATAAAATGTACAAAACGGACAAAACTTATAAAACGGATGAAACGTAAAACGAACGAGAACGTCCGAAACGCCTAAAATGGAAGAAAACGTAAAAAGCGAAAACGTCAAAACGGACGAAAATACATGAAAACATAAAATAAATACACGAAAAACGTTTAAAAATGGACGAAAATACATGAAACCTAAAAAATGTATTTAAAATGTTGAAAACGGACAAAACGTATGAAACGAACGAAACGTAAGAAACGGGAGAAAACGTCTAAAATGGAAGAAAATATAAAACCGGACGAAACATATGAAAACGGACGAATCGATATAATCCTATGGAAACGGATTAAACGATAAAACGGACGAAAACGTATAAAAAGACGAAAACATGAAAACATAAAAAACAGACGAAACGTATGAAATGGATGAAACGATGAAACGGTAAAACGGGCGTAAAACGTAAGAAAATGGAGGAAAACGTTGGAAAACGGATGAAAAACGAAAACGTAAAAAGCATTTAAAACGTATGAAATGAACGAAACGGGTGAAAACGTAAGAAAATGGAGAAAAGCGTTGGAAAACGGACGAAACAGATGAAACGGACGAAGACGTATGAAAACAGATTTAAAACGTATGAAAGCGAAAAAAGCGCTAATAAAAACGCGAATAACGCGAAAAAAAAAAAAAAAAAAAAAAAAAAAAAAAACGTTAATTTATAAAAAACGGAATTAATGAAAAATAAATAAAATAAAATAAAACAAAAAAAGGAATAAAAAGGAAGACAAAAGACAAGGAAAAAAACATGGACTTGGGTTAAGATTAAATCTTAGGTTAATCCCCACCATTAGATTAAACTAGATGAATGGTGATTTGTCCATTGGTAGTTGAACAAAATAAGGGTAAAGCAAAAGAAAATTCCTCTGCTTACTTTAATAGTAATCTAAATTGAATGACAATATTTAGTAATCTTCTCACTAAACTTAAACATAAACCTAAATTTAAATTCTTCATTAATTTTAAATTCTTTCAGTGACTTGACCCCATCCTAGTATATTTTTCTTTTACTAGGAATTTGTTCATTGATACACTGATTTATCTTATCGGATCTATTTGACCATTTTTTAGGGATAGAATTTTCTTCATTAAGTTCTTCTTGGGTCCTGATTCTCTTTTAGAATCTAGTGTTTTTTATCTGAAAAGTAAGGGCAGACTATTTAGCTTGTTTAAGCTCTAATAGTTCATCCCTACGTGCATTCAATTCTAAGGCAAGTTTCTATATTCAGAAAATAAGTTTAGTCGTTGCTCTTCAACAAATTTAAGATCAATATTGATATACTCAAGATAATTTTTCCAATAAATGTTATCATCCATTTATATAAGAATGTTTACCTTTCTCATGGTGATTTCTACCCATTCATCATTTCTTGCATGCTCTTTTCGAACAACCAACTTCTCATCATTAGCAAGTGTCATCAACACTTTGAGTTCAATTGGTTCATTATCATCAGAAGAGACTTACTTTTCATCCCAATCATATGCTTCAGCAACTAAACACACATTTTTGGATTGTGATGATTGTGATTGTTGTGATTTTAAAATACTCGCTTCAGGGAGAGCAAGCTTTGCTTTGCTTTTGCTTTTACGTGCTTAGACGTATAAGCCTTTTGAACTTTTGGTTCATTTTGATCATTTTGAAATATTAGGGTTGAGGTGATGAGTTTGGGTTGTGATGCAGATTATTGTAACCCTCAACGAGTTTTACAATCCTCCTAGGAAGTGTACTTAATTGTTGTAATATAGTATCGTGAGGACATGGGGATTGATCCTCCTCTGGGGGATAGTGTTGTGAAGGTCAAGTGCATGACAAGATAGGTCTAAAGGTGAGGACAAGTCTTTTATATTTTTATATTTTTAGAAAGAAAATTAAAATCTCGAGGTTTTGAATATTAGGCGCTTTAACTACTAACTAGCTTAAACAAAACTAAATAACATAAAAAAAATGCAAGAAAAGTAGATTGGTGGTAACTCTTATGATATAAAAATGTGTTTACTTAGATTTCGTTTCTCTCTTGTTATCTCTTATTGATTAATCGAATTGTCACACCCTTGTTTTAATTGGAGCGTTGTATTCCTTTTATTATTCGTAGGAGGTGCGAAATTCCATAACTCTATGAACGATAAGTCTCCCCTAAGAAGCTCAAAGTCTATTAAGTCTCCTAGGATCTACAAGCCACAATTCATGCAATAAATACAATGAGAAAACCACCGTGCACTCTAGGGTTGCATTTTGTAAGACGGTCAAGCTAGTTACATATAAGAATTAAGCCGCTTTTCTAACCCTAACACGAAGTAACCAATTTAACAAGAGATGACAATCAATAATTAATAACAAGGTTTCATTAGATCTAAGAAAACACTAATAAACCTAGCCTTTCATGTCAATGTAAAGAAAAGAAAAGCATATAATCAAACAACACATAGACGTATTGAATGATTAGAGAGGATTACTTATCTTCAATTAAACATGAGCCAAAGTGGCGGAAAAACCTTCATAATTACGGTGAAATTCGTCTAGGGTTTGCCCCTCCAAAGTGCTACATAAATAATGGAAAACATGCGAAAATATATATAGTATTACACTTGTGACAGCTTCACTTTATAGGTTGTGACATTGTAAGCTCGTCATTAGGGTTTCGCCCAAAGGCAAGTCATTGTTATGACGTCGTTGCTTAAGATCTCGGCCGTCATGTGATACCGACGTCGTCCCTTTGTAAATGATCAAGGTCGTCTCTAGTTATCTTTGTACGTGACTCTCGACCGATCTTTGCATGGTCGACGTGAATGCCTTGGCTATAAATCACGTGTAGGGATGGCAACGGGCGGGTTTGGGCGGGCGCCATCTCCATCCCCAACCGATTATTGAATTTCTCCCAAACCCGCCTCAATCCCCATCCGGGATCTAATCGGGGCCTCTTTGGGCGCGATGCTCCCCAAACTCGCACCGCATTAATCGGGATCTTATTGGGATGTCCTTTTGGGTGTAATTTCACCAAAGCCGCCCATTTCAAATTTATTATAATTTTTAGACCGTTAGCAATAACTTGACGATATACAACATATTAATAATCAATTACAAACAAGCCTTATTAAGTATTCAACGATAGTATTATACATAAATAATGATAAATTACACCACCAAAATTAAAACTTTTAAAAATATGACACTAAAAGAGTTTATATAATGAATATATTGTAATTTTACAAAGATTAAAAAACTTAAAAGTATTAAAGTAATATATTTTATAACGTAAATACTAACTAAATACTATATAGGTATAGATATATTTGTATATGTGTATATTATTCGAGCTGGGTGGGGGGGCGAGGATTCCCCACGCCGCCCCAAACCCGATTAAAATTCTGCTCAAGCCCCAAACCCGCCTCAAACCCGATTAGCATCCCCGCCCTACCTCAATAAGTTCGGGTTTCGACTTCCCGCAAGTTCGGGTTTTGCCATCCCTAATCACGTGCCAAGAAATTGCCTTTCATTTGGATCCGTAAATCACACTTGGAAAATTTGGCATACAATTCTTCCTTTTGAGTAATTCCAAGATGGTCTTTAGGTGTTTTGCATGATCTCATTTGTCGCGAATAGATAAGAATGTCATCGATGAACACGATTACAAATTTTATAAGTAAGTGCACACTCGATTCATTAAATCCATGAACACTCACTGGAGCATTCGTCAAACCGAATAACATTACTTGAAACCATAGTGACCATATAGCGCTCAAATATGTTTTAGGAGTATCTTCCTCATCAACCCTTAGTCGATGAAACACTCGATTCATTAAATATGTTTTCGGAGTATCTTCCTCTTTAAAATCTCCCTTTTGTTGATGACAAACATAAGATTATTTTAAGTAAAGTTTGATTGAGTTTTACTCTCTTCTCCCCTTTTGTAGAAACAAAAGAGTCGAAAGAAACTAACACATTGTTTTGAGAAAAACATGTGAAAGAAAAACTATGAAAAATAGAGAGTAAGAAAGAGAAGTATTCTCGTCTTAGCTCCCTCTTGACGAGTCCATCTCTTTCGAGGGCGTCAAGTAAGTAGAATACTAAGCGAGTGCATTGCAATTATGTTTGCAAATGGTTTCGCCCTTTTGACGAACATGCTCCCCTCGACGAGTGCTCCTTTGTAAGGAGGACGCCATGTAGTTATTGTAATCCTATGTGAAAGTATTGCAAATGTTTTTGCAATTGTTTTACTTTGACAAGAAACTCCCCTAACTAAGGGTGTCAAAGTCTTCACGTGTTTATTGAAATTCTACAAAACAAAAGTTAGAAAACAAGTATATAAAGCATAACTTCCTGCAAATAAGACTCAAGTTAGTAATAAACAAGTCTTCTGTTGCACGGATCCCACGGTTCCTCCTTTGGAGGGATCTGTCTAGGCCAAAGTGAGGGATCCGTCTGCCTGTAAACTCAAGACAACAATATTGATGTAAAATGTGAAGTTAACATCAAGAATGAGTTATGTATTAATGCACCAATGATAATATGACCTATAACATGTAATTTCAATGAATAAAAACACGAGAAATGATCTACATATCTCTAAACCGAGAGAATGAATTAAACATGAAATATGATTCCTAAACTATCTAAGTTAAGCTTAAGACTAGGACACCAATTTAATCCTTAAGCTCAAGGTTGTTTAGATTTGTTGACTTCATTGAAACGCTCGAGAGGTGATAAAACATGAAACGTTGCTCTTCATGTACTTTGTTGGGAATTATACGTTTGAGTTGATAAGACAAAAAGAATGAAACAAGAGGACTTAATACGACAAGAAGGAAACCTACAAAAGATGGAAGGACTTGCTTGCAAAAGAAGTTTTATTTATTAGTCCTTTGTAGTATTTTGTAAACCCTAATCCTCTAGTATATAAAGAGGACATAGGTGTAGGTTTATATAAAAGTCTTCCATAATGTAGTCGATTAAAGGGGTGTGTGGTAACCTAGGCGTAGTGTATAAACGCCTAGGGATAGTTAGTTAGTGTTAGACCAAGTCTTTGATCTTTATTATAGTTAGTTAGTTTATGGTGAATGAAACCTTGTTCAATAACAAGGTATTATTTTGATTATTCTGCTGCGATCGTACTATGTTTATTATCTTTGTTATTGATCCCAGTTGAGCTTATAAACGATCTTATCAATTGGTATCGAGCAGGAGCTCTTAATATAGGGATCTACAAGGTTTTGATGTCCCGCTTATGAAGAAAAGGGTTATTGTCGACTAAAGCAAATTTGAAAAGGTTTTGAGGTGCGTTAATACGGTTCGTAATATTAATTCGGTTTTTACACGTGAATGGTGGTCTCATGTTTCATACGATTGGTGATAATCTTGAATTATGATCACTCTTGATGGGGTCCACAAGTTTTCGCATGACATTACATGATACTAATTTGAAACTTATACTTGTTACACTTCATCTATGTTTTGTCAATTAAAGATTCGCTTTTAAATTGAATGGATATGGGTCACGTGGAGTTTCGATTATGATAATACTGATTGGAAGATGACTTTGGACCCATGAGTTTTTATTCTGTCGCTTACTTCACGCATCATAATTGATTGGTCGAATATTGTGATCACGTGGGTACTCCATACCGATTTGATTATCGGTAATGGGGTCTTTATTATCGACGCCACATGTACCATTATATCATTTGATAATTTTATTGGATCATGATCGATGGATTGGTCATATGCATACAATACAAATTACTTTGTCGCTCATCATTGATATTATACAGATTGATAAAGGCTTATTTTATTCGATCACTTGTATGGTTTTGATTGGTCAAGACTTACAAGATCACGTGTTGGGTCGGTTTGCTTTTATTCGTATCAATTTGTTGTGATATCACGCCTAATATCGGTTTCTCACGTGATATTAATTGATCTATACTTTATTCGATCCGGACGAGGTGGTGATTTGATTGATCCATGGATCGATGATCGACGAGTTTTAAAGTCTTGCTTATGCCTCAAAGTACCACATTTTTCAAAGTACCGCCAGTATAAGTTGAAAGTACCGCCGTTGTTTTAAAGTCTTTGCTAGTTTTGATTGATATCGGATAGAACGAATTGTTTTGGTTCTAGTATGGTTCTCAATTTGAGGGAAGTTCGATGATGATTGAAGGATATCGAATGAAACACACAAGATTAAGTTCACACACACAAGGAGTTTGGATTTTTGTTCTTAAAAGATTTTTAAAAGCTCAAGTTGATTTTATGGAAGAATTGATTACTGAGAGGATTATTTATCACTTATTTGAAGGTGAAGTGGTATTACTTGGATACGTGTTTTATCATACCTTTTAGCAGGAGGTAACTTGTTCGTGCTTCAATGATTATGACAAAGAATTGACATAACACTTAAAGCAAAGGACGTTATTGTGCTCAAGTGATTATCGTCAAGAGATTAAGGTCTCCCTATACATAGGTTGTATACGTTCGATGTCATCTATAGTGCAAGATATAAAATACAAGTTTGGGTTATTTTACTTCTTCATCAAGTTCGTTATATTTGGTTTTCTTCACAAGTGATCATTACAAAGAGCTTACGATTTGAAGAATCATTTGATGTTCATGCACCACTCAAGGGAAGTGTTTGATTTTACTATTGTTGATCATTATTACTACCGCTAGTTGGAGTTTTCTACTTTTTTGGATTCATTTTAGTAAGCATTTTGGTGTTCTTCATGGAGGAAATTTGAAACATTGACGGCTTAGATTGGAAGTATGATATTGGTTCGTGGTGGTCAAGATCATTATTTGCATATGTTCCTATTTGGATAATAACAAAAGGGGAAGAGATGTTTGAGTGGCATGGCATGGATTAAGGGAAGACAAAGGAAGACATACTTGTTTCATTCATGGTGAGATCCCGATCTCAATTTCTCTACTTTGTCTAGGGAAGTTCGTTCAAGAATGGTTTTGTCATTATCAACTAGGGAAGATTGTTGGGAATTATACGTTTGAGTTGATAAGACAAAAGAATGAAACAAGAGGACTTAATCGACAAGAAGGAAACCTACAAAAGATGGAAGGACTTTCTTGCAAAAGAATTTTATTTATTAGTCCTTTGTAGTATTTTGTAAACCCTAATCCTCTAGTATATAAACAGGACATAGGTGTAGGTTTATATAAAAAGTCTTCCATAATGTAGTCGATTAAAGGGTGTGTGTAACCTAGGCATAGTGTATAAACACCTAGGGATAGTTAGTTAGTGTTATATCAATTTTTGATCTTTATTATAGTTAGTTAGTTTATGGTGAATGAAACCTTGTTCAATAACAAAGTATTGTTTTGATTATTCATTGTATCGCACTATGTTTATTATCTTTGTTATTGATCCATAGCTGAGCTTATAAACAATCTTATCATACTTCATGTATCAAGCCTTCAACATGTTGACAATGATAACAATCTTTGTCATGGCTAGGAAATGGTGGAGGTAGAAATGGAATTGCTTGAGATGAAAGGTCAAGTTGAGTTTCCAAAAATGATGAGGGTTAAGTGAGGAAGGTTGAGGATTCTCAAAAGAATGAGGATTTGTGGAGGTATATTTGAGGTGATTCAACCAAAGGTGGTGGTGGTGGAACATGTGTCGAGGATGGTGGTAGAAGCATCTACTTCCATGTGATTGGGTGGTTAACTTTGAAGATTCCTCATAATCCAAAAGGGACTATTCGAGGGTGATGGAGAAAAGGATACCTGTGCAGTAGTGTCGATTCAACACCTTGATTTTGTTGTGCTATCCTCTCTATAGAGGAGAATGTTTGCAATTATGGAGGATGAGAGGCCTAGAAGGCAAGTCCTCTAAATTGTAGAGATGTGGTGATGAATGTGGAGTGGTAAATGATATGGCTCTAGGCACTAATGGTGATGGTTTAGTGGAAATGGGAGTGTTTGGTTAGGAGGTATAGTGGTTTTTGGCATTGGTAGTTTTGTGAGAACAATCCTTTTGGGGATTGGTTTGATTAGTCGAGTTGGTGGAAGTGAAATCCTAGCGTTTGTGGATTTAATGGGAGATGATTTGATTGAAGAAATTTCGTGAACAACACGAGCAAATTTCTTAGGTGGTCCTTTGGTGAATGAGTTAGCACTAGGAGCTTTCCTCATGATGAGATGACAAAAGGTTAGTGAGATAGAGGCTTCTAGCTGTTGAGAATTAAGTTGTGGATGGTGACTAAGAATTCCCAACAAGATGTTTATAAAGGGAGGGATTTGGCAAGTACATTCAAGACTTAAGCCACTAAGATCCTTTGAAATGTGATGATTTGCATGCACAAGAGTCAGCTTTCAGAGTTGTATTGATCAAGGAGTTTAATTAATGCAATATAGAGTGTTCAAGTTAGCAAAGAGAGCTTGAAATGATTGTTTTAGCTAGAGTTAGCTAAATCGTCAACAGTTCCCACTGTTCCTCCAATGAGGGATCCGTCTAGGCTAATCCTAGGATCCGACTCTCAAGATTCAAGAAAACAGGAAAATGATGTTTGTAAGGTCTAGTACCTATACATCTTGAGTGTTTCGGTCTTCTTAATTGTCTTAAATGAAAGGGGACTTAAGTGATCAAGGGCAATGAGTGATGGTAGCTAATGATTGCTTTTTATGGAAGTAAATGGGACTTTGTGAGCACCAATGGGTGATCAAAGATGACACTAGGAGATTTGAGAGTGTCAAATGGTGTTAAATGATCCTAGAGATCAGATGGAAACTTAGGATAAATTTGGAAAATTCCTTAAAAACTATAAGAAATGATAAACTAGTTTTTGACCCATTTTGAGGTAAGGATGCTAAAAATTGAGAGAACAATAAAACTAAATGTGTTGACATGAGAAATGATGTGTAGTATTGGAGTGGAAGGATGATGAGTTTTAGTGAAATGATAAATCAAAAGCACCTCGAGTGTGATCCTAAATTATCTATGAGTGAGTGTGATACCTACTGAGTTTGAGGAAGACTTAAGTGGTCCTAAGGCATTATGTTTAGCTAGTGTGAAGTGGTCTAGTGGGTTGGTTTGATGTGTGGATGTTTACAATCGCATTTTTCCGCCTTGATCCCACAGCCCCTAAGTGGAGGGATTCGCCTAGTATAAAGTGAGGATCCGGCCCCGCTAAACAAGACTTCATCAGAGGGTATGCAAAACTTAGCAAGGTATCGATTTTAAAGATAGTGTCTTCTAAAGAGTTTGAGCAATTATATAAGTGAGACATCAAATGTTAAATGTTTTATTTCATGAGGATGATCACATTACAAAGATAGAAGATGGAATGTAAAGATTGAACCTATTTGGAAAGGAAACTAGGTTTTCGAGCATTTTCACAAGATGGATTATCAAATGGATGATGGGTATTTTCCGATTCTGTGACCTAAGAATGACTTGATGTGAGATGTGTTTAGAGGTTCCATCATCTTATTTACTAGTACGCATAACGGACTTTGAAATTGAGGATGAATGTACATGATATGATGATAAAGGCGTGTTAGGAACATTCCATATGGGATTAGCTTGTTCTTGTTGTCTTGAAGGTTTACAATTCGTCTTGCGAAGAAATAGGCGAGATTGTATGGTTGTTGGGTTAGCAGATAATAAATTATGTGAGCACAACAAGCAGGAAGAATTTCTCGATTTCCCCTAAGACTCCAAACATTTTCATGTTGAATGACTTCGAGAGGTTTAAGATCATCTCGGATATCACGTATAGATTGTGTTTGGATCGAGTAATAGTGTCGAGGTTTGCATAACATGCAAGTTAATTCTCGAGGAAGGTAAGTGTGAACAATATGGACTATTTTCTTCACGAAGTTGAAGAGAGAATCAAGAGACCAATCTTCGTGAAGGCACATTGTCCATGATTTAGAATTCAAGAATGTGAGCAAATTGCCCAAGAGTTAAGACAAACTTTTGGTTTTGATCCAAAACCATAGTGAAAGAGATCGATCCTCATTACGAACGAGTTCAACTCAAGGAAGAATTCCAACACAAACCGTGGACAAATCTTCTCGTTAATTCGAGAAGGCCTTCTAGTCCTATGGTTCGTAAAGAGGTATTGATACCTTCTTCAGATAGTAGAGGTGTGTCAACAATACGTCCTTCATGGAAGTTATGAGTTTCGAGATTAATGAACCCACGAACAAGATTGCCATATGTGTGGGCTCAAGGGAGATGATGCAGTTTTATTGACCAAGTTTTAATATATATAAGTTCTCGTTATACCTATGGTTCTACCCTAATGCACTAACGAGCAGCAGTAAAACGGTCAGTGTAGTGTAGTATTCGTAAAACCGAGGTCGCCCCAAGAGCTATATGTGCGGATTTAAACTAAGTCTAGGTGTCACAGATTTTAATAGATTTTAAGCGTGGAAATGATTAACTACTAAAACAAGAAAATAAGAAAGCAACTAGAGGCAAGGGTTGTGATAAATAGGGGAGAAGTATGCTAACCTAGTTTTTCATCCTATCAAGCTAGGTTCATGTTTAATTACTTCCAATTACTTCAAGCTGGGTCAAAGTTGCTAGGACAACATTTGGTCATTCGTCCTAATCTATCAACAAAGGGTTCCACCGAGATGTCAAAGTGACCAATCAAAAGTCCAGTTGTTCTTAGTCCCTGCCAAGTCATTAAGTACCTCTACATGCAAGATTTGTAACAATGAGTGCCCGAACGCTAGCATCATAAACACTCATCCTCGATTTCTTAAGTTCATCCAAACCGTAGGTGATCAGTTGGTCAAATCGCATGCAAGCGGAAGTCACAATTGGTCATATCATACCAAGTAATACAAATAAGCCGTAAAACGTTTATTTATATTTTATGATCTTCTAATGTTTCGCCGACAACAAACGAAAATCATTTTAACGAAAGATATAAAATACGTAAATAGTTTGAGCCAATAGTTTTCTAACACACTTACATTTTCACATAAAACACTAAACAAGTATAGTGATTTTATGATTTAGTAATACATATGTACAACAACTAGTGTTTACATATTGGGCAAATATATACTTAACTAGTATATACTAAAATGGGTAAAACTAACAAATTGTATTGACCCACAACCCATGGTATTATCCAAACCACTTGACTAGGTACATTGAACTCATAAGATACATTGTATCTATTAAGCAACCCATGGATCAACCCATAACCCATGACGCATGACCCATAACCAAAATACCCATGGGTAAAGAGGAGCATCCCACGGATCCCTAGGATTACACTAGACGGATCCCTTGTGGGAGGATCCGTGGATCCAGGAACAAAGAACTTCTCCTCTATAAATAGCGAGCCATTTCTTCCTTTTGGCTCACCACTCACACATACTTTCTCCAAGTATTGTACCTCTCAACCACCGATCCTAAGGGATCTTTCTATGTAGTTTGTCTTTTGTTTTTTTTTTTGATTCTATAGGTTCCTCTTAAAGGCGAGATCACCACTTCTTGAAGTCGAGCAAGCTCAAGTCCATGAGTTGCTATGCTTCGTCATCATCACGACAACTTAGGTTCTCTTGTTGATAGTTCTTTCTTCCTCCGTAAAGATGTTGCGTTGAAGGCATTAGTGAAGGATGCCGAAAGAGTCAAGACGAAAGCATTAGTGAAAGGTGGTTAACGTCCGTGTCAAAAGCATTAGTGAAGAATACTAAAGGTGCCAAGAAGAAGGCATTAGTGAAAGTTGCCAAGAGTCAGGTCAAAGGCATTAGTGAAGGATGCCTAGGAATCAAATCAAGTGGCATTAGGGATGAATGCCTCAGGTCGTATAATCGATGAGGTGCATCGTTATACATATATTAGTTTATTTCAAGGATGGTGATATCCTTGATGGTGTTGTAATAAGGAGTTGGTCTCCTTGGGAATAGGTGTTATGTTGTGTTAGGTAGTAGTTCCTCCATAGTAATGGAACTAGGTGCTTAGCCTAGTACCTAATAAAGGCTAGCAACGCTAGATAGATGTGGTTCACCTTGAGTGAAAGAACCCGTGGTTAGCCTAGTACCGGAAAAGAGTAGGCTACGCTGAAGGATTCTCCGCAATAAGGATATTGGTGTCGTGTAGTGTTTACGAACTCTCGAGTAGGTGACTCGGGAGTGGAGTAATGAAGGAAGGTGTCTTTATAGCCGAACCACTATAAATACTTGTGTCGTGGTTATGCTTTTACTTTATCTTTCATTACACATTTATATATCTATCTAGCAACGTCCAACATAAACAACCAAATAGATTAACATAAGTTGATCAAAATATTTTAAAACGAAGTTTTAATTTGTAAAACTATTCAACCCCTTCTAGTTTTCCACAATTGGCATCGAGCTTCAGTACGTAAGTTTCTTAGAGTATGTTGTACTTTAAAACTTGATACGATCCGCGATGTTTGAAAACCATCAAACATATTCGATTTCAAAACACACTAGATCATAACCACAAGAGGGCGATACAAGAGGTTTTAGAGAGAAAGAGTTAGAGGTTTGGGAACTTAGTGAGAGAAAATGAACATATTATTATGAGCTCCAACTCTATCTTGGAAGCTAGAGAGTATTTATAGTCTTTACACAAATTGCCACCTATGGGTCATGGATCGCATATGGTGGTAAAGACCGTCCGTCCTCCACGATGTTACTTAAGCTAAATACTACTTAACTTATATTAATCTACAACTATGAGCTTTCTAACGATTACATATACTGAGGTGACCGACTCTTTAATAATCGGATTTACTAAATCCTAACAATCTCCCCAAGGGAGGTCACCTCAACACACATTAAAATTACATTGAATACAAACAGATATTACATTAAAAATTTCTTGCATTCTTGATGTAGTACTTTGCTCTAAAGCTCATAGTCATTGATTTTTCACATTGCATGTTTGGTTAATCTAAGTGGAGGTCTTTATCGATCCATGTGATAATGAGTTTTCGAGCCACCAGATCATCACCACAAAATCTCTCGACTCATCCATTGTGGTGTTGGTGTTATGTGATGTTGCGACTTATGGACCGACATGCTCACATTCGGATCATGATATATTCTCATCGAGTAATGTAAGCTTTCGTTGATTCATGACATTACAACAACAGAAAGTAAGCATGGAGTGAAAATATCGAGTCATTGATGTACTTATCATGATTTCTTTAGAAATGAATGTATTGTGAGCATGTGGCTATGGATTGACCGCTTATTCGATCACCGCAAACGTCAAGCGCATTCGCATACAACATTTAGCAATAAAGCGCACGAAAGTGTCTTTGATCACTTTCGTTGAATCGAGGTACACGACCCACTTCTCGTTGATCAAGACAAGCATCGCATGTGAACAGTAAAATTCCAAAGAATTTCCTTGACAGGGGTTTCGCAATGCTTCTAGCAGCCTCAAACCGGAACATCTCAAAGAAGACAACACGGAGTGAGTAAACCAAATAATTGAGATTCACCGATTGATAAAAGATATTTGAAAACAATCGCAGTATTGCTCAATAGAAATTGTTTTTGCAATACAACGAAGGTTTTAATTAAAATAAATTTTCAATCATAAACTCCTTTTATTTTGAAATATTTGTACACGATCGATGTGCTAAAGAAAAGAGCTTTTAAGCACAACGACCGGTTTTTCAAAGGTATCCGTCAATCCATAACTGAACCGTGATTGATTCAAAAGATTGAATCGCCCATTGTTTATGTTCATTGTCATATGGTTGATCTATTGAATAGATCTCACATGCCACCCACCGTGATCTTGTTTGATGTTGGATCCGTAAGGCTTTCCATCTTAATTGTGAATATGTTTGCATATCACCGGATGCGAGGACTCATAAGATATAATGTCTCTTTCCACATTGTATGAAACAAAAGTCTTCATTGAATTTGTCCTAATGAGATTTATAGATGATCTCGTGGCTCTAAACTCAATTGTGCATATTTGGATCCTATTTCGAGACTAGTGAGAGGGTCCGCTTCTTTAATATCAACAATCTCTAAGAGAAGTTCGATAGATTATGTCGATTCCCGCGAGAATGAAACAAGTCCTTTAAGAGGAACTTAAGTGGTTTGGGAAGTTGAAGTCCAAAGGCCATCGGGTCCATGACGCCTTGTCTTCAATACCGATGTTACCTTGGTAACCACCAAGAGTATATGAATTGAACTCGTATTCGCCTAAGGTTGAATAATTGAGGGCTATTTATTTTCACCCTTTCTCATTCAATTCTTTTCATTCTTCAACCCCTTAAGTGCTTACCAAGACTTTATAACTAGAACCTTGTTGGGTTTATTCCAAGACTAACTCGCCTTAGTCTCGCACCCTTCCCATATTCTCACTTTTTCTTTTTTATCAATATACCTAAGGACTTCGACACTATCTAGTGGATTATCCTCGGTAGATCCCTCCTGCTCGGCGGATCATGGTAACAAATACCTAACCTTATCGTCCGTATATCACCATACATAAAGTAAAGTTGGTCGGTCTATTTGGTATTGTTCATCCGCCATTGGATCCAATTGAAAACCATTTGAAAATCAATCCGATACTTATGATATATTATCAAAACATTTTGTACCGAATTGTTTTTGATATTTTTAGAACACGAGCTCCCTCAACATTTGCATCAAGCATCATTTTGTATTAGAAATAATTTTCATCTTTGAGGGTTGGCTTGCATCTAAGAGTAGTTATATAAATAATGTGGTTTTCAAAATAGTTGTCCCCCTCAATATGTGCATAGATATTTGATAATGTTTTGCACATATTAGGAAAAGACCGCACATTGAGATAAATTGATCACGCTTTCAAATCTTTGTGGTTTAAGATAGATGCTCCCCTCAACATGTGCATGGAAAATTTAAAATCGCTTGGCACATGTGGGAAGGAGAACTTGAACATCCTTATAAAACCATTTACCGAATTATCGCTTAAACCAATTCAATAACGATTTTCCTCCGATCACAATTATCAAATCATTTGATATTTGTGATCTCTCAGAGATTTAAATTGATTTTGAAAGCTTTTAAGGAGAATTGTGACTTGATTATGAAAACGCGAATCGATAAGGATAAGATTTTGAAACTTTAAACTCCATTGATTAAACATGCATGAATATCTTTGAGAACAATTGTATGACAAATAACCTTTTGATTTAATTGAAATTATTCTCCTCCTCAATCAATGACATAAGTTGTTGATCGAGAGATAGATATTTTGACAAACGTTAAGTCCGTAGATGATTTTCAAAAATAGAGTTCGAGTTATTTTAACAAAAGCAATTAGTTTTCATTAGATAGTAAGTAATTGTTTAAAGAATCGAGCATGAGATTTGAAAATCAAGATAAAGTATGGCTCTGTTCTTTCTTTAAAGATCGGGATATCGCCTAAAATGACAATAAACCATAGTTTCACTTTCTCCCAAAAATATTTTTTGATTTTTTTAATAAAATATGTATATTCGAACAACATCTAAAGACCCGTGTCACTTTCGATCGATCGCAAAAAGACTGTAGATATATATCGAATCAAGAAAAATATGACGAAAAGACAATTTTTTTTTTTTTTTTTTTTTTTTTTTTTTTTTGAATTTTCAAATTTTTATGGATTTTTGAAAGTTTTATATTTTTCTCTTTGCTTTTTGTTGGTTTTATAATTTTGTATTTTGGTTTTGAATAAATATATACAAGAGATAGATGAAGGAAAACCTTTACTCCTCTTCTTCCTCTTGAAGACGCTTGAGTGTTTCCTATTGAAGGCTCTTAAGACCAAGTCGTGGAAGGATAAACTCAAAACGTTCTCTAGGAAGAGCTTTGTGAAGATGTCTCGCTAACCGGTATTCATCCTCACAGTATAGTTCTACCACACCGCTTTCTACTTGCTCCCCGATTAAATGATGTCGAATGTCGATGTGCTTTGCTATTGAGTGTTGTACGTTGTTGAATGAGAGCAATAGCACTTTTATTATCACAAGACAGTAGGATTTTGTTGAATTCAAAGCCATAGTCATATAATCGATCTCATCCATAGATTTGAGCACAACAAGATGACATGGCTATGTATTCACCTTTGTAGAGGAAATAGAAGTACTATGTGCTTTTGAAGACCACCACAAGCTTATCACCTAAAATCGAACACCTCCGCATCGCATTTGACGAGTATCTTGACATCTTGCATGATCGAGATCGTGATAGGTCGTTAGTGACATACCGTTGTCCTTCTGTACCAAATTTCATATTGATGGTTCCTTGAGATACCGAAGACCCGCTTAACCGCTCAAGGTGCTTTTTGAAGGCTTAGCCCGTATTCAGCACACATGCAAACCGCGAACAAGATATCTCGGTCTACTAGTCAGAGGTACATCGTGATCTAATCATACTACGATATTTCGCTTGGTATACCATGATCCCCGAGTGGTCCTCGCCTAGTTTAGTGACGTGATGCGTGTTAACCGTTTAAATCACTCAAGCCCGCCACTTGTGAATGGCGATCGTAATCGCTTTAAACCGCCAAGCACGAATGCAATGAAGATCTGGAGAGTATAGTGTTTCCGGTCGTTATGTCCCAAATGAAGTGCAATGGATCACCCAACGATAGTGATCGAGATTTGAACGGAAAAAGGATTTGTGAATATGATTATAACTAAGGAAAAAGCCAACAAATTACAACGGCTTAAATGCAAATTAAAGAAAGTTAAAAGATAAAAACTATTAAATAAACGCTATCACTATTTCTAAAATGATGTTTTTGATTTTTCTTAGTTTATAAAACAAAATAACTTAAATTAACTATTTTAATTAAAGCGTAAACCTAAATTATCTAAAATGTGACTTAAAATGAAAATGTACGTTATATAAAAATTACGCGAAAGCAAGTAAAACGTAAAATTTGTAAAATAAAAATCCCGCAAGTGTGAAAACAATTTTCCTCACGCCCTAATTGACTAAAAATAATTTTAGGAAAAGCGGAATATTTTTTGAGTTTTATTTTATTTATTACGAATTAAAAACGATTTAACACTAATTAATTAATTAAAAATACTAAACAACTTTGGAAAAATATGAAAAATCACAAAACTACTTTGGGTGTTGCTTAATCAGAAAAATGCGAAACAAGAGGTCGTTTAGGAAATAGCTCAAAATAAGCCAAAGTTGGCTTATAAGCAAAACCGCAGCGTGTCCTTATGGATTAAATGTGCAAACTAAAACCAATAAAGACACAAGGGCGCAATGGTTGCATGTGTGATGTGTTGGGCTCGTGGAAGTGGATCGTCCTGTGTTCAATCTGGCAAAGGTTTTTGCTACTGCTTTTTTTTTTTTTTTTTTTTTTTTTTATTTTGCTTTTGCAAACTGAAGATAAGATTAAATTAAGAACTTTTGTAAAAAAAATTTTTCTAAAACTTTTCTAATAAGTCAGCCTAGCAAACTTACAAAGCCCGATTCAGTACTCATAACCAAACACACCTTTATCCCATTAAGCCCAATCAAGCTAACTAGAGTGGCAAATTAAGCAACGATATTGACTAAGTAAGAGACACATGTAAAGACTTATCTAATGTAAGTCGAAAGCAAAGAAAATAAGCTATAGAACCAAGGGTAATAAGCAGCTGGCAAATCACCTAAACTAGAGGACCTTAAGCAACAAGAGAAAAGAATAAGCTAAACTAAAACATTAATAAGCACTATTAAATAAAGGAATGATCTAATCTGAGCTAATTCACTAAAACAAATTAAGAAACCCGAATAAGCGTAAGCTAAATCTAATAAGCACTAGAAGCTAAAACCGAATCACGTAATGCTATCACATTTAGGCCCCGAACTGACCCATAGGGGGCTTTTAGAACCTATTCGAGATACGCTAGCAAGAGTGGCAGGTCCTGAGCTCCCGGCTTCTTTGAGTCCACCCAGCTAGCTCTCTTTCGCCCCTATGGCAGCCCATGATAAGTTGTTTACAGCTTATAAATAAGCTACGAAAAATGGTGCAGGGGTCATGCTGGATAGCTTGCTCGTGACAAAAAAAGGATGTTAACGAGGCGCTTTCATGGCAAAAATAAGCCACCAAAAGCTACCTAAACCGCACGATAAGCTCAAACTTAAGATCCTAATGATACTAACTACTTGAGCAACAAGAATAAAACCTTAATTCTAACTTAAACGACCTAAATTCTAAGCCTAAAATGTGCAATTGGAACATATATAGGACCAAAGGATGCCGATAGATGTCACCTTTGCAACCTACTTTCAAGACTTGATTTGCCAACAAAAAGGGTACTAAGAATACTAGTAATAACTTTCAATGTGCCTAATGTAAGACTCCAACATGGGTCAAAATGATTTTTTTTTGACCCAGAACCAACTGCTCCAAACACTAATTTAGGAGCAGCTTATTGAAACTGTTTCAAGATTTAAGTATGGAAAGCTTAAAGACCTAGTTGCATAAACTCAAGTTAAGTGTAGACTACTTGAACAAACACTTATAAAACTCAAATACTAGATTTTAAAGATACGAGTAGAAGTGAAAATCACCTAAACTGAAACTGAAATAAACTAAAGATTGAATTGCATTAACTTGAAATTAGATTTTACATGGAAAATAAAACCGAGCTAGAAGAAAATGATTCTCGATCAAACTTGAAACAAAAAAAAAATGAAGAACTTAAAAGAAAACTAACTACTCCTCAAAACTACATTCGAGCTATTTATGCTACTCGGGTCTTGTCTCTTTCTTCTCTCGCTTCTCTCCTTCCTGGAGATAATCCACCAAAATAAACACGCGCCTCTCCTCCGACTCATTGGTACCTCAAGTTTCTTGCTTTTTCTTTATTTTTTCTTTTTCTTCACTGAAAAGCCGGTAGTAGGTGTGGGAGTGATAAGGTTTGTCGTGGTAAGCGCGCGAGGTTGATGTGGTTGAGATTTGTCGTGGAGGCGCTTGGGAGTCGGGTTTTGTTTCAGCGGAAATAAGTGGAAAGGAGAAGATGAGATGGGGTAGGTTAATTATTGTTGACCGGGTATAGAAAGGGTTGACTGGGTAAAGGTTATTAGGTGTTGGGCTTGGACTTAAGTAGGATCCTATTGATTTAAGGATTAATACACAAGGATACTTTTGTAGTTAAATGGGTTTAGGATTGAAGTGTAGTCCATGGTGTATTTTAGGGACCAAAGTGTTGATTCGAAAACCAGGACCCACATGTAAATCTGAAATGATCCAAGGACTGGCTTTGACAATCTCCAATAATATAAGGGCCATTTTGCAAGTCAGGAAACTCGCGGACCGAAATTGTAATTTTCCAAAATTATTATAAGGACCATAAATGACAAACTTTATTAACCAAGGACTATAAATAATATTTTCCATTTTGGAAAATCCCGGACTTGTTTTGCCATTCTTGAAAGTCGGGGACCTAAACCGCCAATTATGCAAACTTTGTTCGCTTTTTCATTTGTTTTAAACATTTTGCATCCAAACATATAAAATGCAATTTTGGAATATTTTCAGATTTTGATGCATTTCGAGCATTTTTAATCGCTTTAGCTCAGATTGACCAAAATGATGAGTATTTACACACTCATCAATCCCCACACTAAACAATTGCTAGTCCTCAGCAATCTTTTGAGAAAAACTTAATGGATTTGAATCTCTTTACCAAAAGCCATTACTCGAGTAGCCAAATGTTTCAGCTCAAGTAAGAACCATGGTACACCGATAACCATGTGATTTTGAAGCAAACCACCGCCTTTCAACGGATTTGATTTTGTCTTTACCGTAGCCGCTTGCTCGGACTAGCCAACTCTTAGATAAATTATCAATATTATCTTTGGTGAGTCGATTACCAATTATGGTTTTTCCATCGCCTTTACCACAAGCCATAAACTTATGGGCTAGCCAACTCTTCACTTTTTAGGATATGGTGAATAATACCATACAATTGGGCAAATTGCAAGTCGTCAACGGATTTGAGATATCTTTACCAAGAGCCGCTTGCTCTCGGATTAGCCAACCTTTAGTTTATTAGACATGGCGGATCGATAATCAAATGAGTAAGTGTAAAACACTTACTCCAAAAAATTTTGGCCAAAACGGGAATTGGTATAATTATATGATAAAATTCGTGAGAATTCCCACACTTAGAAATGAATATTGCCCTCAATATTCAAAGTACCATGGTTATGCCGAAACAAAGAACGAAAAGGAAATACTACGCCATTATTTAGAAAGAAGATTTTTTTTTTTTTTTTTGAGAAAACTATATATATATATATATATATATATATATATATATATATATATATATATATATAACATGTGGGCAACTCCCACACTAGAGTGGTACACACGGTGAAAACCCATGTTTAGCTAATGCTTTTGATTACCGAGTCGCTAGCTTGACTCGACCTCAATTCATTGGTTCATGGGAAGCAAAGTGGAAGAAACAATCTCCATCTGACTTTCATTCAAGATGTTCGACAAACATTTGAAGCACGTGAAAGTTCCACACCGATGAGATATACATAGAACCGGCCAAAAATGATAAATGAAAATGCCGGATCAAAGATAGTGTCTTCATTCCGAAGGAGTGAAGATGAAGAGAATCACAAGATATTTGAGGAAAGGAAGAAAGATCTTGATAACAATCGTGATCCATTCTTCATCCTCAAATGCGGACATATCGGGAGGAAGGGTGAGGGTAGTATCATTAATAAGCAAACTCATATGATAGAGTACACCTTCCTCCGAGCTAATATCGCCCTCAAGATCAAAATAGAAATGATCATGTTCCGAGGAGATATGTCATGAGAGAGTTCACCGAGAACTCTTCATGAAGAGAATCATTCACACGAGGTGAAATAGTGAACTCTTGTTCCATCATGGGCTCATCACAATCCTCGATCCCGAGTATCAAATAGTGGATTCTCAGAATTGAAGTGAATTCAGCCTAATTCAAATAGAGGATTAGTGAAAGTAGCTTTGAATGTTTCGAACAAAGTGATCAACATTCTCTATTGACCTGCTGGGATAAGAAGTGAGTGAACGATCATTATTAATGAGACTTTCGCCTCCCAGATCGGCCAAATCAAAGAGTGGATTGATGCGAGTGAGTTCATCGAGAACTCCTCAAGAAGATGATCGAGATCGATTGTGGAAGTGATGTCTCAACATACTCGATGTTTCCATAAGAAGCACAATCGTCGCTAAAATCGGAAAAGTTTCCAAATGATCATTTGAACACTCAAGAGGGAAAGAGAATCACACATATGTTCGTGGTACCGGGACTCTCTCTGATTGGGACAAGGTCCTCAACACTAGACTTTATGAATTCGTCCGATTCCTTTTCGTGAACAGTGGTCAAGATGCTCATCCCCATGTTCGAGAGAGTGAGTGGGAGCTTGTGTGTGATAGCAGTTGTTTGAGATGAAATCTCAACTCGCTGGGATATCATCCGATGAACTTGATGAATATTTATAGAATTGAAGGATATCAAGTGTATCCTCATCATCACCGCTATCAGAATAAACGAAATTGAGAGCTAGATCGGTCGCTTTTCTTTACAATTGATTCCTTAATAGATTTTTCAAACGCAATTTTGGAATTTAATTTAGCACCGCTTCTTCGCCTAACAATTCTTCCATGGATTTTTGATTTGGATTATCTTGGGAAAGTTTACATTCCTTCAAATCTTTCACTAAATCCAAAAGATCAAGGAGAAGATTTTGAGGAAGTGGGTCAGCCGAGGTGGTGCCTGATTCACTTGGTATTATGAGGTTGGTCATGATACGAAGAGTCGTAATTGTTACAGGAAATGGATTCCTTGTTTGACAATCGAGCTAAAGTGAGGACCTCCACAATACTCACAATAAAGAAACTGATGCGGTGTGAGTTATATGTGTGGTAGTCATAATTGTTATCGTGAACCCGCCATAGACAAGCGTGTTTCCGATTGACAATCGAATCGGAGTGTGAACCACCACAAGACTTCACAACAAGAAATCGGCCGAGTCTCACAATGTGGTAGTCGATGGAATAAATCGGTTGTGTTATGGTAGGAATAGGGATCCCGGTTATAGACAGACCCGCTTTCCCGATTCCACCATGCTACAACCGGGCAATTGCCACCATTATAAGGACCACCACACCATTAACAACCAAGAGGGTGAGGATGAGACATAGAAAGAATCAAAGGTTTACAGAGGGTAAGAAATGAAGAATCAAAAGGGTAAGAGGGTAAAGATGGATATTTTGGATTTTGGAAAACATTTTGTAAAAATAAGAAAGAAAATCTTTTTGGTTTTTTATTTTAAGATGTTTTGGATTTTGGATTTTATAAGAAAATATAAACATATATAGATGGTATGAACAAGGAGTGAATATCCAAATCACTAATCTGCTAGACGGAAGATAATCAAGACTGACTCCCAAGAATAAGCGCCTAAAATTTTGATGTTGCCAAACAAATAAGCTAATCACTCAAGCCCGCCACTTGTGAATGGCGCATCGTAATCGACTTAAAACCGCTTCAAGCACGAATGCAATGAAGATCCGGAGAGTATAGTGTTTCCTGGTCGTTATGTCCCAAATAGTGTGAATGGATCACCCAACGTATAGTGATCGAGAGATTTGAACGGAAAAGGGATTTGTGAATATGATTATAACTAAGGAAAAGCCAACAAATTACAAAGGCTTAAATGCAAATTAAAGAAAGTTAAAAAGATAAAAACTATTAAATAAACGCTATCACTATTTTTAAAATGATGTTTTTGATTTTCCTTAGTTTATAAAACAAAATAACTTAAATAAACTATTTTAATTAAAGCGTAAACCTAAATTATCTAAGAATGTGACTTAAAATGAAAACGTCGTTAAGTATAAAAATTACGAGTGCAAGCAAGTAAAAACGTAAAATTTGTAAAATAAAAATCCTACTTAGTGTGAAAACAATTTTCCCACGTCCTAATTGACTAAAAAATAATTTTAGGAAAAGCGGAATATTTTTGAGTTTTATTTTATTTATTACGAATTAAAAACGATTTAACACTAATTAATTAATTAAAAATACTAAACAACTTTGGAAAAATATGAAAAATCACAAAAACTACTTTGGGTGTTGCTTAATCTGTGAAAATGCTAAAACAAGAGGTCGTTTAGAAATAAGCTCAAAATAAGCCAAAGTTGGCTTATAAGCAAACCGCAAAGGTGTCCTTAAGGGATTAAATGTGCAAACTAAAACCAATAAAGACACAAGGCGCAATGGTTACGTGGTGATGTGTTGGGCTCGTGGAAGTGGATCGTCCTGTGTTCGAATCTGGCGCGCCTTTTGCTACTTTTTTTTTTTTTTTTTTTTTTTTTTTATTTTGCTTTTGCAAACTTGAAGATAAGATTAAATTAAGAACTTTTGTAAAAAAACTTTTCTAAAACTTTTCTAATAAGTCGCCTAGCGCCTTACAGTGCTCCGATTCGAGCAACTCATAACCAAACACACCTTTATCCCATTAAGCCCAATCAAGCTAACTAGAGTGGCAAATTAAGCAACGATATTGACTAAGTAAAGAGACACATGTAAAACTTATCTAATGTGGTTTAAAGCAAAGAAAATAAGCTATAGAACCAAGGGTAATAAGCAGTTGGCAAATCACCTAAAATACCGACCTTAAGCAACAAGAGAAAAGAATAAGCTAAACTAAAAACATTAATAAGCACTATTAAATAAAGGAATGATCTAATCCTGAGCTAATTCACTAAAAACAAATTAAGAAACCTGAATAAGCAGAAGCTAAAGCTAATAAGCACTAGAAGCTAAAAGCGAATCTAAGTAATGCTATCACATTTTGAGTCCCGAACAAACATGGGGGACTTTTAGAACCTATTTGAGATACGCTAGCAAAGAGTGGGTGTCCCGAGCTCCCGGCTTCTTCGAGTCCACCCACTAGCTCTCTTTCCCTATGGCAGCCCATGATAAGTTGTTTACGACTTATAAATAAGCTACGAAAAATGGTGCAGGGGTCATTGTTTGAATGACTTGCTCAGACAAAAAAAAAGGATGTTAACGCGGCTTCAAGGGCAAAATAAGCCACCAAAAGCTACCTAAACTGCACGATAAGCTCAAACTTAAGATCCTAATGATACTAACTACTTGAGCAACAAGAATAAAACCTTAATTCTAACTTAAACGACCTAAATTCTAAGCCTAAAATGTGCGCTGGAACAGATATAGGACTAAAGGACGTTGATAGATGTCACCTTTGCAACCTACTTTCAAGACTTGATTTGCCAATAAAAAGGGTACTAAGAATACTAGTAATAACTTTCAAAGTGCCTAATGCAAGACCAAACATGGGTCAAAATGGGATTTTTTTTACCCAGGAACTAACTGTTCCAAACACTAATTTAGGAGCAGTTTATTGAAACTGTTTTCAAGATTTAAGTATGGAAAGCTTAAAGACCTAGTTGCATAAACTCAAGTTAAGTGTAGACTACTTGAACAAACACTTATAAAACTTAAATACTAGATTTTAAAGATACGAGTAGAAGTGAAAATCACCTAAACTGAAACTGGAAATAAACTAAAGATTGAATTGCATTAACTTGAAATTAGATTTTACATGGAAAATAAACCGAGCTAGAAGAAAATGATTCTCATCGAAACTTGAAACAAAAAAAAAAACTAACTACCCTCAAAACTACATTCGAGCTATTTATGCTACTCCGGTCTTGTCTCTTTCTTCTCCGCTTCTCCGTCTCTCCTATGAGATAATCCACCAAAATAAACACGTGCCTCTCCTCTCGACTCATTGGTACCTCAAGTTTCTTGCTTTTCTCTTTATTTTTTCTTTTTCTTCACGGAAAAGCCGGTAGCGAGGGTGTGGAGTGATAAGGTTTGTCGTGGTAGCGTGTGAGGTTGATGTGGTTGAGAGATTTGTCGTGAGGCGTGGCTGGGAGTTGGGTTTTGTTTGGTAGGAAATAAGGAAAGGAGAAGACAGAGATGGGGTAGGGTTAATTTTTGTTGACCGGGTATAGAAAGGGTTGACTGGGTAAAGGTTATTAGGTGTTGGGCTTGGACTTAAGTAGGATCCGGTTTGGATTTTAGGATTAATACACAAGGACATTTTTGTAGTTAAATGGGTTTAGGATTAGAAGTGTAGTCCATGGTGTATTTTAGGGACCAAAGTGTTGATTCGGAAAATCCAGGGACCCACATGTAAATCTGAAAATGATCCAAGGACTGGCTTTGACAATCTCCAATAATATAAGGGCCATTTTGCAAGTTGTGAAACTCAAGGGACCGAAACTGTAATTTTCCAAAAATTATTATAAGGACCATAAATGACAAACTTTATTAACCAAGGACCATAAATAATATTTTCCATTTTTGAAAATCCCGGGGACTTGTTTTGCCATTCTTGAAAGTTGGGGGACTGAAACTGCCAATTATGCAAACTTTGTTCGTTTTTCATTTGTTTTTAAACATTTTGCATCCGAAACATATAAAATGCAATTTTGGAATATTTTCAGTATTTTGATGCATTTCGAGCATTTTAATCGTTTTGCAGCTCAGATTGACCAAAATGATGAGTATTTACACACTCATCAAGACGCTCTATCACGGAGTGTCAACAGGTCACTAGAATCAAATACAAATTTCTTTAAGATCTCATTTGCATATTTAGATTGATTTATAAAATGCCTCCTAACTTTGTGAAATTTGCAATCCCAAAAATGACATTTGTCCCATCATTGACATTTGAAATTTAGAACCCTTTCATTAGAAAACGGTCACACTCATTAGGGTCGGTCAAGGCAAAGATAATATCATCTACATATATTTGAACATGAATTAAATGTTTGCCTAACTTCCCGGTGAACAATGTTGGATCAATCTGCTCCTTTCTCAATCCAAGTAGATAGAAGAAACTTTGATAGCAGATCATACCATGCCCTTGAGCTTGCTTTAAACCGTAAAGAGCCTTCTTCAAACGATAGACGCTGGTAGGATGCTCGGATTCACAAAGCCTTTAGGCTGGCTAACGTATACGACTTCTTTAAGATCTCCGTTAAGAAATGTCGTCTTAACATCCATTTGATAGACTACCATGTTCTTACTTGCAGTATTAGCCAAGAAGATTCTGATTGTCTCGATACGAGCAACAGGAGAAAATGATTCTTCAAAGTCAATACCCTCCTCTTGACGGTATCCTTTTGCAACCAATCGAGCCTTGTTCTTTAAGACATAACCATGTTCATCAAGTTTCACTTTGAAGATCCATTTAGAGCAATGATCATAGCACAACTGGAGCAGTACTAATTCCCATACATCAAGTCGATCAAACTCATGAATTTCTTCTTGCATGTCATTGAACCGCTTGTCTTCATTCATGGCGGTTTTAACATCTTTTGGTTCGATCTTAGAGAGTACGGAGTTTAAGAAGCACCATAAGGCATCGGTTGCAAGTTGTTTCCGTGGATACCTGGACGAGGGGTTTCAATGATGTTGTCCAATGGATGATCATGTGTCCATTTTCTAAGGTGTTCATGTGGTTGTTGTTGAGGAACCAAGTATCGAGTCGATATCTCCCGATGAAGATGGTTATGCCGATGATTCAGAGCAAATATGTTATCGAATGGAGCATCTTCGGAGTGGCAAAGGATTAACTTCATCATGGGTGCGTAAACAATTCCATGATGTACATTCGATGATTGATGATTTGTTGATGAGACAGAGTGATCAGCAGCAGCGCTTCTTGACTTAATGATATTGAGACCGAAGGTTGACTTCATTCACGAGGATAGAGCAGCCTCATTGATGGAATTGACATTTCATCAAGATTTGGTTTATAGTGATCATCAAACATTGGATCAAACAATTTCTTTAAAAATCTTCTCGATGGAGGTACATAAGGAGTTCTTTGGAGAGGATTAGAAACAAGAGTAGAACCGATAGGACTACTTGATGAAGGTTGAAATGCGGGTCCGTGAATGGATTGCCCTCGAGCCATTTGCTTACAACTCATCGAACGTGACGTGAATAGTTTCCATGATATCTCAAGTTCTTTAGTTGTAAATTGGTAACCCTTCTTGTTTGATGCATAACCTACAAAACTCCAATGTCCGCTTTAGCTCTTAATTTACCTAAATTTGACCATCATTTGTTGGATAGCACAAAGCACCAAACACACGAAGATAGGATAAATCGTGTTTTTGTTTATGGACAAGTTCATATGGAGTTTTTCCATGAGAGGTGTGTATAAGGGAACGATTTTGGGTGTAGCAAAGCAAATGGCAATGGCTTCACCCATAGAAACATTGGAACTTTTGAATAAATTAGCATTGTTCTTGCGGCTTCCACAAGAGTTCGATTTTGTCTTTCAACTACACCGCTCGCTGAGGAGTTCGTGGAACACTTCTTTGATGACCCATTCCAACACTTTCATAAAAGCGAATTAAGGCTTTGTTAACGAACTCGTGCCATTGTCGGTTCGAACAATTTCGATCAGTATTGTTGAGTCGAACTCAAGTCGTTTGATTAGTTTGATGATGACAACCGGAGTTTCATCCTTTGTCCTCAAAAAATTTACCCAAGTAAATCGAGAGTAGTCATCAAGAACTACAAGAATGTATTTATTCCCATTTATCGCTTTGCACTCTCATTGGGTCTGCATGCATCCATATGAAGGGTATGAAGAACTTCTATTACGAGTTTGTGGGTTTTGGTTTGTGGGCATATTTCGTGCTTTTTCCCAATTGGCAAGTCGAACAAAGATGATCTTTTCATATTTTAACTGGGTAAGCCTCGACAAGATCCTTTCGGAAAGGTCATTAATGGTGCCAAGTTCAAGTGATTGAGATGACGATGCCATAACCAAGACTTTGTTTTAGACGCCTTTGACAACAAGCGATTGGAGAAGACTTCATCATGTCATCGATAGAGATTGTGTATAGATTAGAACCACGAGTACCTCTTAATAATTCTACACTATCAAGTTCTTCAACGAAGCAAGTATTTTTTCTAAAAGTCACTTCTAGATCGGAATCACATAATTGACCAACAGAGAACAAGTTATAACCAAGACCTTCCACATAATATACCTTGGAAATAACACTTTTACCAACCACATAATCTCCATAACCTATAATTGCTCCAAAATGGTCGTTCCGAATCTAACGATCCCGATGAATTTACTCACGGTTCATGAGCCGAGAGCGATCTCCAATCATATGCTTGGAACAACTGAGTCCGTGTACCACGTAATGATTTGAACGATCTGCAGTTGAACACGCACAAGAATGGATAATCGGATAATTGGGAGCCCCATGCAATAATGGGTTCCACTGGATAGTAATGAATTGGAACACCCACATCGTAAGTAGAAACAAGTGGAATCATCGTAAATAGATGTAGTGCTAATATATGTATTCGACCTATTCAAAGTATGTTCACTTCTTAAGGGAATGGTTCTACCAGTAGGTATTCATTTTCTAGTGGGCATTGTTTTAGCAAATTGAGGACAGAATTCTATAACCTTACAGCCAGAAGGTATCCAATGATAACCTATTTTACTAAATATTCTTCCTGGGTTTCCACTGCTTTTCTAACTTTCTTTCGTCTTTGCCTTTTAGCCTTCTTAGCATGATTTTTAGCATTAACAATTTTAACGGGCATTTCACAAAGATTAGACAAAACAATTTTAACGGGCATTTAACGGGCATTTCACAGCCAGATAGTATCGAATTGAATTAATTACGATGACGCCTATGGCTAATACTAGAATCAACACGATTCGCTTTATTCAACTCAAACTTAAAGTTCCTAGGTTGGTCTTGTACTCTTTTCCAATGCACATTCTTAGCTTGCGAGGTCCTATCTTTCTTGGTATTGCCTCGAGGCTTTGACCCGCTTGCTTTAATGTCACCGACACTCTGTAGAGGGAATTATGAGAACATTAGTTGGTTGATCTACTTTTGCATTCCCGAACTAGATGTGCAAGGATCCGAACTACTAGAAGGCACATTGGTGTTCACTTTCTTAAAGTCGGGCATGGAATAGTTTGTATGCTTGGCACTAGGCATGGAACAAGGCATCACGACTTTACCTTTCACACCTAAGGATTTAGGACATGTTGCAATTAGACATTCTAGCAGCTCCTAAGATCGTTTGGCACAAGGCAAGCAAACATAATTTCTCTATCAAGAGGTTTATTTATGAAATCCTCTTCCACAATCTCACGGAGACATTCTAGATTATCTTTAAGGTGAGCACAATAGTTATGAAACACAAGTTCATTATTCCTAAGATGAGGAGGAATTTATTTAACAATCACAAGATATTTACAATGAGGATGAATTTGAGGCAACATTCTCATTAAAACAAGTGGCGCTTCCTTTTTCCCGACTCCCAGATTCTCAATTTCTTTTGTAAAGAAGTTATTTTTTCGTTGTTTTTGTCACGAGTGACTTTCATTGAATCATATAACTCTTTAAAGTGTCGTTTAACTTTTCATTTTCTTCTAGAAAACTCTCGTTTCCTTTTGTAATACATTTACTAAGTTTTGAAGATGAAAAGTTTGAGAATACTGAGAATCTAAAGGAGGAGGTATTTGGGAGCCAATCACATTGTTCTTTTCACCCTTTAATTGAGAAATTTGAGCTTTCAACTTTCGATCGTGTTACAATGAGCTTGAATCTGTCGTCACGCTTTGTTTATCTCGAAAACGCATCAAACTCGAGCATCCAAGATGTCTTGATATTTGAGGTTTTCACATTTTCTTTAAGATGTTGATATTTTAGTTGTAAATTAAAATGTTCAACTACTAGTTTAGAAAGATGTTTTACCAAATTATCGTGATCATGCATCCAGATCAATTTTCTCATTTAGTTTAGAATTAGTCTTTTCAAGCTCAATGACACGATCATGGGAGACTTTCAGAGCAACAGATAATTCATGAAATTGAGAACCATTAATGGAACAATTTGTAGCAGTGTAAAACACATCTTGAGTGATACATTCAGAAATAAGATTCTCATTCAATGTATGCAAGTTCTTCCTCTCAATCTCATTATATTTTAATTCTCGCTCATAGTCACTAACCTCAACTATCATTGCATTAAATTCTTTTTCCATTTCTTTAATATCTAAATCCATCCCCTTTTAAGACTCTCAAATTGATCTTTTAGTTGTTTAAAGAAAGGCATGACCTCGCTTAAATAGCATTCTTTAGTTTGCTCAAAACCCTTTCCCTTCGGCTATACCAAAGGATGTGATCCTTTTCTTACAAGTTTTTCTCAAAATCAACAAATAATTGAAAGATAGCATATTGACCGATTAAGGTCTTGCTTTTAGTGGCAATAGTCCTAGGGACTAAATGCATTGGTGTATTAGGAGGATACACACGTCAAGGCATTTTCCTAAGGGGTTTGTTACAAACAAGATTCTCTCGCTTTTGCTTATCTAAATCCTTTTTCCGAACACTTGTTCTGGCGTTAACAACGTTTGAGGCTTAAACTTGTTCAAGGAAATCCAATTTTCCTTTTGTAATCATGGGGTCCGATGGTTATGTTTTCTCTTTACATGTAGGATTGTTGAGTTTCTTATCCATTTTCTCCCTAGTGACTTCATCTCGATTTCTTATCTTCCTCGGTGCACTCAACATGACTAGGTTTCTGCCTAGGCTTAAGGATTTCATTGCCATCATAAATTACCTTATGAGCGCTTCTAGCCTTTTAATGACCTCTGGATTTGATTCCTCAACAAGGGGAATGCTATGCTTATCGCTTAAGACTCTATGCTTAGTGATTAAGTGAGCAATCGAATGGTGTTCCTTATACGTACAACTTATTTTCAAGCTTGTTTTTCAAAGTTTTTGATTGGAAAAATCATTCAAAAGTTTTGATTCCTTAGCATTGAATTTTGCTAAAGCATTTTCACATTTTCTTGAAGTTCTTGTTTTTGCTTAGCGCTTTAGAAAGCTTTTCTTGTAAGGAGTTTAACTCTTGTTTTAATACTTCTTCTAAAATTACTTTTCTAATAATTGTACGCATTTGGTCATCCATTTCACGCTCACGAGTGGTTAACTCAAACTTAGTATGTTGTTCATAAATAGCAACACGTTCTTTATAGGCATTAAGTTCGAGACAACAGAATCATCAGGCACATGCAAGTGTATTCATTAAAACATAGTCATCATTGATCATGAAGATGCATTACTTGGTACAACCTCACTTTCATTTTGCTTCACATATTGATCATATGGGACAATATTGCTATTACCCTCATCATCAATATCCGATTCACAAGTCTCAAGAGATTGTACTTCATTATACATCTTTCGCTCATCCACATCATCATATATTTTTCATACATCTGAAATGATTTTGTCTTTGGATGGACCAACTTTTGTGGTGGAGAGACATTTGGAGAAACCATAGGTGAGATGCTAGCCTTGAAGATTTTTTGAGCAGTAGGTTCATCATCGATATCAGAGTCAAATGTATCACAATCGCCTACTTGAAAGGCATTCCGATGATTATGACCTATCTCCGAATTGGCTATTCATCAACATCGAGATCATATGTCTTGGCATTTCCTTCAAAGAAGAAACAATAACTCCTCTTCATCCAAAGTCGCCTACTATCCCGAGCTTGCACGAGCAACATCTTATCCTCAAGTACTCTTCATTCTCGAGGCGTTTGGCGATGTGCAATTCCTTGCAATATTTCCTCACCTCCATAGTTGTAGCACTTGATCGCCTTTGCTTGTCCCCGATTTCCATTCCTTCCCTATTCGATTTGCCACATATCCTCTACCAACTCCACCTCTTCCTTGTTGGTACCGCCTTTCTTGAACTGGTTGCACCATAACCTTCCCATCTATGACAAAGGCTTGATTGTGTGGATTGATGTTGTTCGAGGTTGTTGTTGGTGTGTGGGAGAGTCATGTTTTGACTAATCATGAGAGCCGTTGATTAATGAAGTTTCCCATGCCCGCATCAAGATCGCCTTGTTTGAACATTGGATCGGAATGAGTTTGTGATTACCATTACCCATGGGTATAAATTGAGAAGCTTTGGTGGTAATTCCAACATTTGTGTAAAAGGCGCTTGAATCATTTGATGAGCTTGTCTCTCCTCGGTTGGTTTTGAATTGATCAAGAATTCTTTTTTCAAACATGGCATGTCTCTCATTCTCAAGAAGGAAGGCATAGAGTTGCTCATAGTTTGTATTCTTCAATCCTTTGGTTAGCTTCACGAGGTGACAAACTTGTGCCATTCGGGATTCATGTTGTTCACAAATTTTGAGTTCAAATTGAATGTTTGGCATGGCTATTTTATGTTCCTCATGTCATTCACAAGCTTATGGAATCTCACGTAGTACTCATAGACACTCTCATCCGGTTTCATCTTGAAGTGCTCAAATTCATCATACAGATTGTGATTCTCTCGTCTTCAATAGTTAACTCGAACCCGAGAGAAGCATCTTGACATTATCCCACACCGCCTTGGCTTCGTGTTGTGATTGATAAGCTTAGATATCTTTTGGAAGACCTTGAAGTATAATGTTGGAAGCCCCGATATCGAAGATCGAATCTCTTTTCTCCTTATCATTGAGCTCATTATACATCTTTGGTGCATCTATTCCATAGATCATCATTCCATCTCGTAGTCAGATCAATTAAGTCTCTTGTAGTCTCAATCGATAAGGTCCTTCATCAATGGATTTGAGAATGTTGACCCCATTTTCCTTTTCAAGACAAGACAATCGATTCGTTGAGCCCAAGAGTCGTAGTCGGCCTACATCAAGCATGGGTGGATCGGTATCCGAACCACCGCTGAACATCCCCAGCAATGAGATGATTGTAGGTACGTTGGTAGACATGTTAACATATTACAATCGGATTTTATAACTCTATGGTTAAACCGGAAATAGATTCTTTCACGGATTTTACTAAATCAAGAGAAACCAGACACAACAAAAATCAACCAAGTCGCTAAGAAACCTTGAACCAAGTTTCTAAGCACCAAGTTGCTAAATGTCAAGTCACTATAATGCCAAGTTGCTAAGACACAGTCAAGTTTCTAAAGAACAACTCGCTAGGATCCAAGTCGCTAACACCAATTCGCTGAGAATTATGACAACAAGTCGCTAAGAACCAAGTCGCTAAGTCTTCAGTTGCTAAATAGCAACTCGTTAAGAAACTTAAGTACAAGTCGCTAACAAAATTGAAAGCAAGTCGCTACCTTCACCAAGTCGCTACCGTAGTGGAGAATCCACTATGTGTATCAGATGTCGACTTGTCTCAAAAGACAAGTTGCTAGGACCAAGTCGCTACCAAAAGCACTACAACTCGCTACCTTTTATCAAGCAAGTCGCTAAGATGAAATTCACTCGAGAACCAAGTCACTACCAAGAAAAACTTCAAAACACACTTTTCAATCCAAAACAAGCTCAACCACGTTGATTCAAACTTATCAAATCAAAATCCAAGCACATACAATGATTCTAAACACAAAAGTACACCCAAATTGAAACTTTAACACTAAAATGAATCAAATGATGCAAAAACTACTAAACTTTTCAAACTCAAAACCATCTAAAACCACTAGAAATCCAAGGATATGTAAGAGATGATCAAACCATGGCTCTTGATACCATTTGTAACATATTGGATTTCACAAATACACTAGATCATAACCACAAGTAGGCGATACAAGAGGTTTTAGAGAGAAACAGTTAGAGGTTTGGGAACTTAGTGAGAGAAAATGAACATATTATTATGAGCTCCAACTCTCTACCTTGGAAGGTAGAGAGTATTCATAGTCTTTACATAAATCGCCACCTACGGTCGTGGATCGTGCATATGGTGGGTAAAGACCCGTCCGTCCTCCACGATGTTACTTAAACTAAACACTACTTAACTTATATTAATCTCGACTACGAGCTCTCTAACGATTACATATACTGAGGTGAGCGACTCTTTAATAATCGGATTTACAAAATCCTAACAACTACAAAGAAGGATTTTTCATGACATGTTTTCTTTAAAATCATCATAGTGTTTATTGTTGGACAATGATACAATGTTCAAACACTTTCATTGTTAAGTATTCTCCATACTTGATTTGGGCATACCAAGAAGATCATGAAGAAACTATCAAAATATTTCTTCTCGATAAAAGATTGTTTGGCGCTTCTTTTCTCTCACATGGATCCGGAGATTCTAAGAAGATCACAAAGCATGTTTTCTAAATATTTCCTTCTTTAAGAAGAATATTTAGCAAAGGTATGATCGTTAATAATCTACATCTATTATCATTGTTGTTAAAATCTTAGTTGAATAATTAATCACTACTAGTAATTACTTAAGTAGTTATCTATATCAAAGACATCATCAAGAATAGTTTTCTTCGATTGATTTGTATAGACTACACTACTAACTTGTAATAATCATATTTTGGTTATTCGATAGCCTCAATCGTTATTCACCACAAAGGGCTTATTGACACTTCATCTATGTCAATAAATATCCATGTGAAACTTCTTATATTATGATAAAATGGGATTTTATTATAATGTTTGAAAACTCCCAAGAATTATGACTAATTCTTAGAAAGGAACCACGTCAAATAGGACTAGTATTAAATCATCAAAACCTCAAATCACAAGTTTTAGAGCCTAAACATCAAAACTCTAGGCGTTTTAGAACTCCCAAACCAAAGTTATCAAGGTATGTTTGAGTGATTTTCTTTGTCATGCGGATCCTCGTGCTTATACTAGCGGATCCCAAATGAGAGGATTCGCGGGATCTGCGAGCGAAGACATCATAAGTTAAATAATGATCAACGTGGAAGTTCCACAACTACTTTCCTTCAAAGACTCACGAACAAAAACCTAATTCATGTTCACGAGAGCAATTTGATCATCTCTCTCAAGCATAACAATCATTTGTGTAAGTATAATCTTCACTACATTGTTAATTTAATTCCTTGATCTCTAGGATTACAATTTCTTCATTTTTATAAGTTGGGTTCAAATGGGTTTGTCATAATTTGTTACCACATTGTTTTCTAAGATATTCCAAATCAAAGAATTAACATTGTTCATACAAATTAAACTCATTTCTTGAATTCAATAAAAATGAATTGAGCAAAATTATGATCAAACCCTCTAGCTTACTATTCACAATTAACACCACATTGTGGTTGTATTGTTTAGAAACAATCATGCCAAGCAACAAACGACAAGATTACCAAGACACCGCTCATTACATACTAATGTACCATAAAAAAGATGGACTTAGTCCGGACGATAGAAAAGCCTTTAAAATGCTTGAAAAGAGACTCTTTCACGAAGGTCGAGTTGTTGAACCATCATTTCTTGCCAATACCGACATAAGGGAAGTTTTTAGAACTATTGGGTTTGATTGTTTATTGGACATAAACGAACAAATTTTCCCGGTCTTTGTACTCGAGTTCTACAAGACCATGAGGATTATTAGAAATGATGATGGGTCCATCTTGATTGTCTTCACCATAAATGAGCATGAATACACCATTTCGCTTGTAGAGTTTGGAAGAATAATAGGGGTTCCATATCAAGGTGTTTGCATGTATTCTAATGAGTGGTCGTTGGAGGAGATACACTTTATGGTTCATCATCATGAAATCTATCACATGATAATCCCGGAAGCAACCACAGTGAGGGACACCACGCCAAGAGCATCCCCATCGAGAGTTACTAGGAATTCAAAAGTGATCTATAGGATCCTTTTGAAATGGAGCTCTCGAGATGTACTGGTTGTATAGGAAATGGGAAAATGTGATAAGGGAGAATGTGGTGCCTAGTAGGAAACAAGGATCACCCAAACGCATGTCTAAGTTTCATGATCTATTGCCTAGTGACCGAGACTCGCTTTAACCTTGCCTACTACATGATCAAGAGAATGGCAAGCGTAAGAAGCATGGACAAAATGGTGCTCCCGTATGCAATACTTTTAACCCGTCTTGCTAAATTCATCTTTGCATTAGATCTTTCTCCGCAATCCTATGATCATAGCTTTTGCAACAAGGTTATGGTGTCATTGACCGAGGGAAGAACTACAAGGTTTATGGTAGATGACAAAAGGCCTCACCCACCCACGGATTCCTCGGAAGAAAGGGAGAGGCAAAGAGAAGGTGAAGGAAGTAGCAACCCACTCGGAAATACCGATCTTGACTCCTTGTACTACATCAACCAATTGCCGGACGTTCCTGGTGCATCACCCGAGTGGCAACAAACCAAGGGAATCATCAAGTGCTTTTCTAACTTCTTGAAAAAAAAAGAATTAGAGATGGTATGATAAAGAGTGGAGGACGGGTGTAGACTGGAAGGGGATGAGAAATGAGGTAAGGTTAAAGGACCTAAATTTGTGAAGAACAATTTCAATGGGTTGTAACACTTAAACAATGCTTATGTAGAATAGTGTAGTATATAGGTCTTGCCATATCTTGGCACTAAACAATCTTAACTTAGGAACTTGTAGAATGAGATTTTACGACTCTTTGGAAACATTCAAGTGGTCGTCGTCACTCACTTTAGGAACTTTTAGCTCTCACTACTTTGCTATGCCTTATATTTGTTTTGTTCTTGCATTGTGCCTTTATAGAAACAACTAGGGGAAGCATTTGCTAAATAGTGAAAAGTTGCACATTTGCTGAAAGCCTTCTGATCTGCAATAGGCGGATCCCAGCATTATAACTAGCCGGATCCCTCCGAGAAGGGAACCGTGGGATCCGTGACTACTGATGAACAATGCAGACTTACTTACATCAAAATAGCTCACTAGATCACATCACACTAGCCAAACATAAGGCATTAGAACCAACTAAGTCTTCCGCAAATATTTGATAGCCTCACACTCACCCATGGCTTACCTAGGATATATTTCAAAGTGTTTTGATCTATCAACTCATCAAAACTCACCATACTTCCGCTTCAACGCTCACACATTATTTATCACGTCTCATAACACTTAGTTTGGTATATCCATCAATTTTAGCAAATTAGTCTTAATCACTTTTGCCTCAAAATTAGGCTCAAAACTAGTTTTTTATTTTTTTCTTTATTTTTTAAGATTTTAGTATATTTTTCTTGAGTCATCATCTGACTTCTAGGACTAATTACCACCATTTCTCCATATCAAATCAAATGGTATCCTTGTCAAAAACTTAGTTAGACTACCTAAAGTCAATTTTCTTACCCAAAACCATCATTAAGCACCATCACCCATTATGGTTGAGCATTTAAGATATCCACCATTAAAAACTTCAAAATTAAGTCAAAACCTTGAAATACATAGGTAATAAACCTCACAAAAGCATAATTATTTCACCTAGAACTCATCGACAGACGGATCCACAGTAAGAGGATCCGCGGGATCCGTGGTCGCAGCTAAAGTGAAACCGACTTCCTCTTCAATTTTAAACCACCTTTTGGTTATCGAACCACTTTTAGCTTTCATTTATTGTCTCTCTAGACCTGATCAAAATCCTGAGTGCATGCTTAATCCTCTTAGTGGCCAAGAATTTAATTCTCTAATTCAAATTACCTTTTATAAACCAAACACTCTTAAGGTTAGGGCATCACTTCCACCTAGCTCTCAAAAATTAGTCACTCAAAGCTCATATAGCTTCCTTATCACCACTATGACTAAAGCTCTTAGCAACAACTCCTCAACAAAAGGCTCATCCAAAAGAAAGGGTCATATGATCTATGAAATCTCATCCACTGAATCATCTCCCATAAGAGATAACAATGGGAGAATCCCACCTCAACAAACTCATTCAACAATTGCTAAGAGAACCGCAAGGATTAGCATCAAACCTTTTGGGCTACAAAAGGGTCATCTAGTTCAAAACCAAACATAGCTAGTTCTAGTAAGCCATCTAAGTCCTCATTCCTTGAGCATATATTTGACGAGCCTCTTCCTCACCCAAATCTCTATGCATTAGAGCACTCGCCACCAAGAACCTCCCACTCACCAAATTTCTCGTTAAATAGGAAACCACCCACAACACCAAATAGTCCATCATCGGAAACAAGGAACAATCATGGACATGATCATATGGAGGAATTTCCACTACCACCACCATCACCTTTAGTAGAACCTCATCCCACACCTCAAAATGAAACCCCACAATCATTCGTAGAGCCTCCTCAAAACATCTATTTTCCTCCGGTTCCCAATCAAGGAAATAGCTGCCCAAATTGTCTAATCACCCAAGGACTTGTTCAAGAAGTACGAAATGAATTACATTTCATGTTTAATCATCTTCTTGAAAGATTGGACCAAATCAACAAGTCTACTCATCCTTAGACTCTAACACTTTGTTGCATCCTAGACTTTAGTAACTTATTAGTAGAAAATGTATGGCTAAATCATTCTCTTAGTTTTAGAGATTTTTTGATTATCTCGTTGTTTTATTGAATGATAACTTGTTTGCCATATTTCTCTGAGTATATATGTGTTGTTTGTATACATATCTTGATCTTATATTTAGCATTGCTTGATATATTACCTCTTTGAATAAACTTTGTCACCGACAGACGGATCCCTCCAAGATGCCTAGACGGATCCCTCCAAGGAGGGAACCGCGGGATCCATGCAACAGAAAGCAAATTCCCTGCTAACATTCTTATTTGCAGGAAATTTTGCACTATACTCTTGTTTTCTAATATTTATTTTGTAGATTTTCAAAATACACATGAAGATTTTGACACCATAAAGCTAGGGGAGCTTTGTGTGAAACCACATTGCAAAACCATTTGCAACATAATCCTTATTTGGATTATACTTCATGACACTCCATTGCAACGTTGCAATCTTCAAGGGGAGCATTTTCGTCACAAGGACGAACCATTTGTAATACATTTGCTTCCTTGTTTTTATGTACTTGACGCCCTCACAAAGGGATGGACTCGTCAAGGGAGTTAAGACGAGAACCATTCCGTCACTTGCTCTCTTTACATTTTTTCTTTTACATGTTTTCTTAAAACATTGTGTTAGTTTCTTTTCGACGCTCTTTTGTTTCGACAAAAGAGGAGAAGAGAGTAAAACTCAATTCAAACTTTTACAATTTTAGTTTTCCTTAAAATAATTTTATGTTTTGTCATCAAAAAAATGGGAGATTCTTAATACAAATAAGCCGTAAAAACATTTATTTATATTTTACGATCTTCTAATGTTTTGTCAATAACAAACGTAAAATCATTTTAATGAAAGAAATAAAATACGTAAATAGTTTGAGCCAATAGTTTTCTAACACACTTACGCTTTTCACATAAAACACTAAAACAAGTATAAGTGATTTTATGATTTAGTAATACATATGTACAACAACTAGTGTTTACATATTGGGCAAATATATACTTAACTAGTATATACTAAAATGGGTAAAACTAACAAATGGTATTGACCTATAACCCATGGTATTAACCAAACCACTTGACTAGGTACATTGAACTCATAAGATACATTGTATCTAATAAGTAACCCATGGATCAACCCATGACCCATAACCAAAATACCCATGGGTAAAGAGGAGCATCCCAGATCCCTAGGATTACACTAGAGCGGATCCTTGTGGGAGGATCCGTGGGATCCGGGACGATAAACTTACTCCTCATAAATAGTGAGCCATTTCTTCCTTTTGGCTCACCACTCTCACACATACTTTCTCCAAGTATTGTACCTCTCTAACCACTGATCCTAAGGGATCTTTCTATGTATTTTGTCTTTTGTTTTTGTGTGATTCTCTAGGTTCCTCTTAAAGGCGAGATCACCACTTCTTGAAGTCAAGCATCCTCAAGTCCATGAGTTGCCATGCTTCGTCATCATCAAGACAACTTAGGTTCTCTTGTTGATAATTCTTTCTTCCTCCGTAGAGATGTTGCGTTGAAGGCATTAATGAAGGATGCCGAAAAAGTCAAGACGAAAGCATTAGTGAAAGGTGCTTAACGTCCATGTCAAAAGCATTAGTGAAGAATCCTAAAGGTGTCAAGACTAAGGAATTAATGAAAGGTGCCAAGCGTTGTGTCAAAAGCATTAGTGACGGATGCCTAGGAATCAAATCAAGTGGCATTAGGGAAGAATGCCTAGGTCGTACAATCGATGAGGTGCATCGTTATACATATAGTATTAGTTTATTTCCAGGGATGGTGATATCCTTGATGGTGTTGTAATAAGGAGTTGGTATCCTTGGGAATAGGTGTTGTGTTGTGTTGGTTAGTAGTTCCTCCATAGTAATGGAACTAGGTGCTAGCCTAGTACCTAATAAAGGCTAAGCGACGTTGTTGATAGGTGTGGTTCACCTTGGGTGAAAGAACCCGTGGTTAGCCTAGTACCGGGAAAAGAGTAGGCGGACGTTATGAAGGCTTCTCCGTAATAAGGAGATTGGTGTCGTGTAGTGTTTACGAACTCTCGAGTAGGTGACTCGGGAGTGGAGTAGGGCAAGGAAGGTGTCCTTGTAGCCGAACCACTATAAATACTTGTGTCGTTGTTATGTGCTTCTTACTCTTTATCTTTCATTACACATTTATATATCTATCTATCAACATCCAACATAAACAACCAAATAGATTAACATAAGTTGATCTAAATATTTTAAAGCGAAGTTTTAATTAGTAAAACTATTCAACCCCTTCTAGTTTTCCACAATACCCTTCCCACTCGGTCTACCTACTTAGGGTCAGTTGGTCATATCTCTAAGTAACTAGCCACTACTGCCATTCAAAACTACCCAAACAAGGGTACCTACCAACAAACTATGCAAGCATACACTAGAAATAAGATAACGCTACAGCGTCGTTCGGGGTCAAAGGAACTCAAAGGAACTTCCTTTTCTTGAGCAAGTTTTATAACACCTAGGCGATGAACCTAATCGTTGTAGTGTAGTAATTAGGGTAAGCCACGGGTATTGATATCGTTCTCTGGGGAATAGGAATGCTAGTAGGGAGTTACTACGCTAAGGTTAAGGTTGAGGAAGATTATTTTTATCTTTTATATTTTATGAAAATGGAAAGGTCGAATCTCGGGTATTGGATTTGGGGGTTGGTATTTCTACCGATTACTCTACTATTATCTAATTATCTAAACTAAGGTTGTGGGAGTCTATGTCTAATTAATGTGTGCTCGTATGATAGTTTAAAGATGTGTTTACTTAGTTTGTATTACTCCTTAATTATCTCCTATTGATGGTTGAGTGTCACGTCTTATTCCTAGTTGCGTTGTGTGTCTAAAGTTGTAGGGTATCGTTTCTCCTAACTCTTTGAACTTACCAAAGGGTCTTGTCTACAAACCCACTAGAGATTATAGACTCCTACTCTAAGGCGCTCTTTGGATGGTTTAGCCTACAATTACTCGGTAATTATACTCTAAGGTTCACAAAGATGAATCAAGCATTAAGTACACAACGAATGACCTATCGCATTACTAGATCATTAATCAACTAAGATAAGAAACAACCAATCAATATTCAATAATTAAGTTTCATACTTCCTAAGCAAACACACAAATAAATTAGCGGGACATGGAGAACATGCAAGCATACACACAAATAATCAAAGACATAATTGAATTAATGAAGTAAAGACTTATCTTGATGTAAGATAGGGTTTAAAACCCTAAAATCTTGTACAAGACACCTTAGGTTCGGTTTTAGGTTTTACTCCAAAGACTCTCCACACAAAGGCGAAAAATTCGGATTCTATATATAAGATTACAATTGCGGCGGCGTCACCTTATGTTTAGTGGCCGTCGTGTGTCGCCACCATTAGGGTTTCGTCTTGGCCACGTTAACCTTGCGGCGGCGTCACCTTATGTCCGTGGCGCCGTCCTCTTGACTTCGGCGTCGTGCGGATTGCATCTAGGCCGTGCGAGTAGCGACGGCCTACTCTTTCACAACTAGGCGTCGTCTCTTGAAAATCTGAGTTTTGGGTTACGGCGTCACAATAATTTTGGGACGGCGTCGCATGTAACTTTTGGCGCGTCGCCTTCTACTTTCGACAGCTGTGAGTGTCTCGATTTCGACTTTGGCCATTTTCTTCATATATTCGCGCTTTTCGTCCAAATAAGTGCCATTCCGACATTTTGCCTTCACGAGACCTAAAAGTGAAAAGGAGCGATATTAAGCAATAACGGATACAAAAGTGATCAAATAAGGACTTAAGCGACCCTCAAAATGGTACCTTTTAAAACCTTATCAAATATCCCTACACTTGTTATTTGCTTGTCCTCAAGCAAATGTGCTTTAACCAATTAATTTATAAGTTAGGGGTCATGAAGCATTAATTCAAAGCGGTCCACAACACATATAAGCCCATAAAAGTCATAACAAGCACGGAAATACATACTAGCACCTCACATGGGGTGTTTGGATACTCGCATCTCTCTCGGGTGTATATATGAAATATAACAATATAGGAAATGGAAGATAAACACTCATTAACGGTCCTAGTACATAGATTACCATAGGCTTGAGAATAGATCAAACCTCCATCGCTTTGGCGTAAGCACCTAGGAAAGACTATCAAAGAGGTCTTTAAAGGGTTGTAACGTTAGGCTTACGGTAGGAAATAAGGGTTTGGTGGGATAGGCTATTTAGTGGTGGTAAGTCAAAAATCTCTATGTTAAATGCATATGAAGAATGGCGTTGCTAAGCCAAGACTCGACACTCTAAACTCTAGATAATGAAATAAACAAACATAAATTTAAAGGATAGATGTAGGATGGTAGCCGTATGTTTTTTTTTTTTTTTTTTTTTTTTTTTTTTTTTTTTTTTTTTTTTTTTTTTTTTTTTTTTTTTTTTTTTTTTTTTACACTTTTACTCTACCATCCTCTATGATAACATCAAAATACTAGGGATTTATAGGCATATCCCTACACTTGAGTTTTATTACTCTAACACTAATTTGACCCGAATTGAAAAGATCAAAACACTTGGGGTACATTATTACATAAACAAAGGGAATTTGAATTTAACGTTCCTTCCGTCATTTCATAAACTTTAACTTTTCCCATGAATCCCAATCATCCCAAAGCGTATACAAAGGATATGACTCGACTTAGCAACTTATGCAAGCAACTAGATAATTGAACTAAGGGTTTAGGGTGATAACAAACATTTGCACTAAAAGTGAGTGCATAAGGGGTAGGCTAAAGCGATTTGGGTGTATATTTGGGGTGGGGTGTAAACAATGCTCTTCATTGATATTCGGAAAAACCGAAACATCACGAGAACCGCGAAAAGGATAGGCTCGAGGGGTTAACTAGGGGTATCGTGTACTAAAGATGAGTACAACGCAAAGGGTGTGGGGAATTACTCAACCGATGTGGAAGAAGTAATTATATTACGGTATCAAACAAGGGTTATCCTAATGCCTCTTATCATTTAGTTATTCCTAACTACACAAGTGTAGCCTCACTTGCGATCTCGGAATGCATCACAAAACAAGTTCTAGAATCTAATATACTACGGTTCACACTCTAAGCATTAAAGATGAATGCTTTAATTCCTACTAATCTAAGGCGATCCTCGCATTTTGGGTGGAATTTGGGTGGTAAGGGTTTTGTGCTAGTCATGCAACTTCCTATCCATGAGGCGCTTTTGTTAAGACTAATGGCCCACTCCTATATGTCATGAAAAATTTTAAATTTGGTGCCAAAATTACCTAACCGACATTTTCTCATGGTTTATTACACAATCACAATTGGACAAAGCAAATAGTCAAGGATAAGCATAGTTTCAAAGTTCCGTTTATTTTCCTCCTACACTTAAAGCGAACATTGTCCCCAATGTTCCCGAAAATATCAAAGTTATGATAAAGAAGGTAATTAAAAGCGAAAAAAACTAATACTCCCGATTAGCTCGGTAGGATCCGTGTAAAGTGGTGGTTAAATTCTTTTCAAGAAGAATTATTGCGTGAAAAGCTCCTTCCAATCTTATGTAACTTCTTCTTGACAAACTAAACTGCACACTTGAAGAAAACAAAGCGAAACCTTCGCGTAAAATCGGCGGTAATAATATATATAAGACTCGATTTAAACTAGGATATAATGCTTGTGGAATGGATGTTTACTGAATTTCTAAGAAAATTAAGACACGGAAAATTCCAAAAATTTATAAGTAGCTCGAGAAAGCGAGAAAAAGTAATCGATGTTTTACTCCTTCTGGCGCGTCGGTTGCAATCTGACGCCGTCGGTTATCTGACAAAAAGCGGTGCGATTTTACGGAAAAATTACGGAAAATTTACATCTTTAGAATCGGAAAAATTTACGCAAAACATCCATTATGACTCGATACAAGCATTTGACTCGAACAAACAAACATAAATATCTTTTAGTTAATTGTTATTCTCATGTTTACGTTTCTTTTGAAAGCGTGTGTAATCCTCCTACACTTATCCCTTATGTAAAATACCTTTATATGCAATTAAGGCGAGGTTAAAAACAAAATAAAGCATTTTACAAATTTAAACATGAGGATAAACAATTAATAAAAGATATATGACACTAACAAGCAAACAATTAAGCATGGGTTGCCTCCCGAAGCGCTTTTCTTTATTTAAGAGTCTTGTAGCTAGACTCGTAGTCGTGCTCTACGTTTCCTCACCACCGCCCTCTTCTTCTAAAACAATATCCTCATCGTTCACCATTTCAATATTATCCAATTGATAATGCTTCACCGTTGCCCATTAACGTGAATTCTCTTCCATCATGGTCTAGTAGCACCACCGCCCATTGCTCATCTGTTTTTTCTTGAAAGGGTCCATACCACCTAGATTTGAGTTTTCACAGGAATAATCTTAGTCTCGAATTATACAAGAGCACTTTATCCCTTCCAAAACTCTTTAGGATTCTTTATTAGTTGATCGTGCCATCTTTTGCCCTTTCTTTGTAAGTGATTGATGATTCGTATGCTTCGACCTCACTCATCCAATTCTTGAAGTTGTAAGAACCGATTTGACCACCTTGAGAATAATCCATATTACAGAGCCTTAAGGGCCCAATATGCTTCTGCTCAAGTTCGATAGGGAGGTGGCAAGCCTTTCCGTATACCGAGCGAAAAGGGTTGTCCGATAGGTGTTTTATAGCGATTCTAAATGCCCAAAGTGCTTCATCCGGTTTGAATGCCCAATCTTTCCTATTTTGGTGGACCGTTTTTCAAGTATCCGCTTTAATGCCTGTTTGTGTTTTCTACTTGTCCATTTATGCGAGGATGATATGCGATGAAAATCTATGTGGACGCATATACTTCTTCATCACCTTTTCCATTTGAGCATTGCAAAGTGAGTCCTCTATCATCGATTAATGCTTTGGGAATCCCAAATCGTGAAGAGCTTTTAAGAAAGTGAATAACTACCCTTGCATCATTAGTTCTAAGGGCTTGAGCTTCTACCCATTTGGATACATAGTCGATAGCTACGAGAATGTATTCATTTCCTCAGGAAGATGGAAAGGGTCCCATGAAGTCTATTCCCCAAGCGTCAAATATTTGCGAGACTTGGATATAGTTACGGGGTGACTCATCCGTCGTGAAATATTTCACGATCGTTGGCATGCATCACACATTTGAACTAATCTCTTAACGTCTCGAAAAGCGGTAGGCCAATAGAATCCGGCATCGAAAACCTTTCGTGCCGTGATATTCACACCGTGATGTCCTCGAGATGGTCCCGCATGACATTCTTTGAACTCGATCAATCTCTCTACCGGCCGCATAGCGTCGAATGATTTGATCGGGACATATCTGGAAAAGGAAGGGTTCATCCAGTAATGTTTTAGCGTAGTGAAGAACTTCTTTTATCTTGTCGGTCATGTAATTTGGCAAAACTCTCTTGGACGGTAGTTAGCATAATCGACATACCATGGCTCACTTTCTTTAATCGCCATTAGCGTTCCTCGGGAAAAGAGTCACGAATATCGGTGTGATCGACTTCTCAAGATCGGGGTTCTCAGCGTGATAGATGATCGTGGCGAGATTTTCACCCCTTTTATCTCGAATTTCAATGTCGAATTCTTGAAGTAATAGGATCCATCTAATCGGCGAGGTTTAGCATCTTGTTTTGAAAACAAATAGCGTAAGGCGGAGTGATCTGTGAAGGCAGCAGTTTAGAAGAGCGAGATATTGCTGAATTTGTCGAAGGCAAAAACAACGGCTAAAAGTTCTTTCTCGGTGGTTGTATAGTTCTCTTGTGCTACATTCATGGTTTTGCTAGCATAGTAGATTGGTTGAAAATGCTTTTCCTTCCTTTGGCGAGCAACTGCTTGCCGACGGCATAATCACTAGCATCACACATGATTTGAGCAGTGAGACCAATCGGGGTGACCATTATAGGTGCTTGAGTGAGATCTTTCTTTAGTCGGTTAAATGCTTCCTTGCATTCTCGGAAAAATCAAAGGGCATCCTTAACAAGAAGGCATGTCATAGGCGGGCAATTTTGAAAAATCTTTAATAAACCTTGATAAAAACCGGCATGACCAAGAAAGCTGCGAATGGCTTTAACGGTAGTAGGATAGGGAGTTTGGAAATTGCTTGATTTTTGCTCTATCGACCTCAATTCCATTCCCGAGACTTTATGCCCTAAGACAATTCCTTCTTTTACCATGAAATGGCATTTTCCCAATTTAAAACCAAATTAGTTTCCTCGCATCGCTTCAACATCTTCCTAAGGTTGGAAAGACAAAGGTCGAAAGAATTTCCAAACAGAAATCATCCATGAAAACTTCCATCTTGTCCTCAATTAACTCGTGGAATATGGCCATCATACATCGTTGAAAGGTTGCGGTGCGTTACATAACCGAAAGGCATTCGCTTGTAGGCGAGCGTTCCGTAAGGACATGTAAATGTAGTTTTCTCACGATCTTGAGGAGCAATTGGAATTTGAAAGTAACACGAAAAGCCATCAAGGAAGCAGTGGTATTCGTGCCTGCTAATCTTTCAAGCATTTGGTCAATAAGCGGTGAGGAAAATGATCTTTCGGGTGGCATCATTCAACTTTACGTAGTCAATACATACCGCCACCCGGTAACCGTTCTTTGTGGCACCAACTCACCCTTCTCATTTTTACAACCGTCATCCCTCCTTTTTGGAACCACTTGGACCGGGTGACCCATGGGCTATCGATATGGGGTAGATGAGACACGCATCCGAAGCTTAATGACCTCTTTTTCACTACCTCTTTGATGTTAGGGTTAACCCGCCTTTGCGGTTGAGCAGTTGGTTTGTAATCTTCCTCCATGAGGATTTTGTGAGTCTGAGAATGTAGAATCGATTCCCAATGTCGGCAACACTCCACGCAATCACCCTTTATATTCTTTTAAAACTTCTAAGAGCTTCTCTTTACGAATAGTGGTTAGCGAGGAGCTTATGATGACGAGGAGTTGGTCCTCTCCTTGAAGGAAGGCGTATTCAAGTGACTCGGGAGATCTTTCGGTTCTAAGGTAGGAGGCTCTTTGATCGATGGTTTTAGGCGGTTTCCGGCCTCTGAAGCTCAATAGGTTCAATTTCATCTGGCGAGGATAAAGGACACAGACTCAACCATCTCAATTTCATGGTCGTCGTATATTACGTTGTTATCATTATTCATGAATTCGTTTAATAGATACTCGTCAATGCGACCGTCTATGTCGTCAACAAATTCATCAACTTCTTCAACTAAATATACGGGCGACCGCGGGAAGAAGAATGTCTCATAGAATCCTTAATGTCGAAGGTCAAGCTCTCGGATCCTACTCGTAAAGTGAGCTTACCATCATGAACATCAATGATGGCACGGTTGTAGCCAAGAAGGGTCTTCAAGGATTATTGGGACGGAATTATCTTCCTCCATCTCTAAAATTACGAAATCATTGGAAATTTGAATTCCCCACCCTTACAAAACGTTCTCACAAACTCCAATGGGATATTTGATTGATCGATCGGCTAATTGGATACTCATCCTAGTTGGTTTAAGCCACGAATATCCGAGCTTAAGAAGCAGGAGAGGCATCGGGTTAATGCTTGCCCAAGATCGCCAAGGCGTTTTTCATAAGCGCCCTATAGAAACAAGGAATAGTAAAGCGCGGGATCTTCCTTCTTCTTGGGCATGCTCTTTTGGATGATAGTGAACATTCTTCCCCAATGATATCAATCCTTCAAGCTTTTTCGATTAGATATCAACCTCTTGAAGTATCTACTATATTTAGGGATATGATAGAATACATCAAGGAGTGGTATGTTGACGGATGTTTGTTTCAAGTAAGACAATATTTTTCATTGTCTTCTTGACCTTTGATTTTTTAAGCGAGAGGATAGGGAATCCGTGAGAAAGTTGGTCATTGAAATTTGGTCTTTGGTGTTTGTGGGGAGGATCGTGAGGAGTTGGAAGAGGTGTGGGAATCGCCTCATTTCTAACTCGGGTTCCCTTGTGATGGGGTCCGGTTGGGATGTGGGGATCCTTGGTAGTAGTTCTGATCGAGTAGTGATTGCGCAAGTTGGATCGTGAAGTGCTAGGCGGGTCCACTCATTCTTTCGTGGAGATTGGTGAGCCGACTTTCTAATTGACTTCTTTGCTCTCGGATAAACTCCTCAAGACCTTTCAAGATTGCGGCCCTTCCATGGTAAGCGCGAGTTTTTCTTCAAAAGGATCACGGATGGTGTACTCGGTCCGTCCTTTCCTTCCGTTCTCCATTTGATTTGCCCCAAGGATCACATTCATCGGTTTGATAAAATGCGAGGTGAAGGGTCATCATAAATATCATGACTAGAGAGGAAGACGCTTTCTCGGTGTGTGTCATCGCACTCATCGCTCTCGTGCGATCCTCCACATATGTCGCATATGAGATATGGGTTAGTCAGCCTTTTTGGTTCTGGTGATTTTATGAGGTAAGCTAGTTTCTTTTGTGCTTTCTCAATCCGATAATCTAAGGATAACTCTTCACTTGAGAAAGTGGAAATGCTTGACGCGTTTTCCTGCTCATTCCAATGGTTGTCTTGATATTGGATGTATTCCTCTATTCGGTTCCACCCTTCTTCCGCGGTGAGGTTCGCGATTCTCCGGCGGTTGAAAATCAATCCCTTTTGATCCTTTCGGAGACATTGTCGTAAAAGATTTGAACAAGCAACCAAAGGTTAATACCGTGGTGTGGAGCTTGTTGAATAAGATCTTTATAACGACTCGAGGAGTTGGTGATAGATTCTCCATCGGGTTGATGAAAGTGCGAAATTTGCTCTAGCTGCTGCGGTTCTTCGGGAGGAAAGAACTTTCGGTGAACTTAGTTGTAAGTTGTTCCCATGTGAAAATGGACCTTGGAGGGAGCTTATCGAGCCACTCCTTGGCTCGCCCTTGAAGAAAATGGGAAAAACGGAGTCTAGATGTCTCCTTAGATGCTCCGTCGGCATAGATAGCATCAACAATTTTAGAAGCTGTTTGATGTGGTGAATTGGGTTTTCAACATGGGATCCATGGAATTGACATGCCTTTTGGATTAGCCAAATATCGGATGCATGCAATACCTCATTGATCATTCGAGGATGAACAATGGCATTGGTGAATCGAGACGAAAGGGTAGGAGTGTTCCCCAAGAGTTTTCGCTTTAGGAGGATTTATGGGGCTATTGGTTGGAGTGGCAAGGACTTCCTCGCCATTTTGACTCAGTTGTCAATGATGATGGTTTCGAGAGATTGTGGGGAATGAGGAGATTCTTCATCGGATGTAACTTCATCAAAATTGATGGAAGTGCCTTGAAGTTACGAATCATGGAGAGCTTTTCTTCGCCTATTGAGCTCTCTTCGGGTTACGCAAATGGTTCAAGAAGAGTTTTGGTGGAGCTGCGGGTTCTAAGTTGCTTAAGGGGTTTGTATGGGGCGTGGTTGTTGATTATCACCTTCCATGATGAAAAGTGATGGGGTTACGAACAAAGGTTACGAAGAAGGGGATAGACTAAGAGAAATCTAAAAATGAGAAAAAGTTTACTTGATAGGAATCAAGCAAAGAAACCTAAGCGAGGTGGACTACTAACTAGCTATTCTATTCCCGGCGGCGCGCAAAAACTTGATAACGCTACAGCGTCGTTCGGGTCAAAGGAACTTCCTTTTCTTGAGCAAGTTTTATAACACCTAGGCGATGAACCTAATCGTTGTAGTGTAGTAATTAGGGTAAGCCACGGGTATTGATATCGTTCTCTGGGGAATAGGAATGCTAGTAGGGAGTTACTACGCTAAGGTTAAGGTTGAGGAAGATTATTTTTATCTTTTATATTTTATGAAAATGGAAAGGTACGAATCTCGGGTATTGGATTTGGGGGTTGGTATTTCTACCGATTACTCTACTATTATCTAATTATCTAAACTAAGGTTGTGGGAGTCTATGTCTAATTAATGTGTGCTCGTATGATAGTTTAAAGATGTGTTTACTTAGTTTGTATTACTCCTTAATTATCTCCTATTGATGGTTGAGTGTCACGTCTTATTCCTAGTTGCGTTGTGTGTCTAAAGTTGTAGGGTATCGTTTCTCCTAACTCTTTGAACTTACCAAAGGGTCTTGTCTACAAACCCACTAGAGATTATAGACTCCTACTCTAAGGCGCTCTTTGGATGGTTTAGCCTACAATTACTCGGTAATTATACTCTAAGGTTCACAAAGATGAATCAAGCATTAAGTACACAACGAATGACCTATCGCATTACTAGATCATTAATCAACTAAGATAAGAAACAACCAATCAATATTCAATAATTAAGTTTCATACTTCCTAAGCAAACACACAAATAAATTAGCGGGACATGGAGAACATGCAAGCATACACACAAATAATCAAAGACATAATTGAATTAATGAAGTAAAGACTTATCTTGGTGTAAGATAGGGTTTAAAACCCTAAAATCTTGTACAAGACACCTTAGGTTCGGTTTTAGGTTTTACTCCAAAGACTCTCCACACAAAGGCGAAAAATTCGGATTCTATATATAAGATTACAATTGCGGCGGCGTCACCTTATGTTTAGTGGCGCCGTCGTGTCGCCGCTCGTTAGGGTTTCGTCTTGGCCACGTTAACCTTGCGGCGGCGTCACCTTATGTCCGTGGCGCCGTCCTCTTGACCGGCGTCGTGCGGATTGCATCTAGGCCGTGCGAGTAGCGACGGCCTACTCTTTCACAACTAGGCGTCGTCTCTTGAAAATCTGAGTTTTGGGTTACGGCCGTCACAATAATTTTGGGACGGCGTCATGTGATAACTTTTGGCGCGTCGCCTTCTACTTTCGACAGCTGTGAGTGTCTCGATTTCGACTTTGGCCATTTTCTTCATATATTCGCCTTTTCGTCCAAATAAGTGCCATTCCGACATTTTGCCTTCACGAGACCTAAAAGTGAAAAGGAGCGATATTAAGCAATAACGGATACAAAAGTGATCAAATAAGGACTTAAGCGACCCTCAAAATGGTACCTTTTAAAACCTTATCCATTCTTGAAAATCGATTTCAATGGTCTTGCCACCGTGGTTCCGAAAATTTAACAATCATCTCAAAAGAAATAATCATTAACTTGCTTTTAATATGTGAAAACTTTAAAATGAACCAAACACTTTAGTTAAAACAACTAGAACACCTCGCGAATAATTTTAAGAATTCACTCAACACTCTTATATTGGTGGGTCTATGTAAATCACTCAATGCCTATTCATGATTAATGCTTTTTACCATAAGCTTCTACAAGTATAAAAAAAAAGAAAATAAATTCATCAAAGAGGGCTTTTATTCGGGTTATATCGTTAAGGCTTCGGGTTTATAAAAGGTATGGATAAGGCATGGGATGGTTTATGAAATTGGTGTTAAAAAAAAATAAAGTCAATTCTAAACCTCGATGTTGCTAGTCATCATACAAAACACAATCCCGAAAAATGATTATATCTTCCTCCTCTTCACATATCGATCTTCAAACATATATAACTCAACTTAGCTCATTGGCTAATCAATATTCTTTATATAGCACATTGGCTATAACCATTTGTTTTTCATAACAAGTTCCCCCACACTTAGTGTAAGCATACACCACAAAAAATACAAATGAGAAAGACGTCTCCTTCATCTTTGTTGGAGAATGGTACACACTATAGACAAAGTGTGGCTTCTTCATAATCATAAAAAACAATCCAACACTCCAAATAACTAGCAACAAACCAATAGACATGACATGGGTTGGCTAAGGTTTAAGGTGTAATATCTTTTTGTATTTTTCTGGATTTAAACAAGAATGAAAAGATTGGCTCGAATGGTGTAACTAAGGGTATCTAGTGCTAAAAATGAGCACTAACAAATGGGTCCATATAAGGTGGTTAACTAACCGATGTGGTTAGCAAAAAACATTAGATGTAAAATGGGAGGTCATTTAGGTTAAATCCTACGATGCCTCTTATCACTTGAACATATTTTTATCACTCGAGAGTGATTTTAACTGTAATGCATAAAAAGTAAAAGTTCTAAAATTGACACAATCACCGGCACACTCATAGCAAATATAAAACAAAAGATGTGTTTTATACAAAAAGAAACCTCACAATTAAGTAGAAAAAGGCTATAATGCGTGCTAGAAAATGCTATCGAATCCATAATGAATTACTTCCGTAATTTGGTTCAAATCAAAAATTTTCAAAAACCTCATTTTACCATTGAAATACCCAAGTTGTTCTTTTTAATATATCTAAATAACGTGTGAAAACAACTAGACAGTCAAGGGCGATTTCCTGTTAATTACTTAAATCCAAAAACTAAAAATAAGACTAAAGAAAAAACTAAAAAAAAAATTTAAATCGTATCATTTTTCGTATTTTCTTCCCTCCCCTATACTTAAGTTTTGCATTGTCCTCAATGTAATAAAAATGAACTTCAAAGTACAGAAAATGGGAAAAAGAAATAGTGAAAAAGATACCACGGGATAGAATATGAAATACGCATATTGTGTCATATGCAAGCATGTGGTTATCCAACTCCAAATATTTGACCAACAATAAGCTTCCGTCACATTCATCCTGCAAACAAAACTGCAAAATACGCAATACACAAAACAAAACAAAACAAACAAACCAAAATGCTACTAAAAATATAAAAAAAAATAAAGTATGATAATCATCCTAAAGAAATAGTTAAGAGATAGAGATAATATTGTTCAACGCATGATAACCATTGTTTTTGAAACCATAAATAAAGAATGATCCACGATCATTTGTCATCCTCACTCATATCATCACCTTCTTCATCATCATTGTTTTCTGTTTCATAGTTCTCCTCCTCATCAAAGATTGTGTAAACCTTTCTCTTCTTCTTCTCCTTCGCAACGCCTGATGAAGATCCTCCAACATCATAGCTAGATCTTCCACCCTCGGGTAATCTACCATATGCAGGCACTGGGTCAGGAAATGGTGCATATCCAGGATATGGATACGGATAGGGTCCAAGATAAGAGGTGTAAGGAAAGGATATGGTGGAACATTGGGTTAGTGCAAATATTACGATATTTAATCTATCTGATCTCGTTTGTTTTGATTGATGACAAACATGTAACTTGTAATACATAACGTAAAATGTACAAGTTACTTGTAATCACACGTTGTCTCAACATACATTCAACACCTCTCGATGTCTCAAGTCCTCGTATGTTACAACACGAGTTCGTACATGTTTGTTATGTGGCATTATGATCAAACCCATTAACAAATCATTTAGAATGTTTAAAATACGTTTAGAGTCACTAAGTATTTTAATAGGTTAACCATTCTATTTGAACCTCATTTTACATTTTGCATTCACAAGTATTTCATACAAATACTAAAGTTTACTTACACTTGACAAAATATATTTTATTTTGACAAGCACTCTTTACAAAAGGTAACTAGACATTTTATTAACTAGTTACATAATACATTTACAAGTTTACCTTGATAAACTTTTAATCTAAAATGGAAATACATGTTACATCATGTCATGCATCATCTTTGAAATCCTTGGAAGATCACTTGAATATTTTGGTTAGATTGATACTCGATAAATCAAATGTGATCTTAGTAAGATTTGGTAATATCTTGCAAAGATTTGAAGAAAGATTTTTAGATTTTATGTCGGTACCCACGGTACCAAATTGTATAAAGGGCGGAACCCTTTTAAGGGTCCGTGGTCAATCAGACACTCTGTCCACTTTGGCTATAAATAAAGCCCATTGTTTTCCCATTTCTTCACCACTTAAAAGCACATCTTCTCCACCTTCTTGCATACATTTAGATCAATCATTAACAATGTAGTAACACATTAAACACCCTAATGATCATGATCATAATGCTTCTAACATTCATCTTTGTTGTAAGCATACTCTTTGATCAACCAAGGAAATCTTGGAGATCTAGCCATCCCACTCACCACAAGTTGAAGATCTATCACAAGAAGTTTAGGGAACTTGTGATCTTCATCATGAAGGCTTCCTATCAATGGAAGTTCATTTAGAAGTAGTTATTCATATCCATTAGACATTTGTGTCATGGATCATTAGTGTAAACATCATTGCATCATAACAACACTTTCACCAAACTAGATTAGATGGTTTATGTGTTTGTGCCATAAAACACAAGGTTTATTATGTTGGGCCATAAAACATATTGGGAGTGGTTGTACCCTTGTAAAAGAACTCGACATCTAGCTTAGTGTCGGAAATATTGTATAAGCGACGTTAGGTTGGTTCTACCTCGAACTAGAACCCGGTATTTAGCTTTGTCTGGAAAAAGTGTAAGTGCGATTGTAAGGTTTTCTCCGCGAGAAGGGAGCTTGTTGATTTAGTGAAGTAACTCTCGAGTTGGGTACTCGGGGAGTGGAGTAGAGGCGGAAAGGAGATCCGTGACCGAACCACTATAAATCCTCGTGTTCGGTTTGCACTTTCCTTTCTTTATCTCTTTACTTTTATACTTGCACTATACTATTGTTTGTGATGTGGTTTGATGTTCATGATTGTGTGACAACTTGGTTTACCATGCTTTATATTAGTCACAAACAATAATTGGTACTTTCATATTATAACAAGCTTCATAAGCGATTTGATACTAAAGATCTAAAGATTTTAAGCGATAGCGTATTCACCCCCTCTCGTTTCCACAATTGGTACGAGCCACGTAGCTCGTATTTTCAAAACAAATGGTTTTAAAATGAGTACGATCCATGTATCAAATTACCATTGAGCGAAAAATAATATGAAAAATGCTTTGCTTGTTATACTTAGAAATTTTGTTGTTAAATGTAACTTTGTATACAAGCTTGAAGGTTTTCTTGAAAAGTAAAAAAACAAAAAAAAGGTTTATTGAAAGAACTAGTAAGTATTGTATTGTGTGCTCATAGAAAATTTACGAAGAAATATGATTTTAAAGGAGTGTTTGGGATAACTAGAATTCTAGTTGAAAAATCACCTCCGTTAATGTTTAAGATAAGTTACATAAGTAGATATGTTGTTAAATATGTGTATTATATGTTTACTATGAAATCTAGTAAGTCGCACATGTTTTCTCTATGTCAAATACTAGTTTTGGTGAATCATCTCGAGAGGACCACGGTACCAAATCTTATAAAGGCGGATCCCTTTATTTGGTTCCGTGGAATCCGTCTGTCTGATGTCTGATTTTTGGGCAACTTCAAAAATCATAACTAATTAACCGTAAGTCCGTGCGAGTCGAGCCACCTATCATTTTAAAGGGAATTGAGTCTACTTTCATTTAAAAATACTCTCATGGCCTGAGTCTAATTTTAAATAAGTAAAATAGACCAAATACTACAGTATGTCTAAAATATTGAGTTTAACTTTAACATAAAAACTCAAATTTTGAATCAAGCAATTTAAGTTGGTATTCTTAGAACTTTGATACAACTTCCTTTGAAACTAAATAATTTGGTAATATGTTTAAAGGAAACTAATCAAGCTTGGTATACATCGTCATATTTAAGCATAAAATGACGAAAAGTGTCTTTCTTGTTATCTTATGCTAAATGACCACTTGTTTATGTTGTTTGCATATATGTTGCTTGCTTATTTTTCAAATTGTTGTTTACACTTGTTTGTTTGCATAATATAAGTGTCAATCTTGCCATGTTATTTATTAAACTTGTTTGATGATTTCTTGTTTATGCACAATAGGTTATTTGCTAGATTTTGTGCACTAAGTTGGAAAATTACTTTACCATCGCTTGTAGAATTAGATCACTTCGTTTGCATAGGTTACTAACATCTCGCATAACTTATGAAATGTCATAACTCACTTAGCAATGAGTACTAAGTAAATTAGTCAAGTACTTTGAAAAATGAAGGTGTTAAGAGAGTGTTTGGTACAAGGACAAAAACAATGTTGTATGATGTAATTTATTTGTTTTACTTTGTAGGATGATAATATGACTTAAAACAATGTTGTATGCTAACGGTTTATGCGGTGGATAGCACAAGTGTGTTATCAAATTTTACCCATTTTCACTTTTATGTGAAAATCGTTAGTATGGTCAAAGTCTATGCTCCACTATATTTGTATATGTGTTATCGACTTTTCCTAACTAGAAGTAATTAATGTCACATGTTTTAAGCAAAATTTCGGGTTTAAAAACTCCCGACACCTAAAAATGGGTGCATGAACTTTTACGATGTCCACGGATCGAGGCGGCACCAAAATGTTGGTACCGTCATTATGTATTTTAGTACCGCCATACACATGCAGGCGGACCGGTGGCACCAATTTAAGGGTTCGGTGTGAATCCTGAGTAAGTTATTGAATTTTACTAAATCCATAATCTAATTTACCAAACTTCGTTTCTAGGATAGTTGTTAATGCATATCTTTCATACCTCACTCAACACATCCTCAATGGATTAACTTAGGATGTTTGACATGATTTTAGACACTTCCATCGCATTAGAAACTACCATCTTTGTATGGATTAATATCAAATCCATGAATCCTTAGTTCCATAAATCAACACATTCAAGATGATCATTTTCACACCTTCATTGTTACTTTTCCTCAAGCTTAGCATTTCTTAAAACAAAATCAAAATGACTAAATTCTTAACCTCAAATAAGCCACTTAAGAAAACCACTAGGATTAGCATTCGATCTTGTTGCTTCATTAACTTGAGCTCTTCATCCTCAGACTCATAACCTCTCAACATCTCATCACCCATTCAAGATGTGAACTTTCTAAACTTGAGTACTCCAACTCCACCATCAAAATCACCCACCATCATCCAAAACAACTTCACTACCAAAGTCTCCAAAGCTTGTACCTATCAAACTTTGTGCAACACCAACATCTCCTCACCCGTTTGCGGATGACTTAGATGACTTATCGAGACTAATAAACTGGACTCATTATTTGCAAAGATATCATACACAAGTCTAACATATGACTATAGATATTTTTGTATCTACATGTATTGCCTCACTGGTTAACATAAAAATAATGTGTCATCCTTCAGGCGATAAGTATTTACATCGGTGATAACTCATACATATGTTAAATACATATTATCAAGTCTTGTTATCCTTGAGTTCAATCTAAGCTCAACAAATTAGGATTGACAACTTAAGTAGTTCATCCGAAATATTCAAGTATATGAGACTTACGATTGTAAGTCATTAAAAGTCATATCCAAAAAACAACACCCAGTATTTTAACAACACATGTTGAAACACTTATCCAAAACAAACAACCCACTGTGCCACTTATCCTCTTAGACACCTACTATCCTCTTCCATCTTTTGGCACCATTAAGCGTATTGCTCATGAACTTCCAAGAGCATCCTTTAAATCAAGCGTGCCCTTTCAAGGTGAACCTATACCTCAGCCCCTATGCTTCATAGACATAACCAAAACTTCAAGCACTTCACCCGCTAGTTGTAGTAACCAATGAACCATAAAATTAGTATTCGTACTTTTGTGTTCAACATCGTGGACAAATAATCAACCTAAGTACTCCCATAGCACAACAAACCCCTACATCACCACATCCTTATTTAGACACACTAGAAGACCTACCACCTAGATCAACCAATCCACCATCCTTGCCATCATTTGAATTCGTTGAGTGTATTGCTCAAAAAGCCCTTGTGTCCAACACTTGTCTTGAATCAAATGCGTTTGAACAAACTCAACCATCCTTTCCCACATATAAGGACTTAGATAATTCATTATGGCTAGAACCTCAACTATCAAATAAGCATGGTGCTCTTGGTAATTGTTGTCAATTTCCACTAGGTATAAGTAGTACTACCTTCACAAATAATCAAATTATTAGTAATACTTTGTCGTTAAACTTCTGCATAAATTTCGTTAAACTTCAAATCAACATTTTAACAACATATGTTAAAATGCAATCTCAAAGCCAACATCATACACCCCAAGCAACAATGACTCTTGAAGAAACTCGAGTGAATTCCTCTTGTCATCATCTAGTGAATATAATCTTGAGACCAAGTTTATTTAGATGGGACTATCCGATTCAAACACTTTGGCTTCATATCTTCATTTAGGAAAACATGATGTTTTGAAGAACATTATGACTAAGATTCATGCGTTAAGCTTTCATTTTGTTAAAAGGATATTGTATATCCTATGCATCACTCTTGCGACATAAATAGTTGTGTTACGAGAGATTTCATTACACCTCATTGGCTAAATGATCTTGAAACAAACATCTACAAGTTCTGTGAACTAGCATATCCAATTCATCTTGTCATACATGTTTTCATAAGCATGATAACTTTATCCCATGGGATAATCTCATTTGTTGAAAGATACTATTTGTATCTATTTCCTTTCAAGCGTATATCATAACCTAACCTTGCTCAAAGCAGTGCACATCCAAGGTTAAAACTACACAATTTTAGAGCATACACAAGATCTATTGAAGTTGGTAACCTCACTTAGATTCTTGTTAAATAATGTTCCAAAGAGCTTTCTTGAGAACGTTCTTAGTTTAACATATTCCATTCTCTAGTCTTAGATGATCAATTCACATTTAAAGTACAAGATGTCATCCATTAGATCATACAATTAGGCGTGTAATTTGAACAACTTTCAATTCTAAACACAAGATTAAAACACATTGTTTATCAAACACACCATTGTTAAAATTCATGTGTATAACATGACATCTTCATCTCCTTAGTTATATTGCATATTAGTTGTGTCACATTAAACCAAGTATTGGTAAACTATCATCTTTTATACACTTTAATAGGCAAAAGTAGGGTTCCCATCTTTCTAACATGAGAATGATTATTGGAGAATCTATTGCACTAGAAACTCAATTTGACCTAACGGTTGAATTGCTTCACGGAGAAGTTGGGTTTGTGGAATCACCGTAAAATGGTCGTGTTTAGCCTTAATTGAGCACCGCTATTAATAGTCTCATATTCATTCTCCAACTTGAAAAATCATTTTCCTATACTTGCCTAAAGTAAGTGTTAAAACATTGATAGTTTGCCTCGCCTTAGGAATACTAATCAAACAAGTAGTATATATGAATTTTCTTTTAAAACCACTTGCATTGCACTTACATGTGTTGATTACATGTTCTTGTTTGATCGATAAGTTGATTGACATTATTTTAGTGTTTGATAACTAGTCAAATGTGTAAACCTTAGTAAAACCACTTGCATTGTGTGTTGATTACATGTTCTTGTTTATATAAGTTGATTTGACATTATCATAGTGTTTGATAACTAGTCGAATGTGTAAACCTTAATACAGTTTATCTTTATAATGCTTGTATTCTTGTTTCATGCTACTAAGCGTTTAAACCTAAAACTTTATTTGCATGATACTTACTTTTGAATTAATTTTAGCATGATTAACATGTTACTTATGAAATCATAATATGTCATTTTGATACGTGATAATTCTGATATGATAAGTTTGTGTTTGAAAGCTATTAGTTGGCATTCATTATATCTATGTGTAGTATGATCCAAATGATACATGCTCCAAATTGTTATGTCTTAAACATGGCTTGCATGAATCTTTCATCTTGTTTCTTTTGCTTCTTGTCACACTATTTGTTTGCTACATGTGCACATATAATATGTCAAAGTGCTTTTGGTATGACAAACTTTTAGAAGCCTTTTTATCTTAAAAATTAATCACATAGATTTTTGTGTTAATTTATAAGCCAAGTATTCTTAAGCGTCTAAGTCTAACGACAAAACAATCTCAAAATGAAATGTCTTGAATAAAGTTGTATTCTTGCATAATATGATTGTCTTGATGCTATCTTGTATGGTGATTTCTTGTCTACTAAGTACAATGTGTTGTTTTGCTTATATAATATGTTATCATTTGATTTCTATCATGTTAACATCTTTTGTCACTAACAAATTTGTTTTGTAGGTTGATAACAAATTATTTGTTATCTCACTTGGTTTTAACTTTTATATGCTCATTTTGCATAATCCCTTTATTGCTACATAGATTAGTAATATGCTTTATGGGACCCCTACACTTGCATATAGTTTAAAAGCATATAGAATTAAGTTCTAGCTGGTTGGCTTTGCATTTTTGTCTTTCAACCGACCTCTTTCCAAATCTCATTTTAGCTTCCGCTTTCCAAAATCATCTACATCATTATTTAGTTATAACAATACTTTGATCCTCTTCACTTCCTATTAGGAAACCACATGCCTCATCATACGATCATCTCGTATTAATCGAGAAGAAGTGCGTGACTTTAAGGATGAAGCTCATTGTATGCTAACCATCATCGAAAAAACATTACTAAGCTCACCTCTTTCGTTAACCGAATAACCTCCTAAACACTTTGTTGTCATTCCTTATTTGATACATTGCACATTATGTTGGATGTCCACTAGTTAAGGGAGAGAAATCCATTCACATAATTGTATTTTGTCAAAATTTATGTCTCTTAGACTCTAAAATACCAACACATAGATAAACACCACTTAGCTAAAACCGGTTCACGAAACCACAACTAGTTCAACCTTTTAACTTTATATCACAAGTTTACACCAATACCTCATCAAGTTAAAACACATCATGTGTTTTACAAACTTCTTCATCTCCACAATCAACGAATCTAGGATTTTCCTTAACCTATCACCTTACAACTTCACTATCTAGAACACCATCATAGGATCTTATCCTTTTCTTGCTTGACATATATCATGCATGTCATTGTCGGTTCAAGCGATATATTAATCAAAACGACCATTTCCAACACGTTGGTCCATCCAACTCTCACTCATATGATGTCATCCTCATCCTCATATAGGTACTCATTATTAGTATTTTCCATATTGTCTTCACTTCTTTTCAAAGTAATAATCATCCATGTCGGTCAAAACCATGCTAATACTACCTTTCCCATTGTCACCTAGAATAGGTCATTTTATAATTCGTATCAATCAATGAATGAATTTATCTTCATCACTTTTATATCTTTTGGTATCTTCATTATAATATTCTTAGATAGAGCATTATTGATTACTCTTGGGTTGAAGCATATGAGAACTTGCTCAAAACAATAGATTGTTAGCATCAATAAATCATTCAAATCATAACCCTTATGCATTATTGAAATGCAATGTACATTCACATTTTTTTTTGTCTTTTCCTCTTAGCTATGGTCACTTGACATGACGAAAGGATTGCATGAGTCCATATTTTTATATTTGCTATACATACGAGTTTCTAACTCCTTAATAGCTTCCTACCTAATCACCACCACCTTCCATCACCACTTTCACTAATCATCACCACCATGGATTAGCGAAAAATTGCTTTTGTAAATCTTGGTCATCTACCATCACCACATGAATCCTACTAGTAAACCGACACCAACACTAGCACCACTAGTGGCACACCCGTGGAAGACTTCATATCTTCTTTCTAGGAACTATTTTGTAGGCTTTTATCATATTATATTCTCACTTTTCTTATGATTGTAATTAGGAGACTACATTTCATGAGATCTTTGATTATATCATTTATCACATATATACATCTTATTTTTCTTTGTGAAAAAGATGAAATATATGGCACTAATGTTTTTCATTGTAGGTTCATCATCATATACACTTGATTGTATATAACTTAGTCATCTAAGGATGAAGTTTGCATCAATTATTTTTCTTGTTTTAGGTGCTTCTTGACACCTTAGATCAAGGAGGAATGTCCTTTAAGCACTCATATTGCATCGTCTATACACTTGGTTGTATATGACATATTTGTCTAAAGACAAAGCTTCTATTATACTAATATTTATTTTGAAGGTTCATCTTGGCCCTAGAGCAAGGGAGCTTCCGTCAAAATTCTTGAATGCATCTTATATACACTTTGTTGTATATCACTTACTCGTCTAATAGCGAATATAGTTTTACACTAATATTTGTTTTGTAGGTTTTAATTATACCACGCGCCTCAAACAAGGGGAGCAACCGTCGAGGGGAGCATGCACGCATTTAGCATCATTCTCACTTTTCAACACGCATTTGTGCTTCGATAAAAGTGGAGAAAATAGGCTAACATTGCTATGCATTTTCTTTTCATATATTTCTCATAATTTTGTTGCATAAAACTAACCTTGATGTAGGTTAAGCCTCTTTATTTGATCCATGGATCCGCTACCAAACAAGGGACGGATTGTAGTCAACGATTTAACTTCACTAGGGATGATGCAAGCTTGCCTTTTGGGGAGAAATTAAGTTAAACTCAAGGACCCGCCCTTTTGTTTTGACAAAGGGGAGAAGAGTGTAAGCGGAGAAGGTAATGTAAAGGTAGTAAGGATACAAGTAACTTTTACATTTTACTTTCTATTACGTTTACATATATTTGTCATCATCAAAAGGGAGATTGTTAGTGCAAATATTACGATATTTAATCTATACTGATCGTTTGTTTTGATTGATGACAAACATGTAACTTGTAATACATAACGTAAAATGTACAAGTTACTTGTAATCACGTTGTCTCAACATACATTCAACACCTCTCGATGTCTCAAGTCCTCGTATGTTACAACACGAGGTTCGTACATGTTTGTTATGTGGCATTATGATCAAACCCATTAACAAATCATTTAGAATGTTTAAAATCGTTTAGAGTCACTAAGTATTTTAATAGGTTAACCATTCTATTTGAACCTCATTTTACATTTGCATTCACAAGTATTTCATACAAATACTAAAGTTTACTTACACTTGACAAAATATATTTTATTTTGACAAGCACTCTTTACAAAAGGTAACTAGACATTTTATTAACTAGTTACATAATACATTTTACAAGTTTACCTTGATAAACTTTTTAATCTAAAATGGAAATACATGTTACATCATGTCATGCATCATCTTTGAAATCCTTGGAAGATCACTTGAATATTTTGGTTAGATTGATACTCGATAAATCAAATGTGATCTTAGTAAGATTTAGTAATATCTTGCAAAGATTTGAAGAAATATTTTTAGATTTTATGTCGGTACCACGGTACCAAATTGTATAAAGGGCGGAACCCTTTTAAGGGGTCCGTGGTCCGTCAGGCGCTCATGTCCACTTTGGCTATAAATAGAAGCCCATTGTTTTCCCATTTCTTCACCACTTAAAAGCACATCTTCTCCACCTTCTTGCATACATTTAGATCAATCATTAACAATGTAGTAACACATTAAACACCCTAATGATCATGATCATAATGCTTCTAACATTCATCTTTGTTGTAAGCATACTCTTTGATCAACCAAGGAAATCTTGGAGATCTAGCCATCCCACTCACCACAAGTTGAAGATCTATCACAAGAAGTTTAGGGAACTTGTGATCTTCATCATGAAGGCTTCTATCAATGGAAGTTCATTTAGAAGTAGTTATTCATATCCATTAGACATTTGTGTCATGGATCATTAGTGTAAACATCATTGCATCATAACAACACTTTCACCAAACTAGATTAGATGGTTTATGTGTTTGTGCCATAAAACACAAGGTTTATTATGTTGGGCCATAAAACATATTGGGAGTGGTTGTACCCTTGTAAAGAACTCGACATCTAGCTTAGTGTCGGAAATATTGTATAAGCGGCGTTAGGTTGGTTCTACCTCGAACTAGAACCCGGTATTTAGCTTTGTACGGAAAAAGTGTAGCGACGATTGTAAGGTTTTCTCTGCCGAGAAGGGAGCTTGTTGATTTAGTGAAGTAACTCTCGAGTTGGGTACTCGGGGGAGTGGAGTAGGCGGAAAGGAGATCCGTGACCGAACCACTATAAATCCTCGTGTTCGGTTTGCACTTTCCTTTCTTTATCTCTTTACTTTTATACTTGCACTATACTATTGTTTGTGATGTGGTTTGATGTTCATGATTGTGTGACAACTTGGTTTACCATGCTTTATATTAGTCACAAACAATAATTGGTACTTTCATATTATAACAAGCTTCATAGCGATTTGATACTAAAGATCTAAAGATTTTAAGCGGTAGCGTATTCACCCCCTCTACGTTTCCACAATTGTCCTACTTCCAACTCTATGAAACGGCCGATTACTAGCAACTTGTGTAGCACTCTCATCAATGGGTTCCTAATGGTTGCAGCATTCCTCCTAGTACAAGAAGGATCTCCCACTCGATTCCAGTAAGCGGGGATACTAGGGTATTCTATTTCAAACCTCCTAAGCCTCGAAAAATGAGCTTCAAATAATTGATGCTTTATCTCATTTGGTTCATACAAGCCAAGAGCAATAGCAAAACCAGGAAATGTGTAGGTGTGATCCTGCCCACATAGCCTAAACCAAACACAAACTTCTTCCATATAGTTTCGAACATTGACCTTTCTTTCAAAGTACATGGTCGAAAAGAACTCCATACACAGTTCACGATAAACCTTTTCATTAATGCTAAATGCTCTTTCCCATGACAAATCATCAAACGAATCCCCATCAACCGAATATACATAAGACATCCGCATCATATTACGCTACTCATTTTCACACTCATACTCGGCAAACAAATCCCAATCAATCACCCTTGGAACCAAAGCTGTCCTATTTTGAAACTTTGATAATCGTTACCTGAAAGCATGTTTCTCCTCGTTGGTGAGATCTTTGAACTTCAAGTTTGCATTCGCTTCTGTCTTCAAGCTATACGTGACTTTCTTCTTTGCGTTCCTTTGGCAATACTTGGCAACAATCGGGTTTAGTGGAACCCGTGTCGAAACAGAACAACCTACAACATTTCTGTAGAAATCATAAATATAAGTCAATAATAGAGTGTTAGAACAAGCGGGAGGTCTATAAAGCCTCTAGGTCTACTTCAAAAATTCGAAAATTCCCACATCGGAAAATGGAACCGTATCGGTTGAGGAGCAACGGATCGGTTCCACCTCCTCCTTTATCCAGCTGACCGGTTGCGACGGCCGGGATCGATCCTCAACTACGAAGGCTTTGCCTTCAAATCCATTTCCCACTAGATTTTTCTAAGTCTAATTCACTCCTAGACTGCATTCTAACATCATCAATGATTCCCACATCCTCAAATTGTTCTTAATCCGTTTTCCAAAGCTTCCAATCATCATATTCATCTTGCTTAGAACTCAACAATCTCAATCCTAAATTCTCAATTACTTGTTCTAATCAACAATGTGGCATCTAAAATTCATTAAAAAGCATCATCTACCAACTAGAAATCATCAATTGCAACTTAATTTGATTCAATGGCATAACCTAATTAAATCCGAAAATTCAATCATCTAATACTCATTCCATATTGAATCAATCACTACAATTCTTTTTGCAATGCATTCCTATATCAATTACCCACTTAATCCTAAAAGATTGCAACTTAATTTGAATTCTATCAAAAACCCCCAAATTAGTGACCTAATTTGTAATTCGAATCAAATACTCTAATTAAACCTTAATTAAGTTAATTGATTGCAGATGCTTACTTGCTTAGGTGTCATGATGATCTTCTACAACTTTTACAATCTCCAAATAACTTCTAATGGACGAATTTTGCGAAACACAACTGGCGGATTAGTATGTGTGTGTTTTGGAAAAATTGAATTTTTGGTATATATACTTGCATGCAACGGATCGATCATGGATACAACGGTTTGGTTGGCATTTTGCAAATTTTGCCTTTTTCACTTTACTTGGGCATTTTACCTTCCAAGTAACAATCGTTTTACTCAAAAATCTGTTTAAAGATGCACACAACATTCATCCAACCATTTGGAAATTTCAACAACATCTAATCTCAAAAACTAAATCATCATACTCATAACTCAAACTAAAACTCAAAATGCATTAATTAAATAACTTCAAAATAAAAAGAGAAAATAAAAATGAAATGAAAAACAAGAAATCCTAAATGCATAAAATTAAAAGTTCATGAGAATCAAGCAAACAATTGCTTGTTATTATGGTGTTTTTGCTTCTCCTTATTACTCCTCGAAATACTCATGCCTTAAGATGTCCTCATTTAGAAATTTCCCAGTCAATTCACGGTGTGTTTCGTAAGTTTTGAACTTCCTTATAAATCTTCTCCCACCCGGGCATAGTATATCAAATTTGACGTGCATTCTTCGTCTCCATCCTCTCTTTTGTAAACACTTGACCCCTCGGGTCCCCATTCCAAATTTTTGAGTTGAACCGGTAGAGAACCTAAGAAATCTGCTAGCTTCTTGTAAACAAGGATGTTTTTAAATGAATTATAAAATGCTTCCACCGCTAGTGCGCGTTCCATCTCATCCTCAATATCAAAGTATGGTGGAGCTAGTGGTCCATACATCGAATTTAAATGGACATCACGTCCAATTTCAAAACAAGTCAAGTCATCGTCCGCTTCCATCAATTCTAAATCTTCCATTAATTCCAAAACTGGTCCCCTTGGTTTGGGATAATAGGTTTATTTTGAGATCCCATCATCGATTGTCATCGTACCCCTACCCATATCTAGGATTGCACCACATGTGTGTAGGAACGGTCTTCCTAGTAGAAGAGGTAGACTCTTATCAACTGGGATGTCTAGAACTAGAAAATCAGCCAAGTAGGCTTGATAGCCAATTTGAACTCTTACGTTTTTCACCTCCCCCATCGCTTTTGCTTGGGAGTTATCCGCCATGGTAAGTTTTGAGTGATTTGGTTAGGGCTTACTAAGACCCAACATCTTAAATAATGGATAGGGCATAACATTGATGCTTGAACCCGTGTCCGTCAAAGCATACATTGGTGTGGTCCCGTTTACTTTTATCGGCAAAACAAAATTTCTCGAGTCTTTCTCCTTACGTGGCATACCCCTAAACAAAATCCTATCTCTATCTTCCTCCGATAGATCTTTATCCTCCAATCTTGCTCTTGCTAACATCACGCATCTAGTTACTTGCGGTATAAAACATAATCTTGTAGTACCTCAATTCTGGCTTTTTCTCATTTAGTTCGAGAAATTTTGTTCAAGGTTTTCCAAGATGGCTTCTTTTTGTTCTTGGGTTAAAGGTTTGAAGGTGTTTGGTGTAGTGGGTGGTGAAGGTGTGTAATCATTGGTTTTGTTGGTGGATGTGGTAGGAGTTAATTTGTTGGATGAGGTTTTCTTTCTATTAGCCTTCCCCATCTTAACGACTTCCACATTTTCCTTTTCCATATTAGCACATAATTCCACAAGCATTTCATTCACTCCTTTCTCCTCTTCTAATTCGGTGATGTTGATCCTCATCTCCCCTAAAGCAAAGTCCACTTGACATTCATTTGGTTGTCACAAGAAAATCCCACCCAAAACATACGTTGGGCTCATCAGCTTTTCCTTCCTCCAAGACAACAAAATCTGCTTTGAAAATGTGACCATGAATGTTAACCTTAAGATTCTTAACCATTCTCCTCTCGTAAGCTTCGTAATCCAAACGTACGTGGCCAATTTGATCAAGAACTTTCTCCAAAATGTAACTTTCACCATAGACATACCGAAGCTTCGTAATCCACTTTTCGCCCCTCGACACTACAAGTGCGAGACCTCATAAGTGGTGAATCATACTCCGTTAGTGGTGCTTGCGTGAATACCCCAACTCTACCCTTCTTAGGAAGTTGAACCTTGTTCTCTACCACTTCTTCTACACAAGCCGCATCAATACCCAAGTCCTTCTTATTTTCTTCTAAAATATTCCCAATCTTCTCCAACAAATTCCCGGTGTCCTTGAACATCTCATCCAAGTTACGTAGGTACTCAGAAATTCCGCTTAAACTATCCATAACAACTATCTAACAAGACAAAACAAAACCAAAGACAAAAATCCAAATCATTAGCGTTAGAGTTAGTAAAAACCAAAGAAAACTACAGAAACATATACTAAACAAGTAAAGACACTTAACAAAACTAAAAACACAAGCTAAAACTCAAAATCGAAAAACTAGAAAAAAAATTACCGAGAGCTCCAACCGATTCGGTTGGTGGTAAACTTTTTAACCAAAACTTCCAACCGATCCGGTTGCGGGCTGCAACCGAACGGTTGGATCAATTTTCCAAAAAAAATAAATTAAAAAAAAAAACTGTTAATTTAATTTAATTAAAGACCATTAATTGTACTTAAACTCTTAATTAATTGAGGCTACTCATTATCCTTATTAATTAAAAATATTAATTGAGTTAATTAATCAAAACTATATTAACTAATCTACTTAACTACTCATTAAAACTATTAACCCATAAAAACTGAAAATTAACCAAGCTAATAACTGTAATTAAAACAAAATTAACTAAAAAGTAAATAAAACTAATAATGATTAAATATCAAAAATATAAAAATATACTAAGAAAAGCATAAACAATCTATAAGACAATCTCTAAAAATCAAAAAATGATAAGAATCAAACTATAAACTATAACACAAAACACTAGATAAAGCGAAACTATGAAAATCAAAAACAAAAACTTTTCCGAGAGCACTAACCGGTTCGGTTGCTCGTGCAACAAATTCGGTTAGCCTCTAAACCATTTTTTTTATTTGAAATCTAATTTTAATATTACCAATTTGACAGAATCTTAACAAGATCAGAATACTTAAAAATAAAAAATCCTCGGCAACGGCGCCAAAAACTTGATGTGCTTATCGTGTGCAAGTTTTAAAAATTTATAAACACGATTTATCCGTCTATTACTATAAATACATACGAGCAAGTATACTCGTTCGCAATAGCACAGGTGGGTAAGTCAAGATCGTCCCAAGGGATTTTGCGTTTGAAAATGTTTTAAAAGATTGGTAACAAGAAAGCTTTGTCAAGGCTCTCTCCAAAAATGATGGTTTTAGTAAAATTCAATATAAAGAAACATATACTTGTGTGTAGTCTATAGGCAATCATAGTAAGTGTTCATGAAGGCTTGGTGTAAACTCTTGATATGATGCACAAATCATAAGCAAATGATTTCCAACCCATGGTTTATGTTTTGTAAAACCATTTTAATTAAGAACAATAACATATAGGTAATCATTTCGGTCCTTATCCTAATGATTATCCTTTGGAAAATCCATTTATTTGTAAAATGTTCTTATTAAACTCGTTCCTACGAATCTTTCGACCTTTCGTGATGAAAATATTTCTAGTCTTGTTTCAATAAGTAAACATGGTGGTTGTCAATCACCATATCCCTATACTAGTTTGTCACTTAACTTTTTAGAATAAAACACAAGAGAAATCCTTTCGGTCCTTTTCCTTAAAACATATTTTACCGACAAATCAAACAAGACTAGTAGTTTTTCAACAAACTTATTTAAACAAGATCATTTATACATGCATCACATATGAGGCCAATAGTATGATTTCCTACATCCTTACACACAAGTATATTCAAGAACTACTCCATGATAATTATAACAAAACAAAAGTAATAACAAAGTAATTCCAATAACTCAAAAAAATAGAAATCCATAACAAGTTTCATAGAATACCTAAACTTTTGGGATTACAAGAACTAGAATTCGTGGATTATAGCAACAACACGCCTCCAATCGCCTAGCTTAACCGTATAACTCTGAATGATCAAAACAACGTACGAGAATGAGTCTCTCCAACCTCCTGGACGTTTTACATTAATAACTAAACTTTTGGGATGAATAAAATGGTTGATAATAGTTTTGGTGTAAACTATTACACTATGGGTTGTGTCACACCTAGACTACTAAGTCTAGGTTCAATATATAGCCAAAGAACCATAACTAACTGGCCAAAAACGTTCTCTACAAGGAAATAACAGGAAATGATAGGCCTCCAATGATTATGGAGAGTTAAGGCAATATTAAATGAAAATTGTGTAACTCCAGTTCATGCAACGGATCGGTTTAACGCAACAGTTGGTTCGCCTTCTTCACATTGCCCAACCGGATCGGTTGCGGGCTCCAACCGAACGGTTGGGCGCCTCTTGTACCCCCAGTTTTGACTTTTGTTGACTTTTCTTGATTTGCGCCTTTTTGTTTGTTTTCGCTGATGATTTCCAAGACGAAACTTCATTTCTTCATCTTTTGTGATACCTAGCTACATACAAATACACAATACGCATCTTTTGCACTTTTGCAACAGTTATGAGTAAATATAGCCCATTATCATACACAAAACTAACAATAACGCTACTAAACACATGTTCATTTTGAGCGTTATCATACGCCGTAACATCTTCAAAATAAGCATACTATGATATATCTTCAATAAACTCTCCAAATCCGCGTCTCTTTAGCTCCAATGCTCGTAATTTACCTGAAAGTGAAATATAGAAGAAAACAAGCGTAAATCCATATAAATGATATAAAATACGAGCATTATCGAGGGAAATTGACACTTAATATTCAAGATTATTTGATGTTATCAGGAGATATTAGGAATGTAGACATAAGTGAGTTGAAAGTCGAATTCATACTCATGAGTCATGACGAGACCTATGGAAGGGAATAGTTTGTATGAGCAAGTTAATATGAAGAGATGCATCAAGGAGGAGGACATTTGATAGGTGAAAATAATCTCCTAATGTTTTTACTTGATTTTTATGAAATGTGTTAATACAAATAAGCCGTAAAAACGTTTTTTTATATTTTACGATCTTCTAATGTTTTGTCGATAACAAAAGTAAAATCATATTAACAAAACAAATAAAATACGTAAATGGTTTGAACTAATAGTTTTCTAACACACTTACGTTTTCACATAAAACACTATAACAAGATTAAGTGATTTTATGTTTTAGATACGTATGTACAACAACTAGTGTTTACATATTGGCTTAACAAGTTAAAGTAATTCTATGAGTTAGATACATATGTACAACAACTAGTGTTTACATATTGGGTTAATACATACTTATATTAAGTATACTAAAATGGGTAAAAACAAGTATATACTAAATAGATAAAAACTAGCAAATGGTTTTGACCCATAACCCATGGTTTTATATATACCACTTACACAAGTCCAATGTATCCTTAAGGTACATTGTATCTAGAAAAAAACCATGGATCAACCCATAACCCATGACCCATGACCTATAACCAAAAATACCCATGGGCAAGAGGCGTTCCACGGATCCCTAGCTTTGTGCTAGCGGATCCCAGTGGAAGGGATCCGTGGGATCCGGGTAAGTGATGAAATTCTCTATAAATGGAGAGCCATTTCTTCCTTTCTATTCATCCTTTTACACACATACTTCCCCAGTATTCTAACCTCTAACCTCGGATCCAAGAGATCTATGTAGCTTTTCTCTTTTGTTTTTATGTGATCTTGTAGGTTCCTCTTAAAGGAAAGATCACCACATCTTGAAGACGTGCAAGCTCAAGTCCATGAGTTGCCATGCTTCGTCATCATCAAGACAATGAAGGTTCTCTTGTTGATAGTTCTTCCTTTCTCCATAGATGTTGGGTTGAAGGCATTAGTGAAGAATGCCGAAAGTGTCAAGATGAAAGCATTAGTGAAAGGTGCTCATCATCCGTGTCAAAGTATTGGTGAATAATACTTAAGGTGTCAAGACGAATGCATTAGTGAAGGGTGACAAGCATTGTGTCTAAGGCATTAGTGAAGGATGCCTAGCGTTGTGTCAAAGGCATTAGTGAAGGATGCCGAAGAATCAAATCAAGTAGCATTTGGGAAAAATGCTTGGGTCGTATAATCGATGAGGTGCATCGTTATACATATAAGTGTTGTTATTCACAAGGATGGTGATATCCTTGATGGTGTTGTAACAAGGGTAGATCTCCTTGATAATAGGTGTTGTGTCGTGAAGGGTAGTAGTTCCTCCATAATGGAACTAGGTGCTTAGCCTAGTACCTAATAAAGGGTAGGCGACGTTGTGATAGGATTAGTTCTCTAAGGTGTGAAAAAACTTCGGTGGTTAGCCTAGCCTTGTATAAAGGGTAGGCGGCGTAGTGTTAGGTGTGGTTCGCCTTGGTGTGAAAGAACTCGGTATCTAGCTTTGTACGGAAAAAGGTTAGCGGCGTTGTGAAGGCTTCTCCGCCATAAGGAGTTGGTGTAGTGCTACGAACTCTCGAGTAGGTGACTCGGGGGTGGAGTAGGGCAGGAAGGTGTCCTTGTGGCAGAACCACTATAAATACTTGTGTCGTGGTGATGTGCTTCTTACTCTTTATCTTTCATTACAAGTTTATATATCTATCTATCAACGTCCAACATAAACAACCAAATAGATTGACATAAGTCGATCTAAATATTTAAAGGATGTTTTAAATTGGTAAAACTATTCAACCCCCCTTCTAGTTTTCCACAAAATGGTTTTATGTTGCATGAGATTCTGTTTTCTAGTTCCACGGTTCTCACGGTTCCCTTCTAAGAGTGATCCGGCTAGTTGAACTTTAGGGAACCGTGGATCTGCAGTGACAGAAAAATGATTTTGATGTAAAGTAGATTTTTGCAACTTTTAGGTTTATAAACGGAGATGTGTTCTAGCCAATATTTACTAGTTAAGCATGCATTGTGGGTTTCGAAAGTATGTTAAGGTGAAAGATACGAATCAATAGAAAAAGATAAACACATTATGAAAAACAAACAAGATAAACTAAAACATTAGTAATATTTTATTTCAATGCTAAGAGCGATACAAAGGATTGGATATATGATACAAATGTAGATTAACAACACAAAGTACATGTCTCCATGAGAAACTTGATCATGGGATACACGAGAGTGACGAGTGTCAAGACGATGATCACGAAGGCGATATAAACCATGATGATGAAATTCTTCCTTGGTTTTGATTTGAGATGAGATGAGATGAGAGGAAAGATGATGTTTGAATAAGAGGTAGTTTTTGAAATTTGAAGACTTGAAAAATGAGGTTTTTGTGGAGTTGACGAGCGGAAGGGGTTTTTATAGGGAAGGAGAAATTTTTGAGATTTTTGTTTTGTTTTATTAGTAGAGAGATTTGATTTTTGGATTAAAAAAAAATAAAAACACATGTTTATAAACCTAGACTATAGACGGAATAGAAACACGTATGCAAGAAACGTTTCCTTACAAAGCCACGTATAATACATGAGCATATGAAAATATAATCATATAGGTTCCTATGCAAGCATATTTATTCTAAGCTAATGTTATTTAGAGATAAGTTAGAAAGTCATACCTCTAATGCAATTTATGAGTGTCTTTTTCTTTTGACAAGAGAATTGTCAATAGACAACTCCGGTTCCTTCATGATCTAGATGGTAATTAAGATACCTTCTTAGGAAAGGTAATCTTGTTACCAAGGAATTCCTATGGCTTGATTAAAATGAGCTTTAACTAAGCAAAATGACAAGAAAGGTTAGTGCAAACTAGTAAGATAAAATAAGAAATAAAGATATAATTTTATCGGGGTGGAAGTTCCCTTTTACAAAAAAATAAAATAAAGATATAATGTTCTCATCCGATCAACATCCTACAAAGAGGTTTTTTTTTTTTTTTTTTTTTTAAGGACATGGTGTTTGTTTTTGTAAAAGACCTTCTTTGTAGTTTTCAATTATACACGGATCGTGTCAAGTTTTTAAAGTACAATATGCTCTAAAAACTTGGTAACGAATCTCTGATACCAATTGTGGAAAACTAGAAGGGGAGGGGGTTGAATAATTTTACCGATTTAAACTTCGTTTTAAAATATTTAGATCGAATTATGTCAATCTATTTAAATGTGTGTGCTGGATGTTGATAAATAAGCATATATATAAATAAAACAAAGATAAAGAGTAAGAAGCACAAAACCACAACGCGAGTATTTATAATGGTTCAGCTACAAGGACACCTTCCTTGCCCTACTCCACTTCCCGAGTCACCTACTCGAGAGTTAGTAATCACTACACAACACAAACTCCTTGTGGCGGAGAAGCCTTCACAACGTCGCCTACTCTTTATGTGGTACAAGGCTAGACACCAGCTTCTTCCACGAGGTAGAACCATACCTAACACAACGTCGCCTACACTTTATCCGGTACAAGGCTAGATACCGAGTTCCATTACAAAGGAGGAACTACTACCTAACTCATATCCCCAAAGGAGATCCACTCCTTATAGTACCATCAACAAGGATATTAATATCCCTTGACCAAATACTAATCTATTTTGTACTTTGATGCACCATATCGAATGTACACCCTACGCACCTTTCACTAATGCCTTTGACACGACTCCTAGGTACCCTTCACTAATGCCTTCAACACGGAATTTCAGCACCCTTCACTAATGCCTTCGACACGAACTTTTGGCACCCTTCACTAATGCCTTTGACACGAATCTTCGGCACCTTTCACTAATGCCTTGACTTGATCCTTTAGGCATCTTTCACTATGTCTTCAACACACCACTTCTAATAAGAGGAAAGAACTATCAACAAGATAACATCGGTGGTCTTGATGATGGCGAAGCTTGGCAACCCATGGACTTGAGCTTGCTCGACTTCAAGAGGTGGTGATCTCGCTTTAAGAGGAACCTAGTGAATCACACAAACAGAAAACTACATAGAAAGATCCTTTGGATCTGAGGTTAGAGAGTTTACAACACTAAGAGAGAATGTGTGTGAAAGGGGTGAGTTACAATGAATGAATGGCTCATTACTTATAGACAAAAACATGCTACTGCTCCACGGACCCCTTGTTTGAGGGATCCGTCTAGTGTATTACTAGGGATCCATAGGACGCTCCCCCTAAATGGGTTGTGGGTCATGGATCATGGATCATGGGTTGTAGGCTTTGATCCATGGGTATCCAAATAGATACAATGTATCTAGAAGATGCAATGCATCTAGTCAATGGGTCATGGGTTAGCTCCATGGGTCATGGATAATACCCATTATGACTTATACATGATGGCATGCGATGGGTCATGGGTTATGGATCATGCTCCATGGGTATGGGTCATGGACTTTGGGTTTTACTCAACTACATTCAATGTATTTAGTCAATGGGTCAAATACTTAGATTTCTACCCATTAAATTACATACTAAGTATGTATATATCTACCTAATATGTAAACACTAGTTGTTATACATATGAATTACTATGACATAAAACACTATTACTTGTTTAGTGTTTTATATGAAAACGTAAGTGTGTTAGTAAACTATTGGCTCAAACCATTTACGTATTTTATTTGTTTCGTTAAAATGATTTTGTGTTTGTTATCGACAAAACATTAAAAGATCGTAAAATATAAATAAACATTTTTACAGCTTATTTTTATTAATAAATCATATTGATGTCCTTGACATTTCATGCGAGGAATATTTTCACGAGGTGTTAAAAGTTTAGAAATCAATTAATCCTTTGAGTGGAAATCCTACTCTTTCTTCTGAACCTGTTGTCGCTTCTGTTTCCCGATCTCTTACCCCCTTCAGAGATAGTGATTTTCTTTTGGAGGAGATCGATGCTTTTCTTGCTCTTGATGATTCAATTTTGCCGGAAATTGATAATTGTATCTATGATACTGAGGGGGATATTCTTTTTCTTGAACAATTATTAATTGATGATTTGACCAAAGATCCCCTCCGAAAGAGCTTGAAAATTATGAGACCAAAAAGGACAAATCTTAAATTGAAGAACCTCCTGAATTAAAACTTAAGGACATACCTTCCCATCTCGAGTACTCGTTTTTAGAGGGAACTCCAAAGTTACCCGTAATTATCGCTAAAGAGTTGAAGAGGGAGGAAAAGGATCAGCTTATTAAAGTTTTAAAGTCACATAAACGAGCAATTTCTTGGAAAATATTTGATATCATGGGCATTCATCCTAAATTTTGCACCCATAAGATATTGATGGAAGATCACTTTAAACCTGTTGTCCAACATTAGATAAGGGTAAATCGAAAAATTCATGAGGTCATTAAAGCAGAAGTTATCAAACTTCTAGATGTTGGATTGATTTATCCTATCTCAGATAGTCCTATGATTAGTCTTGTGTACGTCGTACCAAAGAAAGGTGGTATGACGATGGTTGCTAATGATAATAATGAGTTAATTCCGACCAGATTGGTCACGGGATGATGTGTTTGAATCGATTATCGAAAATTAAATGACGCCGCCTATAAAGACCACTTTCCTTTTCCTTTCATGGACCAAATGATTGAACGTTTAGCTAGGAATGAATTCTATTATTTTCTTGATGGTTTTTTTGGTTATTTCCAAATTCCTATCAATCCCCAAGACCAAGAAAAAACCACCTTCACTGTCCTTATGGGACATTTGCTTACCGTAGGATGCCTTTTAGTCTTTGCAATACCAGGAACTTTCGAAGGTGTATGGTGGCAATCTTTCATGATATAAGCGAGAAAACCATTAAAGTTTTCATGGATTATTTTTCGATTTTTCGAGATTCGTTCTCATCTTGCCTCTCCCATTTAGACATGATGCTTAAAAGGTGCGAAGACACCAATCTTGTCTTAAATTGGGAGAAGTGTCACTTTATGGTTAAAAAGGGTATTTGTTCTCGGCCATAAGATTTCTAAGAGTGGTATCGAGGTTGATCGCGCTAAAGTTGATTTTATTGCTAAATTACCTCCTCCCACCACGCTAAAGTTGATCGCGCCATAAGATTTATATATATTATTTGTTTTTTTGGGTCAAAAGTGTAAAACAAAAATAAAAACTTAATTAATCACAACTAGAATTGTTAAAGTTTTGATAATTTTCTTTTTAACACTAACGAAATCTAGGTGATATACTTTGATTCGACATGTAATGTGTATCAGGTTTTGATGCATTCGTGGTTGATGTGTATTAGGCATATTAATTTATGTTCAAGATATCAACTTTTAAAGATTTTGATGTATTTGTATAAAATTTATAGTTATGCATTAGTAATCCAAACTCATGTATCAGTTTTATTTAATATTTATTTTTTTGTATCATTGCTTAAATAATTATTTATAAATCTTTTAACGGTTGTTTAGATTAATTCTAACTATTTTAAGAAAGTTCTCACATTAATTTTCTCTCTATTATATATATATATATATATATATATATATATATATATATATATATATATATATATATATATATATATATATATATATATATATATTTGTGTGTGAAAGGTATCTCGCATTATATGTGTTTGACCGTTGGGTCTCACAATTAGTAACTAATATAAGTATGTATTGTTTCATCATGCATACACAATACCAACAAAGTTCATAATAAATTTGGTTCAAAGGTTTAATTTTTTATTGTAGACAGGGAAAACAAACGGAGCTAAATCTTTATCCAATCAACGTATATAGAACTTCTGTCCATCATATATGAGGGTATCACCAATTACTCTTAAGATTCAGAGCGATAACATTGAAATAATATTGCATATTAATAGTGTTCACATATCCCGTTTGTTAAAAGGATATGTAAACAAGGTGTTACACATAAGAAACCTTTGATAGATGGAAAACATTATACAAATTTAACAACATTATGCAATACCTTTGGGAATGACCCTCACGGTTAAAAATGATTCAATAGAAGTAGTCATACCTTTCCCTAACGAAAATGCCACCACAATATGTATCACTTATCAATTCTACAATAAGAGGAAATTGCAAGGTCACAAAAGACGTAATCGGAAGGCATGTCAATGCACATATTGGAATAAGCATCAGCAAGTTACCCTGTCCAAACACAAGGAACAATGTTGCTCCAAAAGCTATGATCATTGCTTTGTCGTCGAGAGGAACAACATAGTAAGGCCAATAATGAGCTTTGTAGGTAGCTTAAAGAAAGTCTTGTTCATAAAGCGTGCGGTGAGGATCGATAAAAACATTAACAAAGAGCGTAGCATTGTGAATAATGATATCGCATCGATATAGCAAATACCGTGAATGCAATGTTTTAGTTAAAATTGGTATCCACGATTCTGATTATTTCCGCAAGACACGATTATAAATTGCTTGCAAATACAATGGTGATAATGAGTGCAATTTGTAATTGTGTATGACTCGTGATTTTCTTTATCGATTCTCTCCTCGATCACTAGGTCTTTGTGCTCTCTTGTGAATACCATTTGAGCGTTTCATTATCGAGTTCTTTTGTATCCGGTTAAGAGGGCATACAAATTGTTGAACTTCCTAAAATATTATGATATATTAGCCTTGACATACATATATACGTCGTAAGAAGTTTATGTATGTTGAATAAAAAAACCTTTGAGTCATTAGCTAAAGTATATTACCTTGAACCATTGTAGTTCGCGTTGAATTTGTAGAGCTGCCCCCGATATTAGATTCAATTTGTTCATAGGTGCTAATCTGGCAGCCAAATGCAAAAGGTTATTCTCGAAAGAATCTTTGATTGTTTTATATATATTCTTGTGTTCGCTCATTTCATATAGTAGATTATAAATCTTCTCTGAACGATTGATCACCGAATATTGAATAAAATTGTGACCATCTTCATTTGTACTCCAAATTGCGTCTGGAAACTGCCTCATAATACATCTAATAAAAGTGGATGCATTTCTTCTAGTGGCTTCAAAAATCGAATTGGTGAAATAATGTTGGTAGCTCCCAGAGATATCTTTTTTCATATATTTCATGTGGGAACATAGCGTTAACAATAGATTTGTTGCATCAGCATGAATTTGAGATGTATCTCCAACGAAATGTCGTACTGCAACAAAGAGAAGTCACAATTTCATAACCAAATAAGTAACTTTTTTTCTCTTCCAGTTTTTGGTCATATAATTATCGTATTTTTTTATTCATCTTACCAAGCACCTTAAAGAATCCGTAGAACAAAGCTGGCAGCACGCAAAAGCCTGCTTAAGATGAGTTACAGTCCAGCCAATATTACAATAATATTAAATAGTGTTCAAAAAGAAGTATATACTTTCAATTTTTAAAGGGGTTGAATTATAATAAAAATGTTACTTTTCTTGAGAAGTACTGTATGTGGATGGTTTAATAGCTCTTCTTTTTTATATATGTATAAGTGTCCGATTTAGGTACGATTTCAAGAAGTTTGTGTAATTAATCATAAAATTTAACATGATATTTACAAAAACAATTCCAATAAAATTTTATGCTAAAATGTGACCAAGATAAGTCTTATAAAGTGATTTAGAGATTCAGGATTAAAATCGTGAGAAAGAAAAAAGCATTTTAGACAAAGATTTGTTAAAAAAAAAAAATTGCAGTAAAATAGAGATTCAAGATTAAAATCTAGTCGAATAAGGCAATAAAAACTCGTTGAACTTTTTTAAAAAATAGGGGCTTTTGCATATATATCCACCCGAAAATGCAAAATTGCATATATATCCAAAGCATGCATAAAAACCATTGTACTATGTGCATAAAAAACCTGTAAAAATGATATATATGCAATTATTCACTTTGCCTAAAAAATATTATGATGAAATTTAGTAGTAATTGCATTTTTGGTCCCTGTGGTATGGCCAAATTGCAGGTTTGGTCATTAAAACTTTGAAAGTCGATGATAGTCTCCATTTTAAAGTTTGGCTTGCATTTTTGTCGCGATCGGTGTGAAATGGCCAAATTCCTTGTCTTCTCGAATAAGACAAAAGGTATTTTAGTCGTTCATTTATCCAGGACTAAAGTGCAATCCACACTTCAAAATAGTATTATCATTACACTTTCAAAATTTTAGGACCAAACTGCAATTTAACCATATCACAAAGACTAAAAATGCAATTAACTCTTCCGTGCATTAAAGAATGGCAAAAAAAAAAAAAAAAAAAAAAAAGTTTAAAATTCATCAATTCTTTTCCCCAACATCTCTTTGTTATTAAATTCCCAAAAATAGATGGGCGTTTGAAAAACAAAAAGTTGATGAGGAACGTTTTGAAACATAGGATAAAAAAAGATTAACATGACTAAAAGCATACTTAATTTTTAGCTTAAAATTGTACGATAAAAATTTATTAATTTGTGAAAAAAAAAAAATGGTCATTGTGCCAAAAAAAAAGTGATGACAAGTCACGTTAGACATAAAACTAGACATATTTTTTAATCTCTCAATCATTTCTCATATAAATTCTACAGTTATATATTATTTATGCATAACCTTTGCATTAGGGAAATGTTTAGATAAATTTAGAAGATTATTAACCTTGTTTCTATTTATCACTTTCACGATGTTATTATTTGATGTTTATCATCTCATGACCTACCCATAAAGAGAAGAACAAATGCCAATGAGAGCCTTCGCCAACATGTTGAATCAGAAAACTCCACTAGTCTATCAAGGTAGGGATTTAGTTTCATTCCAATCTCCGCAAAGTCTGCAACATAGATAAAAAATTTAGAGTATGAGACTTGATGAATAATTGAAAAAGTTAATGAAACAAATTCATCACCTCTCCTTTCCCAGAACTTGAGTTCACGTGGGAAGTTTTGAGCTAAAGCCGTCAGCAGATCATCACTAACGGGAATCATGCAACCGTCATATTTGGTAATTATCATTTTTGCTAAGCCTGCATATTTCAAAAAATCAATGGTACATAAAATGACAAGCTCATTACTACTTTTGAAGACAATAAACGACACTTACGAAAATCTTGACAAGAGATAGCAAGAACGACAAGATCCTTGCCAGTTTCACCGTAAAAATAATTACCAGACCCATGTACTTTCATGTGCTCAAACAAACACTGAGATGTCTTTGTATGCATATTGGAAACAGATAAGGCAAGTGGGATGTGGCCCTCCTTGTCCTTGGCTAATAACAACTTTGGGTTTCTTTCCACCAACATGTTGACAGCTTGAGTGTTGCCACCAATAGCAGCAACATGAAGAACGCTGCTTCCATCTGAATTTACCAAATCTGGTAGTGTGTACTCCTCTGGAGACATTTCTAACAATTTCTCTAATAATTCATGATTCTTGTTAGAAGAACCCACTGCTACATGGAGTATTGTGTTTCCATTATTTGTGATTTTGTCCCAGGGGTTAAGACTATATTGTCTTAATTGGCCTATTACAGATCTTGTATTTCCTTTTAGAATTGAATAATAAAGACGTCTTTACTAATAACATCATACCATGTCTCTTCTGTCTCTTCATTCCTGGTCTTTTCTTCTGCTGGCTTGTCTTTAGATTTTGCATCTTGAGATACTGGATTCACTTCTATTACTGATTCTACTTGTCTTGGCGTTGATATTGTTTCTACATGATCGAAATTTTCAATTTGGTTATCAAGGATAAAAAAACTAGAACATAAAATCATGTTTGGCTATGTGTTTGGTTACCACCTGGTGGTGCTACTGGTATGTATTTTTGCTTTTGTTTCTTCGGTCACTTCCCTTTTAATTGGCTTGATTAATTGGATGACATCTCTTGTATCTTATATGGTTCTTTTTGTTTTTAATGAAGCTGCATTTCTAAAAAGTCACCGTACTATTTTTATTTTGCCTTTTTACTCATTATACTATCAAACATGGCTAACCAATACACTGTACTACTGAATTTGCTAAGGAGTCAATAAACTTCTATAAATAATTATTTTGATAGCCTAATACTGTATCTTATATTAACCGATTACACTTATTAAAGTGTCATAATATATGTCTTGTCATCAAACACGTCACTTCCGACTCATTTTAGAAGTTAAATTTTAACAAACTTGTCTTTTCTAAAAATACTAAAAATGAGTTGTAAAAGTGGCGTGCTAAACGAATTAGAGGAGTAAACGAGGATTTGAAAATGCTAAGGTCTATCTCTAGGCAATTGAAACTTTTGAAAGTATTCATAGTCCATAGGTTGCAAAGAAAGAAAATAAAATGAAGAAAGAAAAGAAAGAAGGTGAATTTATAGGAATGATTGTTTCTGCATTTTGCATGCTCATATTTTAGTTAATTATGTTTTGTTTTGTATTATAGATGTTGTGGTTTGTATGTTAAATGCGAGCTTAATGCGTTTCTTTTCTTTCTATTTTGTCACCGGCCAAAACTGAAACACTTGCCTAACAATAAGTAAAATTGGGCATTTAATTGGTTAAAATTGGCTCAAGTTCATTATCAATAAGAAATTTAACAAAACGCATATCTAAAATTGAAAAGAAGAAAAAAAATGTAATTTATACTACTTTATAATGTATTTTGGACATTTATATTTAGAAGTTTTAAAAAATAAGACAAAAAACATTTCTATAATAAGAAATAAACAAGACATTAATGTGGTCAAGATATTTAATGTAGGAAATTAATTAACCGATCAATAAATACAATTAATGCAGTTATTAAAACATCTCTTACATAAGAAATATAAATTATCAAGCATATTGTACAACCTACTCAAACACAATTTGTAAATCTTATCTTCTTCATGTTTAGCCAAAGGTTTTCCTAGAAATTCATTATTTATAACTATATCACTACAAGGTGGTTTTGTACTTGTAATAGTTTCTTTGGTTTTAAGATGTGTATATGTTTTGTTTATAATAACTTCTACAGTTTCTCTAAAAGTAAATTTGATTTTATTTTCTAAACAATAGAGTTCGAACCAAGAGAAAAATATAATATTTTCATCATTGTTAAGTATATATAATTGCCATTCAACATCATGTAATAGTCTTTCATTTTATCAAGCGTAGTATAATACCAAAATAATTTTTCATTATTATAATCATTTAACATTTCATCTCTTAAATATTCCATATCAGTATTATCTTTTAATTTAATAGTTTCCATTTTAAAAGAAATATTATTTAATGAATTAACCTTTTTATTTGTTCTAATTTTTCTTTTAAATGAAGATTTTGTAAAATTAAACTTATTATCATATCTTTGTGTGCTTTTCTACTAATAACATATTCTCCTGTATATAATTCTTCTTTAAATACTTTTATTGATTTGCTATTTCTTAAAATAGATTCTTGATAATGCACTATTTGTTTTTTAAGTTCGTATTGATATAAGCTTATTTTAAGAAATAACTAATTGCGATCTTACAACCTTTATCATACTTTGATTGACTTTTAGATCATCTTGTAAACTTTAATACTCCATTCAATATCATATACTTGATAACCTCGATGTACTCTTAAATTTACATATTTTGCTCCTTTTTAATCATATCTTTAACGTAATTTATTTCTAATCTTATAGATCTTTCTTGTTTATATAGACTTTTAAATGATTAATATTATTTTGATTTCTAATAATTTTTGCTTGTATAGAAGTATCACTCATAAATTTTCTCTTTCGTAATATTCTACTTCTGATTTTGTAGGATTATATGTATCATCACTTAAATTATCACTTTCATAAATAGGTTTAGGAATAGTATTTCTAAAATCAACTCCTCTAAGTTTCATAGATTGAGATCTTCTTAAACTACCATAAGATGTAGAGGGTTCAGATGTATAATTTGAATATCTAGCAGATTCAAATCTATTATTTCCAAATATTATTTCTATATTTCCATCCGTATGATCTATTATATTAGATACTTGAGTATTCAATTTTATAGGTTTAGGTTGACTTAAATTTTCTAAATTCCAAGATTGATTACGAGTAATTTCTTCCCATTTTAATCGCTTAGGAATATTAACTATAGAGTGATCTAGATTTGCTTCAAATAAAACTGTTTTTTTGAATTTCTAACTAAACATTTAGGTTCTATAGTGGTAGACATAGTCTTATAATATACTCTATAAATAACTACTAAATCGAATTTCTAAATTCTTTATTTTTATGTTTAAAGTTAAAACATCTAGAATATTTTTATCAAATAGAGATATTTTGGATAACAATTAAAATATATAGGACCATTACATATATTTTATGAGCTAATAAAGATTGTTTAAAATTCATTAATCTAGCATCTCTTAAAACAATACAAATAGAATCAATTCCTAATCTAGTCATAGGTTTTATAGCTATTTGTACTAATCCGACATGTAAAACTTATAATTCTTTCTATGTTCTCTAATAGAGTATTCGACTTTGAGAGTTAATAAAGGTAAAGTCTTTTCATAGTTTTAATAGAATAACTTTGAAACCAATCAAAAGATCCAATTTTATATATATTTTTAACATCTAATCTAGGTATACTCCAATTTTGTATTATTTTCTATATTAGCTATATTAACTTCTAAAGAATTAGAACGATCATTATCATCTTGACATCGGAAGAGGAACCATATTTCGATTTAGTAATACTTTATAATTTATTCATAATGAATCTTTTGTTTCTATTTTGTTAAATTTCTAAGAGTAAATATTATATTAACGAATATATGTATCTCCGGAACACCCCATGTCATCGTGGTGCGTCGTCTTACAACACATGCGACTAATTCCAACCGATTGACCGGCGTACCAACGAGCATAATTCATTTAATATATTATTTACTCTTTTCGATTTAACACAATCTAAACAAAAAGATTCATAACTTATAAATAATAATTTATTACCTCGTCGAAAACACTTGGCTCGATACCAATTCTTGATGATTAATACTTAATATTATGAGATAGAAGATGATTTAACATATGAAACTAATTTTAAAATCATTTCAAATATATATAAAATTGCTAAGAAATTTTATAATAAAATAATTTCAAAAATAATCAAAATTTTGACATAGTCGAGGAATTATAGAAGAATACCTTTTTTAAATCTTGATCAATAGAAAGAGAATTACGGGACTCGGATGAACAATAGGTCTTGGAGAGATACAAATTTGAAAATCTAAAGATTTTGAACATTGGGTAGTTGATAATATGGCTAAGGGTTTTTTCTTCATATATTGAACTCTCTTAAGAATGAGAATGTAGTCTTCTTTTATAGTGAAATCTCTAGTAAATCTTACATAGAAAAGCGGCAACCATGGCGGTAAACATTTTTTCAGATGATCGTCTTCAATTATAGCTTCTTGAATTATATCCTTTACCTTTTCTTCAATTATTGCTAACTTCTTCATTTCTTTTGTTTTTCTTCTTTTCTTTTTCTTTGTCGGCCATCAATCTTTTCAATTATAGCTATTCTAAACTTTTACATTATCTAGAAAATAGGAAAATACTTTTACATTTTAATACAATATTTAATTTAGATCAAAATCTTCGTATGGGTCTTGAGAATCTTGAAAACTATCTTCACTTGAGTGGGAGACCTCTTGATTTCATCAATAATCTTTTGTATTTCTTGTGGAGATGAACATTTTTGAATTATTCTTATTGTCTCTGCATCTATTGTATTTGAACTTGAACTTGGACTATAAGAGCTAGGAGAACTTTTTGAAATACTTTCATAGTATAGAGTAACTGCTTTAACATCGGCTTGTTCTTCATTAATCTTCTTCCACCATTTAACACTGAATTGTCTGTATAGCAAGGGTGGAGATATATCTCCTGTTTCTTGTTTTTTATGGGTAAAAGATAAAATCCATGGTATTTAAAATATCGCTAAAAATTGTAATGTATACTCACAAGGAGGAGCACTTTCTTGACTAAAAATCTTTTTATATTTGTTAAAACCTAAGAGAACATTCTTCGGGAAAATTTCAGGAATACTTCCCATAAAATTAAACCATTTAATAAACCATCTTGGATATTTATTGGAAAATTCTTGAGCAAAATGGAAAAACCAAGAGTGTTTATGACCTCTTAATAGAAAAGCTTTAAACCAGGCTTCTTGATAATCATAATAGTTATAGACTGGGTAATCAGGAAAACATGATAAGGTTTTGTGGGTAAAAGGTCTGTTACCCCAATCTTTTGGTGATAAAACTTGTTTAATTTTAACTTTGCTAAAACCAATTTGATTTGGTATTTCATTATCGGGATTATGCTTGACTTCAATAGAATTACTGGCAATAAGAACTGCTTAATAGTATTCTCTTGTTTGATATTCAGATGTATAGAAATGAGCACCTCTAGGATATAGATAATCAATAAGAGATAGAAAATTATGATTTAATTTTTCTTCTTCATATGGTTCTAAAATCTTAATCACTTGTTTATTAGGATTTATATGGAATACTGTGTTATCGGAAAATTTTGAAGTATTTGAAACTGATGATGGAGATCTTGGTAGAGGAAAAGTATTTGATTTCTGATTTATAGGAGAGAGTTGTGCTAAGGCAGAATAAGGTGGTCTGGGTTTAGGTCCTAAAACAGAAGAATAGGGTGATAATGGAGTAAATCTGTTAATAGATGGAAGTTCTTGAGATGGAGATGGGGGAGAAGGAATTCTTGGTCTTGGTAAAATAACTCTTTTATCTGGATTCATAGTCCCTGTAAGAATTCTCTAGATAAGAAATCTGGTAAAGAATTGTTTTCTCCTCGTATAAATTCGATTTCAAAATCAAAATTACTTAGAATAGCTTGCCATCTAGCAAAAACTTGTTTTGAAATAATATTTTTAATATCCTTTTCTAAAATATATTTTGCAGATTGACAATCAATTCTTAATAGAAAAGGTTTCATATATAAATCATCTTCAAATTTTTTAATATTTAAAACAATACTTAAAATTTCTTTTTTAACCGTAGAATAGTTTTTCTGTGTATCATTCCAAGAACCTGAAAAATATCTAACTAATTGTTCTGATTTATTATTTTTTAATTTCTGTTTTAATATACCTCCATATCCTAAATCACTAGCATCTGTTTCTACTATAAGACTAGCTTGGATGTGGTAAATTTAAACATGGTAAATATTTAATTTTTCTTTAATATGCTTAACAATATTAGTATGTTCTTCAGTCCATGGTTTCGGATTCTTTTTCAATCTGTCATATAGAGGTTTACATATAATTCCTAAATCTTTAAAGAAATCATGAATATAATTTAGACATCCTAAAAATCTTTGTAATTGTTTTTTATCTTTAATTTCATCAGGAAATTTGTTAGAAAATTCCAAACTTCTATCTATAGGCTTTATAGTACCTTGAATTATATCATGACCTAAAAATCTTATCTTTGTTTGAAATAGGCTTATTTTTGTAGGAGAGACAGTTAAACCATTATTATATATTATAGTATAAAATATGTTTAAATGTTTAAAATGTTGATCGATATCTTTCGAAAATATTAATATATCATCAATATAAACTATAGCAAAATTGCTTATAGGATTTATTATATCATTCATAACATTTTGAAATTCAGAAGGGGCATTTTTTAATCCAAATGGCATAACATTCCATTCATAGTGACCGAATGGTACATTAAAACCTGTTTTATATTTATCTTCTTCAAAAATTTTATTTGCCAAAATCCAGATTTCATATCAAATTTTGAAAATATTTTTGAATCGTATAACCTTTTTAATAAATCTCTTTTATTGGGTATAGGATCCTAATCCATTCTAACACTTTATTTAATGGTTTATAGTTAATAACTAATCTTGGTACACCTCTTTCTATTTCTGCATTATTCATAACATAAAAGGCAGAACAAGACCATGAAGATTTAGATTTTCTTATAATTTTTTTCTTTAATAATTCTGAAATTTCATTTCTACAATGTTTTTCTAATTCTCTTGACATATGTATAGATTTTGACTTAGTAGGAATATCTTTTTCATTAAATTCTTTAATATATGGTAATCTGACAATATGTTGTTTTCTTTTCCAAAAGGCATTAGGTATAGTAGAACAAACATTATTTTTAAAATTTTCTTCTAATCTTGTTATCTTAATCTTTATATTTGTATTCTGTAATTGATCTATTATCCTTTTATTTCTTATTTCATCAGTTAAATATTCTACTTGTTTATTTTTTATTTCTAATATATTTACTTCTTTTGTAATAATAGGAGTAACAAATTCGAATATAATATCCTTTCCTAATACTTTAGTAATTAATCCTGTTTCACTAACTAAAATTGGGTATAGTTGAGTTATAAAAGGTTGTCCAAGAATAATTTGAGAAGTTAGATTTTTAACTAATATAAGATGAGTTTTATAACAATAACCTTCTTTACATATATGAACATTAGATAATTTATAATTTATTTTTAATCCGTCACCACTAGCACTAGATAATTTTTGTCTAGATTTTTCGAAATATTTTACTGGTATAAGGCCTTCTTGTATACAATTTAAGTCTGCTCCAGAGTCAATTAAAGCTACTAAGGTTAATTTAAATTCTCCATTTACTGCTATGTTTAACTTTGTATACCATCTTTGAGTACTTATTGTTTTTATATGATTTATTTTGGGTATTTTCGATGTTCCTATATCACTATCTTTTTATTATCTTCTATATTTTCATTCTTTGTTTTAATAGAATTATTTCATATTTTACCATATTTAATTCTTTTGTAATTCGGATATAGTTATTGGTTTTCTTTCTTGATTAAATCTTTTACATATTTCATCAAAATTGTATGCTTGAATCTTTTCTTCATCATTATTTATTATATTTTACCTTTTAATTGTTCTTTTAATCTATCTAAATATGCCTTTTAATATCTTTATCTTCAATTTTATTCATTAATTCTATTAGTATTTTAACTTCTTCACTTTCATCATTTATAGTATTTATTTCTTTAATATCACAAGTGCAATTTCCTATACATTCACAAGCTTGAATCACTAGACTCTGAAGTATTATCATCTATAATATTTAAGTCTTCTTCTTCATAGTCAGACATGCTAGAATCACTAGTTTCATCATTAATTAATAACTTCATAATTTGTCTTTTGTATTCATCAGGCATGTTTAATTCATTTATTTTCTTTTTAGTATAGCATTTATTAAAAGTATGACCTGGTTTTCCACATTTATAGCATATTATAGTATCTTTTTATCACTATTATTATGGTTAAATTTTTATTCTTTTTATATTTATTTTTCTTTTTCATATGGTTTATCTTCTCTTTTATTTTATTATATTTTTGTATCTTTTAGTTTTATAATCTCTTTTATTTTTTTAGAACTACTAGAAGGTAATTTTAATGGTTCATATCCATATTGTTCATGAAATTTCCTAATTCTTTTCTATTGTTTATACCTTCTTTCTTGATTTTAGCTTTTAATTTTAAATCGAACATATAGCTAATCCTTCTTGATTTACATAATTTATAATATCTCCATAAGTTAAATCTAGATTTCCGTTGCAAATTTGCAACCGTGATGCAACTAATTACCAACGAATAGCATCGACAAAATAACCGGTTGCAAATCGGTTGCAAAACAAAAACATATTTCGTTTAGTTTTATTTTTATTTTTTCGTTGCAAATGCGTTGCAAATTATATAAATTTCCAACGGAAAAGCAACGAAAGACAAAAAAATAAATCTAAAAGAAATTAAATTTTGTTCCCGTTGCAATTCCGATGCAATTTTTCATAATTTGCAACGGAATAGCAACTGAAAACAAAATTTAAATCTAAAAGAAATTATCATTTGTTTTCCGGTGCAATTCGGTTGCAAATTTTCAATATTTGCAACGAAATAGCAATGGAAGACTTCTAAAACAAATTACCACTAATTTTCTGTTGCAATTCTATTGCAAAAACCTAAATTTGAAAGAAACAGCAACGAAATACATAATTTAAATATAAAAGGAATTATCATTTATTTCCGTTGTAATTTGATGCGGAGTGTTCGGGGACGAGAAAACCTCCTTTTCTACGAGCAAGCTTTACAACCCTCTAGGCATTTGATAACATCAAATAGTCACGAATATTAAGTGTCAATTTCCCATAATGCTTGTAATTTATATCATTTATATGGATTTACACTTGTTTTCCATTGTTTTCCCCTTTCGGGTAAATTACGAGCATTGGAGCTAAAGAGGCGAAATTGGAGAATTATCTAAAGAATTATCATAGTATCTTGATTTTGAAGAAGTTATGGCGTAACTCATCTCTCACATTACGCCGTAACTATTGCGTGACTCGAAAACCAACTTATCGGAAGGTTACGGCGTAACTCTTCCCAAAGGTTATAGCGTAACTATATTAGGTCAAATGAGGTTCCACGCGATACTTACGTTGTAACTATTCCATCAACTACGGCGTAGCCAAGTTTATTGAAGACTATGGCGTAACCACTTATAAGGTTACGCCGTAACTAGCAGATCTAGTGAAAATACGAAGGAATTGAAGGTTACGGCGTAACTCTTGTTATAGTTACCAGTAACCCGATCTCCGCCTATAAATACCCCATGAATTCCAGCATTTTTAATCATCCCATTCCACACACAACAATCGAGAACGTGGGAAAAAGCTCAAGGCGGGTCTAGAGGAGCATACTGAGGCTGTCTCCAAGGAGAAATCACTCCCTACGATAAGCATTGGCATTTTATATTTTCTTTACTTTCAATTCATGTATTTCGTACCTTTGAATATTGAATTGGTTTGTATGATTAATATGAGCGGCTAGCACCTCTTGGTCTTGGCCTAGTTATGATTCATAATTATTTTGTTTGCGTTTACATTACTTCCGTACAATTATTTCTAAGTGTATGCGTGCATAGTTTATTGGTAGCTACCTTTGGTTGGTAGTTTTGAATGGCGGTAGAGGCCAATTGCCTAGGAGATATGACCAACTGACCCTAGGTGAGCGGACTCGAGACGGGAAGGGTAAGATATGATCAATGACGACCCTTTCTACTTGTGCGATTTGACCAACCCGATCACCTACCGTTTGGATGAACTTAAGAATAAGGGGTGAGTGTTTAAGTTGCTAACTCCGGGCACTCACTATTATAAATCTAGCATGTAGCCGTGTTAATGACTTGGCTTAGGGACCGGAACAACGGGACTTATGAGAGGACACCGACTTCTCCGTGGTGGCATCTTTCTTGATAGGTTAGGCGAATTGACCAAATGTTTTCCTCTCGACTTTGACCTCACACAAGTAATTGGAAGTAAGTGAGCGTAGACATAACTAGCTAGGAGGATTAACTAGGTTAGCACCTCTCTCTCTGATGATTTACCCTTTACCTTTTATTTGCTTTTATTCGCTTTAGTAGTTTAATAAATTAATTCAATATCGAAACCATTATTAATCTGTGACACCTAGACTTAGTAATAATCCAACACACATAGCTCTTGGGACGACCTCGGCTTTACCGATTACTACACTACACACGACAAGTACACTTTGCCGTTATTGCACTAGGGTAGACCATAGGTATAACGAGACTTTATAAATATTAAAACACAGTCGATAAAACACGCATTAGCAGTGAACCCTAATCGTTGTAGTGTAGTATGGGGTAAGCCTCGGGGATTGATTTCATTCTCTAGGGAATAGGAATGCTAGAAAGAGATATATGACGAGAAGGTGGGGTTGAGGATGATTCTCTTTAGTCTTTTTATGTTTTTTAGAAAGCAATGGTAAATATCTCGGGGTATATGATTGGGGGGTGGTACTTCTACCGATTTCACTACTTTACTACTTATCTAATTATCTAATTAGCTATGGATAGATTATGCTAATTGAGGTGTGATTGTATGATGATTAAAAATGTGTTCACTTAGATGCTATTACTCCATAGTTATCTTTTAAAGATGTGTTCACTTTACTACGTATCTAATTATCTAAGAGGTCTTTACAAGGGTGTATATAGTGTGTAAAATGATGAAGACGACTCTTCGTTCTTATGAACAGGAATATCTAGTCATGATGAGGGCATTATTGTTTTGGATAAAACCTTAAACGGTGATATGATGGTTTAGTTGCACCGACCGTGATCTTCCATCAGAAAAACATTATTGTCGCATATTCGGTCTAACACACTAATGAGAAATCCTTGTGATGTACTTTGTAGTGCACACTCTTTGTTCATTGAGTTCATGTGTACACCGACTACAATGTGACGCTTGCGGAGATTCTATAACGGTCATAATTATAAATGTTTTAGAAATCCTCGATACCTTCATTATATATGGATAAGCTTCATCGGGTTGTTTATGTCTTGTTACGGTATAAAGTTTTCATAAGTAGAACTGAGTTGATATTTGTCATAATTGGTTGTGATGTGTTTAATTGGTTGTAATGGTTTAGTAGGTGTATTCATTTCTAATCGCCTTAAAATGAGGTTTAGCTTGCGGTGGAGTCAAACTTGCAACGAGAAGAGCTCGAGTAACTTTTGAGGACTGACCTATCTTAAACCCTTAGGTTATATTGAGAACATAAGTTAGTAATAACTCATACGAGTTATATATCCTAATAATTACCATGGTCAAAAGTTATTCTCTCATATTAGTGTCGAATTCGTACTACAAGACATATGGGATATATGATATTTCAAGCTTGATTCGATATCACGAGCATGATACGTAGACAAAAACAATTTATAGTAAATGCTTGTCTTAATAGCCTTGATATTGAGTTTTTAGTGGTTAAAATGAATAATTATATGTGTGTTGTAATATTTGTAGTAGTTCAATAACATTCCGATGAGTTGTATCTTGTTTTACTAATTGTAATGACTAATTCAAGGGTGAGGATCATCTCAAGTCAGAGGATCCTCAACCATTAGATTAAAATCAACGGTTGAGGAACCATTAGATTAAAAATCAAAGATTGAAGATCTCGACCTTTGATTTTAATCTAATAGCTGAGGATCCTCTAGCTTGACTCAAGTTGTCCCAACTTGAAAGGATCATCATCTCTAATTCAATGTCTAACGTGTTTAATCAAATAACTAGATAAAATTGATATTAATTAAACGATGTCGTTGACTTTACCCAATGTATATTAGAATAATAAAATATAATGACGGATTCTACCGAGCGACACAATAACTTTCGGTTATTAAAAGACTTTACATTTATATTTACAACTATTCTTTTTAGTTTTTCTTTTAAATGAAAATATATTAACAAAAATTTCCCTCCCACCCAATTTTTATTTCCCCCCATTCTAATTTTTTTTCCCTCTCAAAGTTCCCCAAATTCCTTGTTGCCCTATCTACCAACACACTTAACCTCGCCCCCCACATACCAACACACACACTCTTTTGTAAGCACACACCAGATCTGAAGATGAACAAACAATATCCACCATAGCTACAACTTTTCTTTCTCTTCCACCCCTCGCGCTCATCTCTCGATTATCAACACCCGCTCTCTTATATCGTTCCTCACTCTCTTATGTCATCTCGTTGCTCACTCTCTTCATCATATCTCGTTTACCGCCTTAAGCCGAGTAACATAGGTATAATTACATCCTCCTAGTATTTATTGTTTCAACTTTCAAGTTATGTAAAAAATGCTTTACTTGTGTATATAACAAGTAAATGTATGTTATTATCTCGAGTTATTTTTTGAATTTAAAGAATCTTGATTTAAGGTTTATAAATATCTGGATATGAGGTGTTGTATAAGTGTTTGATCTTGATTTTGACTTTTGTAGTGATTTTGACTTTTTGATTAATAGGTGTTAGAGTACTTATGTTAGTGATAATTATTGGATATTACAATGAATGTTTGTTAGTAGTACTTGATTATTATATGTACTTGTGCTTAAATGATGATGATGTCGAGGAAGATGAGTTTGAAGACATAGCTTCTGATGAGAATGATGATATTGAGCTTATATTTGAGGAAGATGAGTCGGACTGGTATTTACGGATGTGGATCTCGTAGCTTTACCAGAACCAGGAAAGTCATTGTAAGATATCTCTAATTTCCCTCTTCTAATATATTATGTATTGCTACTCCTATTTATAATAACTTCAATAAACATGACTTATTTAGGAAAAAATAACGAAGGGCCCTATGGGATCTACCAAGTTTTACACTTAAGCCCGTACGCTAAAAGCAACAAGGCCACCGTTGGTTCAACAGTCAAGTGGGTTGGCGGACGTAGATGGGTCAGTTGGGGAAGGCTGTCAGATGGGGTAGGCGGTTCAGATGGTACAGGTGGGTCGAATGGGGTATGCGGGTCAAATGCGGAAGGAGGGTCGACCTCAATTGAGGTAGATGAGATCGAGCCGGTATGGGTTAATGACAAGTCACGTGAACATATTGTAAGTGTTCTAACCTCGTTATACTTTATAAAAAAATATCAATTAAACAACCAAAATGAAGGTAATTTTGTTGGTTACTTTATTGTTGACATAGCTGTTACGAGCCTACAAGTCAATGGTTATTTTTGGGTTGAAGTTGTGTGACTAATTTAAATGTTGAAGTGGTTATTTTGAGGCTTTGGTTAATGGTTTTATATGGATATATGTTTTGGTACTTGAGGTGGTATTAACAGCTCTTAGTAATGATTTAGGATATAAATGCTTTTTTCCTTTGGTAACAACTCTTTTCAATCATTATTTCATGTAGATCCTTTATGGCATTGTATTTCCCGCTATAACCTATAGCTTATCTAATATATTGAGGATGCATTGTTCCATACTATAATTGGGATGCTAATTGGTACCTAGTAGTTATACCAGCATGTTTAGATATTGTTTAACATCATTATAGAGCCTATTTGGTTATGTTTTCTGTAGTCAATCAAACTGTTGGTTAAACATTTTCATGTTGGCTTTTTTCTTTTTATATTTCCAAAAGACTAAAGGTCATTAAAAATATTATGCTTACTTTGATCATATAAAGCAATAGCAGGTGACCAATTTTATCAAATAGAGGCAATAATTGGTTTGATGGCATGTAGGCTTTGAAATTAGAATGGTCTAACTTAAGGTCTGCTGCATGTTAGTTCTTATTAATGTATTCTTCATGTTGTTTGTTCCCTTTTTTTGCAATTGATTTTGTTAAATATACATGAAAAACAGGTAGGTGATGGCGGTTTAATTTTATCCTGTTATGCAAGCTTCACATATAGTTTGAATAGTCTAGATGCAAGCTTCACATTTTTAATCGTTAATCTATTAAACTTGTTAAGTTCAGTCAAACAGAATTCAGTTGTTGAAAAGAGCGGTTACCAAAGCAATCTTTGTCCCCATAATATTAAACAAGAACAATAAATATTACATCCAAGTTGTTGATAAAGTTTATTTTAGATGTCCAATTGTTTATTAAGGGGTGTTTTGTTCTGGAATGCAATTTATGTGAGTCTGTTATGCTCTCTGTGTGCCCAGTTACCTGTCTTTGATCTATATATAAATGTACAGTGTATGGCCATAGTGATTCATATGTTGTTGTATTTTTTGGTCATCTTTGACTTGTTGTCTACCTTTTAAATCTGCTATAACTCAAACCCGACTTAAATACCTTTTAATAATTAGATAACATTATGAGCTTTTATTATCAAATGATAGATATCTTAGTTATTAACAATGGTTCCAAAAATAGGAGAAATATCAAGCATCTATGATTAAGAGTCATGGGGAGGATGTTGAGTCACACCCCTATAACCAAGAAACATGGAATCAAGTGACTCCAGTGAACAGAGGCAATACACATGGGGTAGGAAAATCATCAGATCCCATATTTGTGTTGACAGGAATACCTTCCACTCCCAACACCACTACTTCGTCTTATCCACCAAATGCAGTAAGTTTATCACTTCCATGCTCATATCAGGTCTACGTGAATTGGAAGCGAAGTTAATTACTTTTGTGGATAAGGAAGTACATTATTTGTTGAAATGGGTTGAAACAGATTGTTGTGGCTAGTATTATTTTTGAATAGGTTGAGTAGGGTCTTTATGCATTAAAATGAGTTAAATGGGCTTAAAATTTGTGATTTGTAGGTTGAAGTATTGCAAAAGTATTTGGAAGAGTTGAAGCAAGCGAGAACACAAGATAAAGAGCTTTTAAAGAAGAGAACAAGAAGCAATATGAAGAAAAACTTGAGTCTCGTGCGTTGAAAATGAAGGAAGAAATGGTGAAAGAAGCAAATGCAAAGATTGCCGAGATGTTTGCACAATATACAAAGCAACCTCCCATTCCTCCACCCTAGTTTACAATATGTTGCGTTTGGTAAATCTTTTGATACACTATCTAACTCTATAACTCGTAATAGTGAGTTGGATAGAATGCTTTTGATAACATTTATGATATTTTGGGTATTTGGTGATTACTATTTTCGTTTTGATTTGCATATTTAGAGATATTTGGTTTGATAACGTCTATTTTGTTATAAGAAATTTCTGTTGCAAAAATGTATTGATGCAAAGTTTGATTGTTGCAAAAGTTACAGTTGGAAAACCCATAACAAATTATAACCGTTGCAAATTACGTGTTGATGCAAAAACATATTCGTTGCAAAATTGTGGGAAAAAATCTTCGTTGCAAAAATAGTTTGTAGTTCCAACGAATTATCTATCATTGCAAAACGGTTGCAAAAGTTTTCGATCACATGATTCGGTACGCAAATTAAATTTGCATGGAGCCTTTTGCAATAGTCAGAATCGGTTGCATTTCCGTTGCAAATAGCCTTTTGCAACAGATTTGCATCGTATTTGGACGGTTGCATTAGGCCTGTTTTGTTGTAGTGTCTTTATATGGTATATTACCATTATAATCCGTACTTAATTTATTTCTTATTCTTTCAGCAAAAAATTTCGGTAATCCTGCAATAAATCTTTCTTTGTGATAAGATCGTTGTAAGCTCTTAGACTAGGTCTAATATTATATCTAGGAACACATAATAATGAAGGCGAAATATTCAAACATAGAATCAATATTATTATGAACAAGGTTTTTCATTATCATAAACTAACTAACTAACTATAATAAAGATCAAAGACTTGATCTAACACTAACTAACTAAACCCTAGGCGTTTTCCCAAATCCCTACGCCTAGGTTCCCACACACACACACCTTCAGACGTCTACACTTTGTACGTACAATTAAACTAATGACCCTATGTCTCTTTATATACTAGAGACATCTAGGGTTTACAAGATGAATCATAATACAATTAGGAAACTAAATATTCTTTTAAGCATATCTTATAGAATCTTCAAAATCCTCCATCTTTTTGTAGTTTCCCTTCTTGTCACTTCTAGTCCTTCATGTTTCATTCTTCTTGTTTTGTATCATCAAATCTATAATAGACCCAACAATCTTCCCTATTTGATGATGACAAAACAAACACTATTTTGTACGAACTTCCTAGACGCAAGTAGCGAAGTTGAGATAATTAAATCTCACCATGAATGAAACAATCTTGTCTTCCCTTAATCCATGCAATGCTACTCAAACATCTCTTCCCTTTTGTAATTATCCAAATAGGGAACGATGCAAATAATGATCCCGACCACCACGAACCAATATCATACTTCCAATCTAAGACTTCTAATGTTTAAAATCGCCCACCATTACGCAACATAAGAAAAATGGATTCAAAACAAGAGAAACTCCAACTAGCAATAGGAATAATGATCAACAATAGTAAAATCAAGCACTTCCCTTGAGTGATGCATGCATATGGTTAAACATTTAACGATAAGCTTCCCTAAAACCCATATGTTAACCATCTTCTTGATTCTTCAAATCTATAGGCTTTATGTAATGATTACTTGTGAAGAAAACCAAATATAACGAACTTGATGAAGAAGTAAAATAACTCAAACTTGTATCTTATATCTTGCACTATAGATGACATTGAACGATACCTATGTATGGGTAGACCTCAATCTCTTGACGATAATCATCGAGCGCAATAACGCCACTCCTTTAAGTGTTATGTCAATTCTTTGTCATAATCATTGAAGCACGAACAAGCTAAAAGGTATGATAAAACACGATCCAAGTAATTCCACTTCACCTTCAAATAAGTGATAAATAATCCTCTTCGTAATCAATTCTTCAACAAAATCAACTTTGAGCTTTTTAAATCTTTTAAGAACAAAAATCCAAACTCCTTGTGCGTGTGAACCAATATCGTGTGTGTCTCGCCAAAAATAAAAAATAATCATCACATCAATAGCTTTCTTTATCAACATAATCATGCTCCTCCACTGTCCCATGTAGCCAATTCTCAATCACAAAATCATCGATCTACAATGTAAAATATATCTTACCTATCATGTGACGCACCAACCAATAATGATATATCCACCAACCAATTAATGTCATGAGAATGTAGTACGAGGTAATCTGTGACAGAAGACGACAACCAGTGATTGCATAAAACTTGTAATAATACCACAAATCTCTCAAGCATCTCCATGCCATCAATCGTAAGGTATAGGTCCACTTCAAACGAATCTTTAATATTTAAAGTCCACCGACCCATAAAATATTGACTTACAATATTGAAGCTATGACCCTTGTTCTTGTCAAATTAAGAGTATCACCGACCCATTATCAATTAATAAATAATATTGTTGACCATATCATATAATAAAATACCATAATACTTCCATTGTATATTGTTGCTCTCTTCGTACAATCCTCGACAATGCCCCACAGTTCAAAGAATCAAGTTACTTATGAATAAACCAATCAATCTTTTTAATATCACACCAACTCACGTGACAGTATTAACTTCAATCGAACAGTAACAATAATTCTTGAATAACCAGTACTTCCATCCTTAAGCTATAATGAATACCGGCCCCATTATAATTAACAAACTAAAAGCAGCCATGAATGCTTGTACATCAGAAGAATAAATTAATGATTTCTCAAGCCATGAACCATTAAATCGAATAAACAACCCATCAATTTGTACGAGGTACTCTTTGAACTCACAATTAATAATACGAGGTTTACAGAATATTCGATGTACCATTCGACAAACATATTAATATCAGATAAGAGCCGATACCTTAAAAACAAATTTCTGAAAAACCATTCTCAGCAGCCAGTTTCGACATTGAATAACTTTTTATTGCGAGCTCCAATCGACGATCCCTCTGGTGAAAATTTAAATGACTATATAGAGAACATCCACCCAAAATTTCGTTCGATCCAACGGTTAACGAAAAGTTATGATCGTTTCAAAACAATGTCAGATAAAAATACGAAAATTTTGAGATCCGAATTTTTCGTCTTTTTCATCATTCTTCGACACATAAAACCTTGTAGATCCCTATACCAAGAGCTCCCCGCTTTGATACCAATTGTGATAATATCGTTGTAAGCTCTTAGACTAGGTCTAATATTATATCTAGGAACACATAATAATGAAGGCGAAATATTCAAACATAGAATCAATATTATTATGAACAAGGTTTTTCATTATCATAAACTAACTAACTAACTATAATAAAGATCAAAGACTTGATCTAACACTAACTAACTAAACCCTAGGCGTTTTCCCAAATCCCTACGCCTAGGTTCCCACACACACACACCTTCAGACGTCTACACTTTGTACGCATAATTAAACTAATGACCCTATGTCTCTTTATATACTAGAGACATCTAGGGTTTACAAGATGAATCATAATACAATTAGGAAACTAAATATTCTTTTAAGCATATCTTATAGAATCTTCAAAATCCTCCATCTTTTTGTAGTTTCCCTTCTTGTCACTTCTAGTCCTTCATGTTTCATTCTTCTTGTTTTGTATCATCAAATCTATAATAGACCCAACAATCTTCCCCTATTTGATGATGACAAAACAAACACTATTTTTGTACGAACTTCCCTAGACGAAGTAGCAGAAGTTGAGATAATTAAATCTCACCATGAATGAAACAATCTTGTCTTCCCCTTAATCCATGCAATGCTACTCAAACATCTCTTCCCCTTTTTGTAATTATCCAAATAGGGAACGTATGCAAATAATGATCCTGACCACCACGAACCAATATCATACTTTCAATCTAAGACTTCTAATGTTTAAAATCGCCCACCATTACGCAACATAAGAAAATGGATTCAAAACAAGAGAAACTCCAACTAGCAATAGGAATAATGATCAACAATAGTAAAATCAAGCACTTCCCTTGAGTGATGCATGCATATGGTTAAACATTTAACGATAAGCTTCCCGAAACCCATATGTTAACCATCTTCTTGATTCTTCAAATCTATAGGCTTTATGTAATGATTACTTGTGAAGAAAACCAAATATAACGAACTTGATGAAGAAGTAAAATAACTCAAACTTGTATCTTATATCTTGCACTATAGATGACATTGATACGATACCTATGTATAAGAGACCTCAATCTCTTGACGATAATCAACTGAGCGCATAACGCACTCCTTTAAGTGTTATGTCAATTCTTTGTCATAATCATTGAAGCACGAACAAGCTAAAAGGTATGATAAAACACGTATCCAAGTAATTCCACTTCACCTTCAAATAAGTGATAAATAATCCTCTTCGTAATCAATTCTTCAACAAAATCAACTTTGAGCTTTTAAATCTTTTAAGAACAAAATCCAAACTCCTTGTGCGTCGTGAACCAATATCGTGTGTGTCTAATCTGCACAAAATAAAAATAATCATCACATCAATAGCTTTCTTTATCAACATAATCATGCTCCTCCACCGTCCCATGTAGCCAATTCTCAATCACAAAATCATCGATCTACAATGTAAAATATATCTTACCTATCATGTGACGCACCAACCAATAATGATATATCCACCAACCAATTAATGTCATGAGAATGTAGTACGAGGTAATCTGTGATGTAAGACGACAACCGGTGATTGCATAAAACTTGTAATAATACCACAAATCTCTCAAGCATCTCCATGCCATCAATCGTAAGGTATAGGTCCACTTCAAACGAATCTTTAATATTTAAAGTCCACCGACCCATAAAATATTGACTTACAATATTGAAGCTATGACCCTTGTTCTTGTCAAATTAAGAGTATCACCGACCCATTATCAATTAATAAATAATATTGTTGACCATATCATATAATAAAATACCATAATACTTCCATTGTATATTGTTGCTCTTCGTACAATCCTCGACAATGCCCCACAGTTCAAAGAATCAAGTTACTTATGAATAAACCAATCAATCTTTTAATATCACACCAACTCACGTGACAAGATTAACTTCAATCGAACAAGAATAATAATTCTTGAATAACCAAGACTTCCATCCTTAAGCTATAATGAATACCGCCCCATTATAATTAACAAACTAAAAGCGACCATGAATGCTTGTACATCGAAGAATAAATTAATGATTTCTCAAGCCATGAACCATTAAATCGAATAAACAACCCATCAATTTGTACGAGGTACTCTTTGAACTCACAATTAATAATACGAGGTTTACGTAATATTCGATGTACCATTCGACAAACATATTAATATCGATAAGAGCCGATACCTTAAAACAAATTTAAAAACCATTCTCGTGACCAGTTTCGACATTGAATAACTTTTTATTACGAGCTCCAATCGACGATCCTCCGCGAAAATTTAAATGACTATATAGAGAACATCCACCCAAAATTTCGTTCGATCCAACAGTTAACGAAAACGTTATGATCGTTTCAAAACAATGTCAGATAAAATACGAAAATTTTGAGATCCGAATTTTTCGCCTTTTCATCATTCTTCGACACATAAAACCTTGTAGATCCCTATACCAAGAGCTCCCGCTTTGATACCAATTGTGATAATATCGTTGTAAGCTCTTAGACTAGGTCTAATATTATATCTAGGAACACATAATAATGAAAGCGAAATATTCAAACATAGAATCAATATTATTATGAACAAGGTTTTCATTATCATAAACTAACTAACTAACTATAATAAAGATCAAAGACTTGATCTAACACTAACTAACTAAACCCTAAACGGCTTTTCCCAAATCCCTACGCCTAGGTTCCCACACACACACCTTCGTAGACGTCTACACTTTGTACGTACAATTAAACTAATGACCCTATGTCTCTTTATATACTAGAGACATCTAGGGTTTACAAGATGAATCATAATACAATTAGGAAACTAAATATTCTTTTAAGCATATCTTATAGAATCTTCAAAATCCTCCATCTTTTTGTAGTTTCCCTTCTTGTCACTTCTAGTCCTTCATGTTTCATTCTTCTTGTTTTGTATCATCAAATCTATAATAGACCCAACAATCTTCCCCTATTTGATGATGACAAAACAAACACTATTTTTGTACGAACTTCCCTAGACGAAGTAGCAGAAGTTGAGATAATTAAATCTCACCATGAATGAAACAATCTTGTCTTCCCCTTAATCCATGCAATGCTACTCAAACATCTCTTCCCCTTTTTGTAATTATCCAAATAGGGAACGTATGCAAATAATGATCCTGACCACCACGAACCAATATCATACTTCCAATCTAAGACTTCTAATGTTTAAAATCGCCCACCATTACGCAACATAAGAAAAATGGATTCAAAACAGTAGAAACTCCAACTAGCAATAGGAATAATGATCAACAATAGTAAAAATCAAGCACTTCCCCTTGAGTGATGCATGCATATGGTTAAACATTTAACGATAAGCTTCCCTAAACCCATATGTTAACCATCTTCTTGATTCTTCAAATCTATAGGCTTTATGTAATGATTACTTGTGAAGAAAACCAAATATAACGAACTTGATGAAGAAGTAAAATAACTCAAACTTGTATCTTATATCTTGCACTATAGATGACATTGAACGATACCTATGTATAGGGAGACCTCAATCTCTTGACGATAATCATGAGCGCAATAACGTAACTCCTTTAAGTGTTATGTCAATTCTTTGTCATAATCATTGAAGCACACACAAGCTAAAAGGTATGATAAAACACGATCCAAGTAATTCCACTTCACCTTCAAATAAGTGATAAATAATCCTCTTCAGAATCAATTCTTCAACAAAATCAACTTTGAGCTTTTTAAATCTTTTAAGAACAAAATCCAAACTCCTTGTGTGTGAACGTGTGAACCAATATCGTGTGTCTCGCCAAAAACACTAAAAATAATCATCACATCAATAGCTTTCTTTATCAACATAATCATGCTCCTCCACATGCGTCCCATGTAGCCAATTCTCAATCACAAAATCATCGATCTACAATGTAAAATATATCTTACCTATCATGTGACGCACCAACCAATAATGATATATCCACCAACCAATTAATGTCATGAGAATGTAGTACGAGGTAACTGTGATGAAGACGACAACCGGTGATTGCATAAAACTTGTAATAATACCACAAATCTCTCAAGCATCTCCATGCCATCAATCGTAAGGTATAGGTCCACTTCAAACGAATCTTTAATATTTAAAGTCCACCGACCCATAAAATATTGACTTACAATATTGAAGCTATGACCCTTGTTCTTGTCAAATTAAGAGTATCACCGACCCATTATCAATTAATAAATAATATTGTTGACCATATCATATAATAAAATACCATAATACTTCCATTGTATATTGTTGCTCTCTTCGTACAATCCTCGACAATGCCCCACAGCTCAAAGAATCAAGTTACTTATGAATAAACCAATCAATCTTTTAATATCACACCAACTCACGTGACGAGATTAACTTCAATCGAACAAGAATAATAATTCTTGAATAACCAAGATTTCCATCCTTAAGCTATAATGAATACCGCCCCATTATAATTAACAAACTAAAAGCGACCATGAATGCTTGTACATCGAAGAATAAATTAATGATTTCTCGAGCCATGAACCATTAAATCGAATAAACAACCCATCAACTTGTACGAGGTACTCTTTGAACTCACAATTAATAATACGAGGTTTACGAATATTCGATGTACCATTCGACAAACATATTAATATCGATAAGAGCCGATACCTTAAAACAAATTTACGAAAACCATTCTCGACCTAGTTTCGACATTGAATAACTTTTTATTGCGAGCTCCAATCGACGATCCTCCGCGAAAATTTAAATGACTATATAGAGAACATCCACCCAAAATTTCGTTCGATCCAACGTTAACGAAAACGTTATGATCGTTTCAAAACAATGTCGTATAAAATACGAAAATTTTGAGATCCAAATTTTCGCCTTTTCATCATTCTTCTTCACATAAACCTTGTAGATCCCTATACCAAGAGCTCCCGCTTTGATACCAATTGTGATAATATCGTTGTAAGCTCTTAGACTAGGTCTAATATTATATCTAGGAACACATAATAATGAAGGCGAAATATTCAAACATAGAATCAATATTATTATGAACAAGGTTTTCATTATCATAAACTAACTAACTAATTATAATAAAGATCAAAGACTTGATCTAACACTAACTAACTAAACCCTAGGCCCTAGGCGTTTTCCCAAATCCCTACGCCTAGGTTCCCACACACACACACCTTCTACGCCTACACTTTGTACGTCCTTCTAAACTAATGACCCTATGTCTCTTTATATACTAGAGACATCTAGGGTTTACAAGATGAATCATAATACAATTAGGAAACTAAATATTCTTTTAAGCATATCTTATAGAATCTTCAAAATCCTCCATCTTTTGTAGTTTCCTTCTTGTCACTTCTAGTCCTTCATGTTTCATTCTTCTTGTTTTGTATCATCAAATCTATAATAGACCCAACAATCTTCCCTATTTGATGATGACAAAACAAACACTATTTTGTACGAACTTCCCTAGACGCGAAGTAGCGAAGTTGAGATAATTAAATCTCACCATGAATGAAACAATCTTGTCTTCCCCTTAATCCATGCAATGCTACTCAAACATCTCTTCCCCTTTTTGTAATTATCCAAATAGGGAACGTATGCAAATAATGATCCTGACCACCACGAACCAATATCATACTTCCAATCTAAGACTTCTAATGTTTAAAATCGCCCACCATTACGCAACATAAGAAAAATGGATTCAAAACAGTAGAAACTCCAACTAGCAATAGGAATAATGATCAACAATAGTAAAAATCAAGCACTTCCCCTTGAGTGATGCATGCATATGGTTAAACATTTAACGATAAGCTTCCCCTGAAACCCATATGTTAACCATCTTCTTGATTCTTCAAATCTATAGGCTTTATGTAATGATTACTTGTGAAGAAAACCAAATATAACGAACTTGATGAAGAAGTAAAATAACTCAAACTTGTATCTTATATCTTGCACTATAGATGACATTGAACGTATACCTATGTATAGGGAGACCTCAATCTCTTGACGATAATCACTGAGCGCAATAACGTCACTCCTTTAAGTGTTATGTCAATTCTTTGTCATAATCATTGAAGCACGAACAAGCTAAAAGGTATGATAAAACACGTATCCAAGTAATTCCACTTCACCTTCAAATAAGTGATAAATAATCCTCTTCGTAATCAATTCTTCAACAAAATCAACTTTGAGCTTTTTAAATCTTTTAAGAACAAAAATCCAAACTCCTTGTGCGTGTGAACCAATATCGTGTGTGTCTCGCCAAAAATAAAAAATAATCATCACATCAATAGCTTTCTTTATCAACATAATCATGCTCCTCCACTGTCCCATGTAGCCAATTCTCAATCACAAAATCATCGATCTACAATGTAAAATATATCTTACCTATCATGTGACGCACCAACCAATAATGATATATCCACCAACCAATTAATGTCATGAGAATGTAGTACGAGGTAATCTGTGATGTAAGACGACAACCGTGATTGCATAAAACTTGTAATAATACCACAAATCTCTCAAGCATCTCCATGCCATCAATCGTAAGGTATAGGTCCACTTCAAACGAATCTTTAATATTTAAAGTCCACCGACCCATAAAATATTGACTTACAATATTGAAGCTATGACCCTTGTTCTTGTCAAATTAAGAGTATCACCGACCCATTATCAATTAATAAATAATATTGTTGACCATATCATATAATAAAATACCATAATACTTCCATTGTATATTGTTGCTCTTTATTACAATCCTCGACAATGCCCCACGCTCAAAGAATCAAGTTACTTATGAATAAACCAATCAATCTTTTAATATCACACCAACTCACGTGACAAGATTAACTTCAATCGAATAAAGAATAATAATTCTTGAATAACCAAGATTTCCATCCTTAAGCTATAATGAATACCGCCCCATTATAATTAACAAACTAAAAGCGACCATGAATGCTTGTACATCAAAGAATAAATTAATGATTTCTCGAGCCATGAACCATTAAATCGAATAAACAACCCATCAATTTGTACGAGGTACTCTTTGAACTCACAATTAATAATACGAGGTTTACAGAATATTCGATGTACCATTCGACAAACATATTAATATCAGATAAGAGCCGATACCTTAAAAACAAATTTCTGAAAAACCATTCTCAGCAGCCAGTTTCGACATTGAATAACTTTTTATTGCGAGCTCCAATCGACGATCCCTCTGGTGAAAATTTAAATGACTATATAGAGAACATCCACCCAAAATTTCGTTACGATCCAACGGTTAACGAAAACGTTATGATCGTTTCAAAACAATGCTGTATAAAAATACGAAAATTTTGAGATCCGAATTTTTCGTCTTTTTCATCATTCTTCGACACATAAAACCTTGTAGATCCCTATACCAAGAGCTCCCCGCTTTGATACCAATTGTGATAATATCGTTGTAAGCTCTTAGACTAGGTCTAATATTATATCTAGGAACACATAATAATGAAGGCGGAATATTCAAACATAGAATCAATATTATTATGAACAAGGTTTTTCATTATCATAAACTAACTAACTAACTATAATAAAGATCAAAGACTTGATCTAACACAAACTAACTAAACCCTAGGCGTTTTCCCAAATCCCTAAGCCTAGGTTCCCACACACACACCCCCCTTCAGACGTCTACATCTTGTACGTACAATTAAACTAATGACCCTATGTCTCTTTATATACTAGAGACATCTAGGGGTTACAAGAGGAATCATAATACAATTAGGAAACTAAATATTCTTTTAAGCATATCTTCTAAAATCTTCAAAATCCTCCATCTTTTTGTAGTTTCCCTTTTTGTCACTTTTAGTCCTTCATGTTTCATTCTTCTTGTTTTGTATCATCAAATCTATAATAGATCCAACACTTTCCAATATAATTCTCTACAATCTGGCCTAGTCATTACTTTTGATAAAAACATATCTTTATACCATCTAAAATCTTGTAATTTTCTACAAGTTAAGTTGAGTAATATAATAGAACTTCTTTCTTGATATTGTAATGGGTTACCAACAAAAGTTTTTAATATAGCAAATCATAAGGTATTAACAGCATCTTCTTCTTCAGTTTGTGATTCTATATTATTTTCTTTTTTAACAACAATTTTTTTAGCATTTAATATATTTTGTCTATCTTCTTCTGTTAAATAGCTATCCCACCAACCTGTTAAAGTTCCTATAAATCCTAAAAGTATAATTGTTATTACTTTTCTTTCATTATTTTTATTATGTATCTTATATGCATTTGATGCCATAGTCATTTCTGGTAGTAAGTTTAATATATGATACTCTGTTAATCCATCTATATTCCATTCATGTATAGAAGTACCATCATGTTTGGATTGAACTAAAGTATGCCTTTCTTCGTATTGTAAATCAGGTGGAGAAGGTTGAGGATAATAATTTCTTGTTTCAACTCTAAGAGTGTATGTATTATTTGATGTGTATGGATTGTGTTTTATTTTATTTATTTCCATATTGTTAAACTGTTGTTCTATTTAAGATGTGTCATCATCTATTATATCTTTTTCAATTATATTGATTTTTTGATTTGATATGTGAAAATTAGATAATTTTTCTTCAATTTCTCTTAATATAGCCTGTTAAGATCCTAAATTTACAGATGTATCAATGTTAAAAGGTGTAAATATAAGATTTTCTTCTATTTTTAAATCTTTAAATTTACTTTGTGAAGTACTAGGTTCATTCATATTATCAGTTTGAATTTTATCTAATTGTTCAATTCTCTCTAATTGTTGACCAATAGTATGTAACGTTTCATTTGTCTAATTATTTTGATATATAATCGTTGTTATAGCTTTTTTCTTATCTTCTTCATGTTTAGCTAAAGGTTTTCCTATAAATTCATTATTTATAACTATATCACTACAAGGTGGTTTTGTACTTGTAATAGTTTCTTTGGTTTTAAGATCTGTATATATTCTGTTTATAATAACTTCTACAGTTTATCTAAAAGGAACTTTGATTTTATTTTCTAAACAATAGAGTTCGAACCAAGAGAAAAATATAATATTCTCATCATTGTTAAGTATATATAATTGCCATTCAACATCATGTAATAGTCTTTCATTTTTATCAAACGTAGTATAATACCAAAATAGTTTTTCATTATTATAATCATTTAACATTTCATCTCTTAAATATTTCATATCAGTTTTATCTTTTAATTTCATAGTTTCCATATTAAAAGGAATATTATTTATTTTAATGAATTAATCTTTATATTTGTTCTAATTTTTCTTCTAAACGAAGATTTTGTAAAACCAAACTTATTATCATATCTTTATGTGCTTTTCTACTAATAACATATTCTCCTGAATATAATTCTTCTTTAAAAAATTTTATTGATTTATTAATCCTTAGAATAGATTCTTGATAATTCACTATTTGTTTTCTAAGTTCGTATTGATATAAGCTCATCTTTATTTTAAGATATAATTAATTTTGATCTTACAACTATTATTATACTTTGATTGACTTTTATATTATTTTGTAGATTTTTAATGCTCCATTCAATATCATATATTTGATAGCCTCGAAACACTCTTGAATTTACATATTTTGCTCCTTTTCTAATCATATTTTTAACGTAATTTATTTATAATCTTATGGATCTTTCTTGTTTGTATAGACTTTTTAAATGATTAATATTTATTTGTTTACTAATAATTTTTTCTTGTATAGAAGTATCACTCATAAATTTTCTCTTTCGTAATATTCTACTTCTGATTTTGTAGGATTATATGTGTCATCACTTAAATTATCACTTTCATAAACAGGTTTAGGAATAGTATTTCTAAAATCAACTCCTCTAAGTTTTATAGATTGAGATCTTCTTAAATTACTATAAGATGTAAAATATTCAGATGTATAATTTGAATGTCTCGCAGATTCAAATTTATTATTTCCAAATATTATTTCTATATTTCCATCTGTATGATCTATTATATTATATAATTGAGTATTCAACTTTATAGGTTTAGGTTAACTTAAATTTTCTAAATTCCAAGATTGATTACGAGTTATTTCTTCCCATTTTAATCGCTTAGGAATATTTACTATAGAGTGATCTAGATTTGCCTCAAATAAAACTGTTTCTTTTTCAGAAGTTCAAACTAAATATTTAGGTTCTATAGTGGTAGATATAGTCTTATAATATACTCTATAAATAACTACTAAGGGATCAGATCCTTCTCTTACTTCTAAATTCTTTTTTTTTTTTTTGAAAGGCATTTCTAAATTCTTATTTTATGTTTAAAGTTAAAACATTTAAAAATTTTTATCAAATAGAGATACAATTATAATTTGGATAACAATTAAAATATAGGACCATTACATATATTAGATTCAAGAAGAGCTAATAAAGATTGTTTAAAATTTATTAATCTAGCATCTCTTAAGATAATACAAATAGGAGCATCAATTCATAATCTAGTCATAGGTTTTATAGCTATTTGTACTAATCCGACATGTAAAAACTTGTAATTCTTTCTATGTTCTTTAATAGAGTATTCAGAAAATAATTTTATACTTTGAGAGTTTTGTAATAAAGGCAAAGTTTTTTCAGTAGTTTTAATAGAATAACTTTGAAACCATTCAAAAGATCCAATTTTATATATAGTTTTAACATCTAATCTAGGTATGCTCCAATTTTGTAAATTGTTTTTTACATTGGCTATGTTAATTTCTAAAGAATTAGAACGATCATTATCATCTTCAGCATCAGAAGTGGAACCATTTTTCCGATTTAGTAATACTCTTGATAATTTATTCATAATGAATAAATTTTGTTTCTATTTTGTTAAATTTCTAAGAGCTAAATATTATATTAACTGAATATATGTATCTCCGGGAACACCCCCATGTCATCGTGGTATGGCCATCTTACAACACTGCGACTAATTCCAACCGATAGACTTATAAATTATGAATTTTTTTTTTTAGATTGTGTTAAATCGAAAAGAATAAATAATATATTAAATGAATTATATGCCTGTGTTGGTAAGCCTTGTCGGTCGATCGGTTGTAATTAGTCGCAGTGTTGTAAGACGACCGTACCACGATGAAATGGGGGTGTTCCCGGAGATACATATATTCAGTTAATATAATATTTAGCTCTTAGAAATTTAACAAAATAGAAACAAAATTTATTCATTATGAATAAATTATCAAGAGTATTACTAAATCAGAAATATGGTTCCTCTTCTGATGCTGAAGATGATAATGATCATTCTAATTCTTTAGAAGTTAACATAGCTAATGTAGAAAACAATTTACAAAATTGGAGCATACCTAGATTAGATGTTAAAACTATATATAAAATTGTATCTTTTGATTGGTTTCAAAGTTATTCTATTAAAACAACTGAAAAAACTTTGCCTTTATTACAAAACTCTCAAAGTATAAAATTATTTGCTGAATACTCTATAAGAGAACATAGAAAGAATTACAAGTTTTTACATGTCGGATTAGTATAAATAGCTATAAAACCTATGACTAGATTAGAAATTGATGCTCCTATTTGTATTGTCTTAAGAGATGCTAGATTAATAAATTTTAGACAATCTTTATTAGCTCTTGCTGAATCTAATATATGTAATGGTCCTATATATTTTAATTGTTATTCAAATTATACTGTATATCTATTAGATAAAAATATTCTAGATGTTTTAACTTTTAACATAAAAATAATGAATTTAGAAATAAGAGAAGGATTTGATCCCTTAGTAGTTATTTATAGAGTATATTATAAGACTATGTCTACCACTATAGAACTTAAATGTTTAGTTAGAAATTTTGAAAAAGAAACAGTTTTATTTGTGGCAAATCTAGATCACTCTATAGTAAATATTCCTAAGCGATTAAAATGGGAAGAAATTACTTGTAATCAATCTTGGAATTTAGAAAATTTAAGTCAACCTAAACCTATAAAATTGAATACTCAAGTATCTAATATAATAGATCATACAGATGGAAATATAGAAATAATATTGGAAATAATAAATTTGAATCTGCTAGACATTCAAATTATACATCAGAATCTTCTACATCTTATAGTAGTTTAAGAAGATCTCAATCTATGAAACTTAGAGGAGTTGATTTTAGAAATATTATTCCTAAACCTGTTTATGAAAGTGATAATTTAAGTGATGATACATATAATCCTACAAAATCAGAAGTAGAATATTACGAAAGAGAAAATTTATGAGTGATACTTCTATACAAACAAAAATTATTAGTAATCAGATATATTAATCATTTAAAAAGTCTATATAAACAAGAAAGATCCATAAGATTATAAATAAATTACGTTAAAAATATTATTAAAAAAGGAGCAAAATGTGTAAATTTAAGAGTGTTTCGAGGCTATCAAATATATGATATTGAATGGAGCATTAAATATCTACAAAATAATCTAAAAGACAATCAAAGTATGATAAGAGTTGTAAGATCAAAATTAATTATTTCTTAAAATAAAGATGAGCTTATATCAATACGAACTTAGAAAACAAATAGTGCATTATCAAAAATCTATTCTAAGGAATAATAAATCAATAAAAATATTTAAAGAAGAATTATATTCAGGAGAATATGTTATTAGTAGAAAAGCACATAAAGATATGATAATAAGTTTGGTTTTACAAAATCTTCGTTTAAAAGAAAAATTAGAACAAATAAAAAGATTAATTCATTAAAATAAATAATATTCCTTTTAATATGGAAACTATAAAATTAAAAGATAATACTGATATGGAATATTTAAGAGAAGAAATGTTAAATGATTATAATAATGAAAAATGATAACGCTACACGCGTCGTTCGGGGACAAAGGAACTTCCTTTTCTTAGAGCAAGTTTTATAACACCCTAGGCAAAGGAACCTAATCGTTGTAGTGTAGTAATTAGGGTAAGCCACGGGTATTGATATCGCTCTCTAGGGAATAGTGTCGTTAGGTGAATTGTATATCGATTTAAGTCTAAAGGTGAGGATGATTATTTTGTATTTTTATATTTTATGGAATGGAAAGGTACGAATCTCGGGTTTGATTTGGGAGGGTGGAATTAGTTGCTAGTCAACTATTCCAAAAGATACTAACTAACTAAGGGATCTACCAGTAACGTGAAGCGTATCTACTTATGATGTATTACTCCTTGCTAGCTATCCAATTCTACCCACTGAATTGTCACGTCCTATTGATGGTTGAATTGTCACGTCCTTATTCCTAGTTGCGTTGTGTGTCTAAGGTTGTAGGGTATGCGTTTTCTCCCTAACTCTTTGAATTCACCTTTAAGTGTAGTAAACAAAATCCACTAAATCATTCATAAACTAACTTTAAGGTTATCTTTGGTTTAGTAAACGAAATCCACCAAGTCATTCATAAACTATCAAAGATTTATCAAGTATTAAACACAACGATAGCCTAGTCGCATCCTAAGCTAATTACAATTAAGATAAGAAACAACCAATCAAACAAGAGACAAGGGATGCAAGAATTATAAACTAAACCAATTAGATTCATTGAAGTTGTCACACCCTAATGATGAAGATAGACACAAGCATCACTAAGAAATCAATAAGATCTAATTAATTATATACAAGTTTCACACAATCATAAGCAAACACAAGGTGAATTAGCCAAGCATAATTAATGAAGAGCAAGCAACAATTGTGATAATTGAAGACATACCATAGGATTGGATAAACAAACAAACCATTACAAGATGTTTATGGAGTGGTTGAAACCCTTTAAGTTGTTGGAAAACACCCACCTAAACCCTAGAATCGGACTTAGGGTTTAGGGCTTACAAAAGTGAAGTTATAATGTTATATTTATAGGCGATTTTCTGTCGGCAAAGAGCGACGGCGTCACACTTATAGAGTGACGCGCCACGACCATTTTTTCAAAGAAATTGTAGATTTTCTCGCCCGGTCGCGGGCTTTTGAATCACCTAAACCGAGTTCGTATGCAAAAGTTATGGCCAAAACAATATCAACTACTTCACGCATGTTGTGACTTGATCGACTTGTGACGGCCACCTTAAGGTTGTGACGCCTGCCGCCTCGACGTCGTCACTTGAAAATAGGAGTTTGGGTTCGAACCGTCATAAAAATCCTCGGACGGCGTCGCATTAGCACCGACGCCGCCGCCTTCTATTTTCAAAGAATTGTGAGTGTCTCGATTTTGACTTTGGCCATTTTCTTCATATATTCGCGCCTTTTCGTCCAAATAAGTGCCATTCCAAGATTTTGCCTTCACGAGACCTAAAAGTGAAAAGGAACGATATTAAGCAATAACGGATACAAAGTGATCAAATAAGGACTTAAACGACCCTCAAAATGGTACCTTTTAAAACCTTATCAAATATCCCTACACTTGTTATTTGCTTGTCCTCAAGCAAATGTGCTTTTAGCCAATTAATTTATAAGTTAGGGGTCATGAAGCATTAATTCAAAATGGTCCACAACACATATAAGCCCCAAAAAGTCATAACAAGCACGGAATTACATACTAGCACCTCACATGGGGTGTTTGGATACTCACATCTCTCTCGGTGTATATGAAATATAACAAATAGGAAATGGAAGATAAACACTCATTAACCGGTCCTAGTACATAGATTACCATAGGCTTGAGAATAGATCAAACCTCCATCGCTTTGGCGTAAGCACCTAGGAAAGACTATCAAAGAGGTCTTTAAAGGGTTGTAATGTTAGGCTTACGGTAGGAAACAAGGGTTTGGTGGGATAGGCTATATAGTGGTGGTAAGTCAAAATCTCTATGTTAATCGCATATGAAGAATGGCGTTGCTAAGCCAAGACTCGACACTCTAAACTCTAGATAACCGAAATAAACAAACATAAATTTAAAGATAGATGTAGGATGGTAGCCCGTATGTTTTTTTTTTTTTTTTTTTTTTTTTTTTTTTTTTACTCTATTTTTTTTTTTTTTTTTTTTTTTTTTTTTTTTTTTTTTTTTTTTTTTTTTTTTTTTTTTTTTTTTCATACACTTTTACTCTACCATCCTCTACGATAACATCAAAATACTAGGGATTTATAGGCATATCCCTACACTTGAGTTTTTATTACTCTAACACTAATTTGACCCGAATTGAAAAGATCAAAACACTTGGGGTACATTATTACGCAAACAAAGGAATTTGAATTTAACGCCCCTTCCGTCATTTCATAAACTTTAACTTTTCCCATGAATCCCAATCGTCCCAAAATCGATACAAAGGATATGACTCGACTTAGCAACTTATGCAAGCAACTAGATAATTGAACTAAGGGTTTAGGGTGATAACAAACATTTGCACTAAAAGTGAGTGCATAAGGGTAGGCTAAGGCGATTTGGGTGTATATTTGGGGTGGGGTGTAAACAATGCTTTCATTGATATTCGAAAACCGAAACATCACGAGAACCGCGAAAAGGATAGGCTCGAGGGGTTAACTAGGGTATCGTGTACTAAAGATGAGTACAACGCAAAGGGTGTGGGGAATTACTCAACCGATGTGGAAGAAGTAATTATATTACGGTATCAAACAAGGGTTATCCTAATGCCTCTTATCATTTAGTTATTCCTAACTACACAAGTGTAGCCTCACTTGCGATCTCGAATGCATCACAAAACAAGTTCTAGAATCTAATATACTACCGGTTCACACTCTAAGCATTAAAGATGAATGCTTTAATTCCTACTAATCTAAGGGCGATCCTCACATTTTGGGTGGAATTTGGGTGGTAAAGGGTTTTGTGCTAGTCATGCAACTTCCTATCCGTGAGACGCTTTTGTTAAGACTAATGGCCCACTCCTATATGTCATGAAAATTTTAAATTTGGTGCCAAAATTACCCTAACCGACATTTTCTCATGGTTTATTACACAAATACAATTGGACAAAGCAAATAATCAAGGATAAGCATAGTTTCAAAGTTCCGCTTTATTTTCCCTCCCTACACTTAAACCGAACATTGTCCCCAATGTTCCCGAAAGTATCAAAGTTATGATAATTGAAGGTAATTAAAACGAAAGAAACTAATACTCCCCGATTAGCTCGGTAGGATCCGTGTGTGAAGTAGTGGTTAAATCCTTTCCAAGAAGAATGTATGCGTGAAAAGCTCCTTCCAATCTTATGTATCTTCTTCTTGATAAATAAAACCTGCACACTTGAAGAAAACAAACAACCCAACGCATCAAACCGAACAAAGAAAAATCACAACAAGATGTAATTCCGCACTTAAATAAGATATAATGCTTGTGGAATGGATGTTTGCGATTTTCTAGAAAATTAAGACCGGAAAATTCCAAAAATTTATAAGTAGCTCGAAAACGAGAAAAAGTAATCGATGTTTTACTCCTTCCCGACGCCGTCAGTTGCAATCTGACGCCGTCAGTTATCCCGACAAAACCGGTCTCATGATTTTCGAAAAAATTCGGAAAATTTACATCTTTAGAATCGGAAAATTTTCGCAAAACATCCATTATGACTCGATACAAGCATTTGACTCGAACAAACAAACATATATATCTTTTATTTAATTGTTATTCTCATGTTTACGCTTTTTTGAAAACGTGTGTAATCCTCCCTACACTTATCCCTTATGTAAAATACCTTTATATGCAATTAAGACGAGGTTAAAAACAAAATAAAGCATTTTACAAATTCAAACATGAGAATAAACAATCAATAAAAGATATATGACACACAAATAAAAATAAAACAAATACACATGGGTTGCCTCCCAAGAAGCGCTTGTTTTTGTTCGAGTCACGAGCCCGACTCTACCCTTATTTAACGGATAAAGGGAAGTTTTCCTACACTTAAGTTTAAGTGCGGGTGATAGTAGCGATACACACCCTTAGGGTGGAAATATGCCACGTGAGGTGAAGGGGTGTGTGAATGGCTTCCTTCATCCTAAAACTACCGGACTAAATTGGTTGATGGGTGGGTCGGTTCCTCGCTTATTTAAGGATGGAAGTAAAGATTGAGGTTCCGGTTCATCAACACTAGGAAATTCCTAGAACTAAGAGTAAGACCGAGACTACAAGTATTCAAACCTATATTTTCCAGTTGCTTTGGTTCAAATGTTCAACCTCCATTGGGATTCCTAAAGTCTCTTCTACTACTTCCGGTAAGTCACGTGCGTGTGTATGCCTTAAATGATGGTGGGGCTTGTAGGGTACCTTGTGGGTCTAGACTTTTCACCTTATCCTCAATCACATCTACATCATCTATATGCTCATCATGTGCTATTTCCTTAGGTCGTGATGAAACCAAACTTAGTAATTGATCCAACTTATGGTTTAAAGCTTGGTTGCTTTCCATAATATTTTCACAAATTTGGTCGGTTCTCCTAAGGGCCTTACTAACAATAGTTTCTAAACATGGAGGTTGTTCACGAAAGTCTATCCTAGGTGAAGGCTCAAACGAAGCATAGGTTTCACTAGATGAGGTACTTTGTGGGCTTGATGGAATGGTGAAACCCTCAAAAGGTTTATGGACTTGGTTACTTTCTTCCCACCATCTTGAATAATCCGCTTTAGTAATATCATAATTTCTTATGAAAAACCTAATCGCGAATATAGTGGATTCGCTCTCCATAATGGTGAACGGAAGAGTCAATGGACAAGTTTTACGAACAAAGGCACAAAGAAGGGGATAGACTACAAGGAAGCTAATAAAAGAAAAAAAATCTCACTTGATAGGAATCTTGTGAGTAGACCTAAACGAGATAGAAATCAAGCCTAAACAATAACTATTCCCGCAACGGCGCCAAAAACTTGATAACGCCACACGCCGCTCGGGGTCAAAGGAACTTCCTTTTCTTCGAGCAAGTTTTATAACACCCTAGGCAAGGAACCTAATCGTTGTAGTGTAGTAATTAGGGTAAGCCACGGGTATTGATATCGCTCTCTAGGGAATAGTGTCGTTAGGTGAATTGTATATCGATTTAAGTCTAAAGGTGAGGATGATTATTTTGTATTTTTATATTTTATGGAATGGAAAGGTACGAATCTCGGGTTTGATTTGGGAGGGTGGAATTAGTTGCTAGTCAACTATTCCAAAAGATACTAACTAACTAAGGGATCTACCAAGAACGTGAAGCGTATCTACTTATGATGTATTACTCCTTGCTAGCTATCCAATTCTACCCACCGAATTGTCACGTCCTATTGATGGTTGAATTGTCACGCCCTTATTCCTAGTTGCGTTGTGTGTCTAAGGTTGTAGGGTATGCTTTCTCCCTAACTCTTTGAATTCACCTTTAAGTGTAGTAAACAAAATCCACTAAATCATTCATAAACTAACTTTAAGGTTATCTTTGGTTTAGTAAACGAAATCCACCAAGTCATTCATAAACTATCAAAGATTTATCAAGTATTAAACACAACGATAGCCTAGTCGCATCCTAAGCTAATTACAATTAAGATAAGAAACAACCAATCAAACAAGAGACAAGGGATGCAAGAATTATAAACTAAACCAATTAGATTCATTGAAGTTGTCACACCCTAATGATGAAGATAGACACAAGCATCACTAAGAAATCAATAAGATCTAATTAATTATATACAAGTTTCACACAATCATAAGCAAACACAAGGTGAATTAGCCAAGCATAATTAATGAAGAGCAAGCAACAATTGTGATAATTGAAGACATACCATAGGATTGGATAAACAAACAAACCATTACAAGATGTTTATGGAGTGGTTGAAACCCTTTAAGTTGTTGGAAAACACCTACCTAAACCCTAGAATCGGACTTAGGGTTTAGGGCTTACAAAAGTGAAGTTATAATGTTATATTTATAGGCGATTTTCTATCGGCAAAGAGCGACGGCGTCACACTTATAGAGTGACGCGCCACGACCATTTTTTCAAAGAAATTGTAGATTTTCTCGTTCCGGTCGCGTGGGCTTTTGAATCACCTAAACCGAGTTCAGATGCAAAAGTTATGGCCAAAACAATATCAACTACTTGCAAGCATGTTGTGACTTGATCGACTTGTGACGGCCACCTTAAGGTTGTGACGCCGCGCTTCGATCTCCGACGTCGTCACTTGAAAATAGGAGTTTTGGGTTCGAACCGTCACAAAATCCTCGGACGGCGCCGCAATTAGCACCGACGCCGCCTTCTATTTTCAAAGAATGTGAGTGTCTCGATTTTGACTTTGGCCATTTTCTTCATATATTCGCGCCTTTTCGTCCAAATAAGTGCCATTCCAGCATTTTGCCTTCAAGAGACCTAAAAGTGAAAAGGAACGATATTAAGCAATAACGGATACAAAGTGATCAAATAAGGACTTAAACGACCCTCAAAATGGTACCTTTTAAAACCTTATCAATTGTTGAGAAAATGAAATCAAATTTTCTTTTAGTGAAACTATAGAAGTTATTATAAACTAAACATATGCATCTTAAAAGTTAAAACCAAGAAACTATTACAAGTACAAAACCACCTTGTAGTGATATAGTTATAAATAATGAATTTATAGGAAAACCTTTAGCTAAACATGAAAAGATAAGAAAAAGCTATAACAACGATTATATATTAAAATAATTATACAAATGAAATGTTACATACTATTGGTCAACAATTAGATAGAATTGAACAATTTGATAAAATTCAAACGATAATATAAATGAATCTAGTACTTAACAAAGTAAATTTAAAGATTTAAAATAGATGAAATTGAAGAGAAATTGATACATCTGTAAATTTAGGATCTCAACCGCTATATTAAGAGAAATTGAAGAAAAATTATCTAATTTTCACATATCAAATCCAAAAATCAATATAATTGAAAAGATATGATAGATGATAACATATCCGAAATAGAACAA